>CM056057.1:3096636-3104136 GCA_029574335.1 Rana kukunoris | reverse complement strand
CAGCTCATATCCACCCTCATCACGAACAATCTAGAAACACAGAAAGGACAGGTTTTTATTTTTAACTTAGGAGAATGTCTGCATTCTGACGACACCTTGAATAAAAACTTTATTGTTCTGAACACAGGTCCACATAAACCAGGGGAGGGCAACTGCAGCCCTCCAGCTTTTGTGGAACTACATTGCCACCAGAAGCACAGGCATGCTGGGAAGGCTGATGGGGGACAGGAAAAAGCCTTCCCCAGCATGCCTCCGCTTCCGGGAGCAACCCGGAAAAAGCCTTCCCCAGCATGCCTCCCCTTCCAGGAGCAACCCGGAAAGCCTTCCCCAGCATGCCTCCGCTTCCAGGAGCAACCCGGAAAGCCTTCCCCAGCATGCCTCCGCTTCCGGGAGCAACCCGGAAAGCCTTCCCAGCATGCCTCCGCTTCCGGGAGCAACCCGGAAAGCCTTCCCAGCATGCCTCCGCTTCCGGGAGCAACCCGGAAAGCCTTCCCCAGCATGCCTCCGCTTCCGGGAGCAACCCGGAAAGCCTTCCCCAGCATGTCTCCGCTTCCAGGAGCAACCCGGAAAGCCTTCCCCAGCATGCCTCCGCTTCCGGGAGCAACCCGGAAAGCCTTCCCAGCATGTCTCCGCTTCCGGGAGCAACCCGGAAAGCCTTCCCAGCATGCCTCCGCTTCCGGGAGCAACCCGGAAAGCCTTCCCAGCATGCCTCCACTTCCGGGAGCAACGCGGAAAGCCTTCCCAGCATGCCTCCACTTCCGGGAGCAACGCGGAAAGCCTTCCCCAGCATGCCTCCACTTCTGGGAGCAACCCGGAAAGCCTTCCCCAGCATGCCTCCACTTCCGGGAGCAACCCGGAAAGCCTTCCCCAGCATGCCTCCGCTTCCGTGAGCAACCCGGAAAGCCTTCCCAGCATGCCTCCGCTTCCGTGAGCAACCCGATAAACCTTCCCCAGCATGCAAACGCTTCCAGAGGGGGGTTACTGTCAGCCTTCCCAGCATGCTTCCACCTCCGGGGGGGAGCCAGCCTTCCAAGCATCCCTCCGCTTCCGGGAGCAACCGGAAAGCCTTCCCAGCATCCCCGGGGGGAACCGTCAATCTGTTTTTTACTATACCTGAAAAAGGTTGGTTTTCAAGTAGACCTCAGGAGAACCCTTATGAATGGAGCGGTGTTGCGCAGGATAGCTGTCGTAAGAATTTACCCTTCTTTTGTAGGGTACATGGGGACTTTAGTATTGGCAGGGTTACTTATGTGCAATGAGAAGAATGTTAGCCCCTTTGCACTGCAGTTTTAAAAGGTTGGAGAAATCTCACCGTCATAAGTAATATCACACTAAACAACGCCCCCATACCTTACCACCACGCCCCCCCAATCCCTTACCACCATATCTCCTTACCCTGCTGAGGGTGTACAAGTCCAGAATTCGGCGCTCCACGTTGGGGATTTTGAGAGAGGACCCCTGGATCTCCCAGAACTTTGCAATTTGGTCCAAGTAGTTGAGCTTCACTCTGGTTTCAGCCTGGCAGGACAGAGGAGTTTTTATGATCAGAAAAAAAAAAAAGAATTATACGAATCTTATATAGCATTTCAAGGTTCTTCTGGCCTCTGGCTCCCTGTACCGACTCTCACCCAATAGAAAGTTTAAATTTGCCTTTGGCACAATAAGTTTTCACCAGGCAGTTCTGCCACAAAAGTTGCCTGTACTAGAAATACGAGGAATTACAAAAAAAAATAAAAAAAAAATAAAAAATGTCTAAGACCAGCCATAGACGAGCAAATTTATTTCCTGCAACCAGACAACAGACAGTGTTCAGGGGCGGACTGACCATTGGGACTTTCGGGCACTGCCCGAGGGCCCCCATCAGAGTTGCCAGGCTCAATAAAACCAGGGACAGTATGTAAAAATCTGTGTTTTTTTACATGTGTCCCTGCTATGTCTTAACCCGACATGCTTTTGATGTGAAAATCCCGAGATTTTAGCTGCCCCGCCTCTGTACTGCCTCCTGGCGTGGTGGCCATCTGTAAGCCCAGGGGCCCCATAATCTATTGCCCGGGGGCCCCATAATCTTCTATTGCCCGGGGGCCCCATGAGTTGTCAATCCGCCCCTGACAGTGTTTATGGGGAAACCCCTGGTGGGGAAGCCATCCCAGTCTCTGCAGGTGCTTAAAGTGATATTAAAAGGGAGGTCCGGTTTAAAAAAAAAAATAATATGTAAACTTAAAGTCAGCAACTACCAACACTGACACTCACCTGTCAAGGGTGCTCGTGATGTCGGCAGCCGAAGCAATCGCTCAAGTCACGGCTGCCCCGCCGCCGTCCTCTGTGAGGGAATCCGGAAGCGTTTCGGCTTCACCGCCTGATTCCCTACTGCACAGAGTGGACCCGATCCTCTTGTTCTGAAGTCCCACGGCGGCTATCGTGGCTCCTCCTCCCCCCCCCCCCATTAGATAACCCCCCTCCCCCCTCTGGGAAGCTCTCCCGAGGGGAGATTACCTTGCAGGTGCACTCCTGTGTCATACACTCGGCGTTCATAGACGCCGAGTGTATGACTTGGCCCCGCCTCCTCATTGGATTTGATTGACGGCAGCGGGAGCCAATGGCTGCGCTGACATCAATCTATCCAGTGAAGAGCCAAGAAGCCGTTGAGTGACGCGGGATGGCGCCCACGGAAATTCAAGGCTCAGGTAAGTAAAAAAAAGGGGGGTTGGGGGACGACGACAATGCAGGTTTTTTTTTTCCCCCATCTTAAAGCAGGATTCCACCCGCAATTTTTTTTTTCTAAAGTCAGCAGCTACTAACAGTGTAGCTGCTGACTTTGAATAAGGACACTTACCTGTCCTACTTGACCGCCCCCCCCCCCCCCCCCCCCATGCCGATCCTCGCAGCTCCAGGCGCTGCCATCCACAGTAAGGGAAACAGGCAGTGAAGCCGAGCGGCCCATTTCCTACTGCGCATGTGCGAGCAGCGCGGCGCGGCGCTTTGTGAAAGGTTCGGCTGCTTTCTGGGATACACACAGTTCCCAGAATGCAGCGCGCCCAATTCACAAGAAGACACCGAGTGTAGGAGGAGGAAGAGAATCCACCGCGGAAGATACGGGGCAGATTCGGGACTTCCGCATAGCAACAGCTATTCAGGGTAAGCAAAAAAAAAAAAAAAAAATTCCCCCATTTTTTTTTTTGGAATAAAACATTTTTCCAGGGTGGAACTCCGCTTTAATCTACCGGATGCATTAAAAGGTGAAAAAACATGAAGGTTTACTACCCCTTAAACCCCCCACCCTCCATCCTGTGACAGCAGACTGGGAATCTTCTCCCCACACCCGCTGCCACGATTTGAAAAAAGGCAGAGCCCCACACAGCCACATCATTCATTCACAGTTTCCTGTGCCATTCAGGCGGACGACTTGTAGTTTTCAGTGAGCTGCAAGGGCGCTGGTAAACGTTGTAGTAGTCCATTGATCTTCCTGGTCTCAGGTAACTGTCCTCCCATACAAGGTACGGGCAGACCGCTATGCTGAGAGTCTGCAGGAGCTGGACATTGCACCTGTGATCTGCCGATCGTGGGTGCAATGCTCTGCAAAAATAAATGCACATTTGTTTTTGCAGGTAAAAAAATATTTTGTTTTTCTCCTTTTCTTTTTTATTTTTTGATTTTTTTTTTTAAAAGGTGCACTTATCCTTAAATGCATGGTGAAGGTTTGCTTCCCCCCCCCCCCCCCACACTGCTATGAGCCACAGACCCAAATAATCTGTCACAGATATGCCAGAGGGAGGACAGAGGAGGCTGTCGCCCCGATAACAATACAGTCCAGGCACAGGGCCAAGCTGTGGTGTAGACTGAGATGTTACTATTCCTCCTCTTTCTATACAGACAGTGGGGGAGGCGACACTGCCTGTGGTAAGCACGGCGAAGGTTTACTTTAAATGGTTGTAAAAGGCTAAAGATTTTTATTTATTTACACCCTATAAAAAAGAAAAAAAAAAAAAAAAAAGGGGGAGGATCAATTCACCAATAAAAAATAAATGCACTGACCGCCCCCCCTTCTCAAAAAAAAAAAAAAAAAATCTGCATTTATTATATTTGTTGCAGGAGCCTGGAAAGCATTGCACCCACGATCGGATCTTACATCCCGCACAGGTAAGCCGATACTCTCCGACAGGAAGACTCATGAACTACCACAGCGCCATGGTAGTCAATTTAGAACGACAAGCCGGACAGCAGCTGCTAAGATTGTCGGGGCTTTTAGTGCATTCAAACGCACAGGGTGGTGCGACTAAATGACGCAGCCGCAAAGGCGGAGCCCCTGACGACCGCGCTGCTTTTTAAACCGTGGCAGCTAGTATGGGAAACTTCTCCCTATAAGGCTGCCAGAATCCCCAAACGAGCGAGAGAGAGAGAGCGCGCGAGAGCGAGAGAGAGAGCTAAAGCGCGCGAGAGAGAGAGAGCGAGAGAGATTTTTTTTTTTACACCCTAGAGCAGTGGTCTCCAAACTGTGGCCTGAAGGCCGGATGCGGCCCTTTGTTTGCCTTTATTCGGCCTTTAGAGCACTATCCCTCCCAATGATACAAGACACTATTCTGACACCGATAATGGAGCACTATTTCTTCCACTCACACCACTTTTGGGGCATTATTGCTCCCTATGATACCAGCAATGGGGCACTATTCCTCCCTATGATACCAGCAATGGGGCACTATTCCTCCCTATGATACCAGCAATGGGGCACTATTCCTCCCTATGATACCAGCAACGGGGCACTATTCCTCCCTATGATACCAGCAATGGGGCATCATTCCTCCCTATGATACCAGCAATGGGGCACTATGCCTCCCTATGATACCTGCAATGGGGCATCATTCCTCCCTATGATACCAGCAATGGGGCACTATTCCTCCCTATGATACCGGCAATGGGGCATCATTCCTCCCTATGATACCATCCCACTGACGCCAGAAAAGTTTTCACCCCCGCTGGCCAAAGTCCAGCCCTCTAAGAGTCTGAAAACAATAAACCGGCCCTTTGTTTAGAATGGAGACCCCTGCCCTAGAGAATAAAATGGTGGTTGTTGAAAAACTTTGTCACACCGTATTTGTGCAGCGGTCTTACAAGCACACTTTTTGGGGGGAAAAAAAATCTTTTTTTTATAAAAAACAAAAAACAAACACACAGTAAAGTTAGCCCATTTTTTTTTATATTGCGAAAGTTAAATTGATACCCAACATGTCACGCTTCAAAAATTGGGCGACAAACTTTTACCCTTTAAAATCTTCATATGCGACGTTTAAAAAATAAAATAAAAAAAATTCTACAGGTTGCACGTTTGGAGTTACAGAGGAGGTCTAGGGCTAGAATTATTGTTCTCGCTCTACCGATCGCGACGATGCCTCACATGTGTGGTTTGAACACTGTTTTCATATGCGGGCGCAGCTCACGTGTGCATTTGCTTCTGCACGCAAGCTCGATGGCACGTTTACATTTTTTTTTTTTTTTTTACTTTTTTTTTTTTTTTTATTTGTAGCTGCTGACTTTTAATCGACCTAGAAAGGCTGGAACTCCCCTACAAGACAAAACCCAAACCCCATGGATGCAGCGTACAGCACAGCAGGTTTCTTGCAATGACAGTTCTGACACCACAGGGGAGGAGGGGGGGCAACCAGCACCAAACAATGACCCCCCCTCAGTTTTAGATGCTCACCTCTAACTCATTGAGTCTCTGGATGCGAGGGGTGAAACGAAAGTTATCCACTTCAACTGCAAACGGTGGCTGCCAGTCCTGCAGAATGAGAAAAAGAAAAAGAAAAAGTGAAAATTTAAAAAAATTCTTCTGATACAATATTTTATTTATATATCTTTCAGAGAGTTATAAATTCTGCTCATCCACTTGCAGCCAATCATTTCCTGCTTCAATTCACTTTTTCCACAATAAATGGTTACTATGAGATGTACCCGTTTCCATAGAAACAGCGGCTCCTACTCCGTCTCGCTCGCGGCAGTCATTTCGGGACATCCGTGCCGCACACCTCCGCCCATTATGGGCCGGGAGGGTATTATACCGATTCTAGACTTTGCTACCTAATGTACTACACGGTCACCGACGGGCAATGACTCACATGGTACAAAAGTGAAGATCAGGAGAAAGTCTTGCGATGACATCATAGAGGGGGAAAAAAAAAACATGCACGCACCTCCAAAAGACAAGATAAGTTTGGTGGGCGGGGCTCTGAGGGTAGAGAGGCATGTTAGCGGTCAATAACAGCCACTGCATAGGAGGAGCTTTAAGCCCCTGTCACACTACCGCGACTTCAAAGTCGCACGCTCTCGCGGCTGCGATTTCAGGGAATGCCTGTGTTACTCCCCAATCAAAGTCAGCCCAACGTACTTTGAAGAAGTCGGCACAACTTGAAGTCTTACCAATATGAATGGTTGTCATTGGAAATCACGGGGGGAACGACTTGTCATGTGACTTTGCAGTCCCAAGTCACAGGACAAGTCGCACAAGTGTGAAAGGGGCTTTAGGCCTCATGCACACTGAGGTTTTCAGGCACAAGATGAAGTTTAGTGCAAAATTTCCAGCCAGCAAATGATTGCAACCCCCAACAGCGGCACACGGGGGGGGGGGAGAGCCAACAGCGGCACACGGGGGGGGGGGAGAGCCAACAGCGGCACACGGGGGGGGGGGGAGAGCCAACAGAAGAGCGGCAGCGGCACACGGGGGGGGGGGAGAGCCAACACGGCACACAGGGGGGGGGCAGATAAACCAAAAGCCACAAACACAACAATGCGACAACGCGGGGGGGGGGAGAGCCAACCAGCGGCACACGGGGGGGGGGGGGGGCCACAGCGGGGGGGACACAGACCCGACCAGGAACACCCAGATAAAGACACAACCAACAGCGGCAACGGGGGGGGGGGGGGGGAGAAGCCAACAGAAGCGGCACAGCAAGAGGACACACGGGAGAGGCGGCGGGGGGGGGGGGAGAGCCAACAGCGGCACACGCGTCACAAACAGAACAAAGGGCGGGGGGGAGGGGGGGGGGGGGGGGGGGGGGGGGGCGGGTCACCAACAGATGGGAGGGGGGGGGGGGAGAGCCAACAGCGCACACGGGGGGGGGGGGGGGGGCAAGAGGCCAACAGACGGGTGAGCGAAGAGCCACACAGCCGGGCACAACAACAGCACGGGGGGGGGGGAGAGCCAGCCGCCAACAGCGGCACACAGCGGTGGGGGGGGGGGGAGGGCAGGGGGGGGAGAGGGGGGGGGGGGGGGGGGGGGAGGGAG
This sequence comes from Rana kukunoris, assembly GCA_029574335.1. Classification (NCBI taxonomy): domain Eukaryota; kingdom Metazoa; phylum Chordata; class Amphibia; order Anura; family Ranidae; genus Rana; species Rana kukunoris. The sequence continues at coordinate 3,096,860 of CM056057.1, read as the reverse complement.
GGGGAAGCAACAGGGGGGGGGGGGGGCCAACACACACGGGAGGGGGGGGAGCCAACAACGCGGCAACCAAAGAACAGCACACGGGGGGGGGGGGGGCGGCACACGGGGGGGGGGGGGAGCCAACAAGCGGCAACACGGCGGGAGGGGCTGGGGGGGGGAGGGGGGGGGGGGGGGGGGGGGGGGGAGGGGGGGGGGGGGGGGGGGGGGGGGGGGGGGGGGGGGGG
>CM056057.1:3043036-3096536 GCA_029574335.1 Rana kukunoris | reverse complement strand
CATACCAGTATAGAGCCTAACAGTACCCAGTCCATACCAGTATAAAGCAAAACACACTACCCAGTCCATACCAGTATAGAGCCAAACACACTACCCAGTCCATACCAATATAGATCCTAACACAGTACCCAGTCCCTACCAATATAGATCCTAACACAGTACCCAGTCCATACCAGTATAGAGCCTAACAGTACCCAGTCCATACCAGTATAGAGCCAAACACACTACCCAGTCCATACCAGTATAGATCCTAACAGTACCCAGTCCATACCAGTATAGATCCAAACACAGTACCCAGTCCTTCCCAGTATAGATCCTAACACAGTACCCAGTCCATACCAGTATAGATCCTAACACACTACCCAGTCCATACCAGTATAGAGCCAAACACAGTACCCAGTCCATACCAGTATAGAGCCAAACACAGTACCCAGTCCATACCAGTATAGATCCCAACACACTACCCAGTCCATACCAGTATAGATCCTAACACAGTAGGGTGTACATTGTTTGTAGCATTTTTCTGAAAAGGTGAATTTATCTTTTGATAATACAGAACAAAAAAAAAAAAAAAGGGAAGTTCCTTAAAGCGGAACTGAACTGTATCCGAGCACCAAACCAAAAATTGTATTTAATTTGCTTTTAACATTCAAAAACGACAACATTTGTGGGGAGAAAAAAAATAAAAAATATGGGCCCTCTTAGCAACTGAGAAATTGCGCAACATCTCTTCCACATCACGCCGGGGACATGAGGGCGCTCGTTAGGCCTCCGCTCAGCCTTCACCGCAAAGAGAAAAAAAACAAGGCAGGTCTTCAAGTTTCATTGCTTACGTGAGAGACAAGGAGACAGATAATGGACAGTCATCCTCTCTCTCTGCATTGCAATTAGGCGTGACTGCGCTGAATCATTACGCTCTAAAAAAAATGTTTGCATGCTTTGTTAATTACAAGTTTCCCGATTAAATAAAAAAAGAAAAAAATATATGAATTTGATAAAATAATAAAGCGGTAGTAAAGCCGCTGACCCCCCCCCCCCCCTCTCCATACCTGAAAAGCAAAAGTCATAATGAGCTAGTATGCACCACCAATCCCAGTCCCCATAGTCCCACCACATACTTGCTCATCATGAAATACTTACCGTGGGGAACTTTCCTGGTCCACGCTGAGGGAGATGTCATCTTGCCTCAACATGTCTTCTGGGTATCGCTGCTCCAGCGCTGCGATTGTCTGGAGCGGTGATGTTCATTCCGGCATGGTCTGGCGGCTGCCGGTACTTTAGCCGAAGATCCCCACTGTGCATGCGCCGCTGCAGTCAGGTTTAGGAGACTAAATGTGTTCTGTCACATTAGCACGCATGCAAGTTTTGCTGCTGCTTTTAAAAATTTAGCATGTATACAGGCACCTACCCCATCAGGCCTCCACCTACCAAGCCACTCCTCCACCTACCCACCGCCACGCTTCCATCTACCACACCTCTGTCAGGAGGACCCCCCCCACTAACGCACACAAGGGACGGGAGTACCCCACTATTGCACACCAGGGACGGGAGTACCCCCCCACTAACCGCACACCAGGGACGGGAGGACCCCCCCCCCCCACTAACCGCACACCAGGGACGGGAGGACCCCCCCCACTAACCGCAGGGGACGGGAGGACCCCCCAGTAACACATACCAGGGACAGGAGGACCCCCCAGTAACACATACCAGGGACAGGAGGACCCCCCAGTAACACATACCAGGGACAGGAGGACCCCCCAGTAACACATACAGGGACAGGAGGACCCCAGTAACACATACCAGGGACAGGAGGACCCCCCAGTAACACATACCAGGGACAGGAGGACCCCCCAGTAACACATACCAGGGACAGGAGGACCCCCCAGTAACACATACCAGGGACAGGAGGACCCCCAGTAACACATACCAGGTTCAGGAGGACCCCCAGTAACACATACCAGGGACAGGAGGACCCAGTAGTAACACATACCAGGGACAGGAGGACCCCAGTAACACATACCAGGGACAGGAGGACCCCCAGTAACACATACCAGGGACAGGAGGACCCCCAGTAACACATACCAGGGACAGGAGGACCCCCAGTAACACATACCAGGGACAGGAGGACCCCCAGTAACACATACCAGGCACAGGAGGACCCCCAGTAACACACACCAGGGACAGGAGGACCCCCAGTAACACACACCAGGGACAGGAGGACCCCCAGTAACACACACCAGGGACAGGAGGACCCCCAGTAACATACCAGGGACAGGAGGACCCCCAGTAACATACCAGGGACAGGAGGACCCCCCAGTAACATACCAGGGACAGGAGGACCCCCCAGTAACACACCAGGGACAGGAGGACCCCATTAACACACCAGGGACAGGAGGACCCCCAGCAACACATAACAGGGACAGGAGGACCCTCAGCAACACATAACAGGGACAGGAGGACCCCCAGCAACACATACCAGGGACAGGAGGACCCCCAGCAACACATACCAGGGACAGGAGGACCCCCCAGTAACACATACCAGGGACAGGAGAACCCCCCAGTAACACATACCAGGGACAGGAGGACCCCCCAGTAACACACATACATTCCGCCCACAGAGTCCCAGGCCAGCCTGCGCTGGTCGCGCTCACCTTACACACCACCTTCTCCCGCCTCAGACCAATCAATATATTTCCCGATTACATATTGGCCAAAAATGCAGATTATATATATAAAAAAAATTGGGACATTATAGCAAAAAATAGTGTTTTTATTTTCAAAATTGTCAATATATTTGTCTTTATATTTAAAAAAATAAAACACACACCACACGGGGGAGGTGACCAGATTACAAGGCGGGGGGGGGTTGGTGACTTCAATTTTATTTGGGTACATCGACGCGCGTCAGTTAAAGCGACGCAGTGCCGTATCGCAAAAAAATGTCATTGTCGTTGAGTAACCAAATCTTCCGGGGCTGAAGTGGTTTAGGAGGAAATAAACTTCAAGGGCCAGATTCTCAAAGACTTACGCCGGCGTATCTCCACGTACGTCGTCGTGAGTCCGAATGTGCGCCGTCGTATATGCGCGACCGATTCTTAGAATCAGTTACGCATAAATTCGGCCAAGATACGAGCGGCGTAAGTCTCCTAGGCCGTCGTATCTTGGGTGCATATTTCTGCTGGCCTCTAGGTGGCACTTCTGATGATTTCCGCGTTGAATATGCAAACGAGCTAGATACGCCGATTCGCGAACGTACACGCGCCCGTCGAAATTAGTTACGCCGTTTACGTAAGACATACGCCGTTGTAAAAATAAAAGGTGCCCTCTAGGTGGCGCAGCCCATGCAAGGTACGGACGTCGGAACAAGCGTATCTTTTTACGTTGCTTGCGCAAGTCGTACGCGAATAGGGCTGTGCGTAAGTTACGTTCACCTCGTAGGTAGTGTTCGACGTATCTTAGGCATTCTGACGCATGCGCACTGGGATACGTCCACGGACGGCGCATTCGCCCTTCGTTAAAAGCGCCAATTACGTGGGGTCACGATTAATTTACATAAAACATGCCCACCTCTTCCACATTTGAACTAGGCGCGCTTACGCCGGGACATTTATGCTACGCCGCCGTAACTTAGGACGCAAGTGCATTGAGAATACGCCACTTGCGTCCTAAGTTGCGGCGGCGTAGCGTAAATACGATACGCTACGCCTGCTCAGAGTAACGCAGCCCTACGTGAATCTAGGCCCAAATATTTACATCCAACATAGATTGACTTACTTATAGGTAGCGTAAATATCTCCTAAACGTTTACTGTATACGACGCGCATGCGCTCTGACGGAGCAGCCGCCAGTGCCGTGACCAGGGGTTACCCGATACGTGGGAGTGACGTCATCGCGGCTCCGGGGGCAGGTACAGAGCCGGAGTCCTAAACTGGGTGAAGACGGACGCCCTCTTCAGTGATGACATGAAGGCTTTGATCACTTTATTGCTGCCGTCAAAAGAAAACGTAAAAACATTGCTTGCGACAGCGACAGGCATATGACAGGTACTCTTTATGGGAGACATCTCGGGTCTACAAGACCCCCCCCCCAAATCCCTCCTCTGCCCTTAAAAGCATGCGAAAGAAACACCAAGATCTGCGTTTCCGGATATTTTCAAAATGGCGCCGTTGACATTCAGGTAAACAGGAAGTGATGTCATCATAACTAAGAGGTAAACAGGAAGTGATGTCATCATAACTAAGACAATAAAAGTAGATCTGGGCTTTGTTCGGCTCTCTGACCAGCTGGCAGATGCTTCTTCTCCCCCCCCCCACCCTCCTGGTAAACACAATCCAGCGGATAGTTAGCCAGTAGGATTGCTTTCACAAGTGCACCCCCTCGGTCACATTTTTGTAAATCTTTTCTTGTATCTTTTCATGTGACAACACTGAAGAAATGTATCTACAATGTTGTGTGGCGAGTGTATATGGGGGGGGGGGGGTCTTTTTATCTACAATGTTGTGTGGTGAGTGTATATGGGGGGGGGGAGGGAGGGGGTGTACACAGGGGGGAGGGGTCTTTTTATCTACAATGTTGTGTGGTGAGTGTATATGGGGGGGGGGGGGGGGGTGTACACAGGGGGGAGGGGTCTTTGTATCTACAATGTTGTGTAGTGAGTGTACAGCTTGTATTACGGTGTAAATTTCCCGTCCCCTCAAAATAACTCAACACACAGTCCATTAATGTCTAAACCGCTGGCAACAAAAGTGAGTACACCCCCCCCCCCCCCCAAGTGAACATTTCCAAATTGGGCGCAAAGTGGTCAATATTTTGTGTGGCCACCATTATTTTTCAACCCTCTTGGGTATGGAGGTCACCAAAGCTTCACAGGTTGTCACTGGAGTCCTCTTCCCCTCCTCCTCCCCTCCCCCATGATGACATCACGGAGCTGGTGGATGTTAGAGACCTTGCGCTCCTCCCCCTCCCCCCACAAATGATCAATAGGGTTTAGGTCTGGAGACATGATTGGCCAGTCCATCACCTTCACCCTCAGCTTCTTTAGCAAGGCAGTGGTGGTCTTGGAGGCGGTTATCATGTTGGAATACTCCCCTGCGGCCCAGTCTCTGAAGGGAGGGGGGGGGATCATGCTCGGCTTCAGGAAGTCACAGTACATGTTGGCACTTATGGTGCCCTCAATGATCCGTTTCCCCCCCCAGTGCCGGCGGAACTCATGCAGCCCCAGACCATGACCCTCCCCCCACCACCATGCCTGACTGTAGACAAGACACACTTGCCTTTGTCCTCCTCACCTGGTTGTTGCCACACACGCCTGACACCAAATACCTTCATCTCACCAGACCCCAGGACACGGTTCCAGTAATCAATGTCCTTAGTCTGCTTGTGTTTGCGGCTCTTTCTTGTGCCTCATCTTTAGAAGAGGCTTCCTTCTGGGACGACCAATTTGATGCAGTGTGCGGCGTATGGTCTGAGCACCGACAGGCTGACCCCTCCCCTTCAAACTCTGCATCAATGCTGGCAGCCCTCATACGTCCATTTCCCAAAGACAACCTCTGGAGATGACACTGAGCACGTGACCTCAACTCCTTGGGTAGACCATGGCGAGGCGGGGGAGGGGAACCCATCCTGTTATACCGCTGGATGGTCTTGGCCACCTCAGTTTCGGGGTCTTCTTATATCTTCTTATATCCTCGACGATCTTTATGTAGAGACACAATTCTTTACATCAGATCCTCAGAGAGTTCTTTGCCATGAGGGGACATGTTGTCCTTCCAGTGAACCGTAAGAGAGTGAGAGCGATAACACCAAATTTAAACACACCTGCTTCCCATTCACACCTGAGACCTTGTAACACTAACGAGTCACATGTCACATGACACCGAGGGAAGGGAAAATGGCTAATTGGGCCCAATTTGGACATTTTCACTTAGGGGTGTCCTCACTTTTGTTGCCAGCAGTTTAGACACGAATGGCTGTGTGTTGAGTTATTTGTTATACAAGCTGTACACTCACTACACAACATTGTAGATAGAAAGACCCCTCCCCCCCTGTGTACACCCCCCCCCCCCATGTACACTCACTACACAACATTGTAGATAGAAAGACCCCTCCCACCTGTGTACACCCCTCCCCCCCCCCCAATGTACACTCACTACACAACATTGTAGATAGAAAGAACCCTCCCCCTGTGTACACCCCCCCCCCATGTACACTCACTACACAACATTGTAGATAGAAAGAACCCTCCCCCTGTGTACCCCCTCCCCCCCCATGTACACTCACTACACAACATTGTAGATAGAAACAAGAACCCTCCCACCTGTGTACACCCCCCCCCCAATGTACACTCACTACACAACATTGTAGATAGAAAGAACCCTCCCACCTGTGTACACCCCCCCCCCCCAATGTACACTCACTACACAACATTGTAGATAGAAAGAACCCTCCCCCTGTGTACACCCCTCACCCCCCCCCAATGTACACTCACTACACAACATTGTAGATAGAAAGAACCCTCCCACCTGTGTACACCCCCCCCCCCCCATGTACACTCACTACACAACATTGTAGATAGAAAGAACCCTCCCCCTGTGTACACCCCTCCCCCCCCCCATGTACACTCACTACACAACATTGTAGATAGAAAGAACCCTCCCCCTGTGTACACCCTCCCCCCCCCCCCCCCCCCCCCCCAATGTACACTCACTACACAACATTGTAGATAGAAAGAACCCTCCCCCTGTGTACACCCCTCCCCCCCATGTACACTCACTACACAACATTGTAGATACAAAGACCCCTCCCCCTGTGTACACCCCTCCCCCCCATGTACACTCACTACACAACATTGTAGATACAAAGACCCCTCCCCCTGTGTACACCCCCCCCCCAATGTACACTCACTACACAACATTGTAGATAGAAAGAACCCTCCCCCTGTGTACACCCCCCCCCCCATGTACACTCACTACACAACATTGTAGATAGAAAGACCCCTCCCCCTGTGTACACTCGATACAAAGTGTCATTGATAGAGATAGTTTTATTTATTTTTAATATGAACCACTTAAGGACCGCCTCCTGCACATATACGTCGGCAGAATGGCACGGCTGGGCAGATCCGCGTACAGGTACATCCTGTACTACTACCCAGCCGTGGGTCACGGGAGCGCGCGCCAGCGGACCCGATCGCCTGAAGAAGCTGAAGATCTGATGAACGGAGAGCGGCGAGTGTAAACGCGGCTTCCCCGTCATTCACTGTGGCGAAGTCATCGATCATGTGATCCCTTATACAGGAAATCGCAATTGATGATGTCACACCTACAGCCACACCCCCCCCTACAGTTGTAAACTAACAGAGAACACATAACCCCTTCAGCACCCCCTTGTGGTTAACTCCCAAACTGCAACTGTCAAATGACAATGGTCCCAAAAATTTGTCAAAATTGCCCGAAGTGTCCGCCATAATGTCGCAGTCACGGAAAAAAAATGGCCGCCATTAGTAGTGAAAAAAAATATTAAATAAAAATGCAATAAAACTATCGCCTATATTTGTAGACACTATAAATTTTGCGCAAACCAATCGATAAACGCTTATTGTGATTTTTTTTTTTTTACCAAAAATAGGTAGAAGAATACGTATCGGCCTAAAGTGAGGAAAATTATGTTTTTTTATATATTTTTGGGGGGATATTTATTGTAGCAAAAATATTGCATTTTTTTCAAAATTGTCGCTCTATTTTTGTTTATACAGGTAGCGCAAAAAATAAAAAACCACAGAGGTGATCAAATACCACCAAAAGAAAGCTCTATTTGTGGGGAAAAAAAAAAAAAAAAACGACGCCAATTTTGTTTGGGAGCCCACGTCGCACGACTGCGCAATTGTCAGTTAAAGAGACGCAGTGCCGAATCGCAAAAACTGGCTGGGTCCTTTAGCTGCCTAAAGGTCCGGGTCTTATGTGGTTAAAAAAAATAAAATACTAAAATTCCCCCAAGAGCAGAAAATCGATTTTAGAGTTGTAGGACAGTCGCAGTGTTTTAGAAGGTTAATCCTTAAAATGTATTTATTTGGTTTGCATTTTAATAATAATAATAATAATAATAAGTTAAGGAACCACATGAAAGGATAATAAATCAGAATTCTCTCTCTCTCTGGCTCGGCTCCTGGCGTGTGTGGACGGAGTCCCCTGAGCTGCCCCGCCTGTCCCCTTTCCTGCTCCAGACAAAGGCCCTCCTCCCTTAGCAGCCATGACACACAATGTAAGGTAGAGCTCCGTGGTGGCAGAAGGGGGGGGAGGGGGGGGTCGGCTTGTTTTACAAGCAGATCATCAAATTGCTGGTTCTTCCAGTGTCAAAGGGCAGGGGAAAAAAAAAAGGGTTGGAGAAAACCGGGCGGCGAAAAAAAAAATAAATAAATAAATAAATAAAAAAAATAAAAAACGAAGCCACTTACTCATTACTACCACTCTAATAATTAAATCAAAACGTTAAAAAGGCTGTTTTTTTAGGGTAAAAAAAAATTGACCAAAAATTGGGAAAATTTTAAAGGATAAGTACACTTTAAGAAAAAAAAAAATAAAAACACCACACATGGCGAGCTCATTCTCAGGGTATTTTTTTTATTATTATTATTTTTGTTTTTAACATGTTGGCATGCATTATACATGCATCAGGTTTGTGGGGTCTTTTTGTATTTATGTGTATTTTGAATGCATTGGTAAAAAAAAAAAAAAAAAAAGTTATATATAAATAAATTTATAAAAGTAGTAGTGCATGCCGTACTTTTTTTTCCAGCGCTGGGCGAACACAGCACTCGTGTAAACTGCATGACCCTCCCATAGAAGTCTATAGGGCCGTGTCCTGAGGATAGAGACCCTCCCATAGAAGTCTATAGGGCCGTGTCCCGAGGACAGAGACCCCCCTCCCATAGAAGTCTATAGGGCTGTGTCCTGAGGATAGAGACCCTCCCATAGAAGATGTCTATAGGGCCGTGTCCTGAGGACAGAGACCCCCCTCCCATAGAAGTCTATAGGGCTGTGTCCTGGAGGATAGAGACCCTCCCATAGAAGTCTATAGGGCTGTGTCCTGAGGATAGAGACCCTCCCATAGAAGATGTCTATAGGGCTGTGTCCTGGAGGATAGAGACCCTCCCATAGAAGTCTATAGGGCTGTGTCCTGAGGATAGAGACCCCCTCATAGAAGAAGTCTATAGGGCTGTGTCCTGCGGACAGAGACCATCCCAGAGAAGTCTATAGGGCTGTGTCCTGAGGACAGAGACCCCCCTCCCATAGAAGTCTATAGGGCTGTGTCCTGAGGATAGAGACCCCCTCATAGAAGAAGTCTATAGGGCTGTGTCCTGAGGACAGAGACCCCCTCATAGAAGAAGTCTATAGGGCTGTGTCCTGAGGATAGAGACCCCCTCATAGAAGAAGTTTATAGGGCTGTGTCCTGAGGATAGAGACCCCCTCATAGAAGAAGTCTATAGGGCTGTGTCCTGAGGATAGAGACCCCCTCATAGAAGAAGTCTATAGGGCTGTGTCCTGAGGATAGAGACCCCCTCATAGAAGAAGTTTATAGGGCTGTGTCCTGAGGACAGAGACCATCCCAGAGAAGTCTATAGGGCTGTGTCCTGAGGATAGAGACCCCCCTCCCATAGAAGTCTATAGGGCTGTGTCCTGAGGATAGAGACCCCCCCATAGAAGATGTCTATAGGGCTGTGTCCCGAGAACGGTGACGATCCTATACAAGTCTATAATGAATGGGCGCGGTCAGGATGTAAACAGATAAAGTATGTAAGTGTTGAGAGGGAGGGTAGGACAAAGGACAAAAAAGGTGCAAGGACAAGTGTGCTTTGTCTCAAAGTGCAATTACCCTTTAAAAATAAATAAAGAAATAACGTTTTTACCAAAATTTAGTCACACACACACACACACACACATATACACATACATACATACATACATACATACATACATACATATATATATCCATTACACTTCTTCCCAACAGCCATCTTATTAGGAAGTTGTAGTTACTAGGAAGCCAAGTCACCGAAGGCCCTTCTAATATACAAGTGCTTATACTGTATTGAAAAAATAAGCTTTACATGGTGTCATAAGGGGGTTACATCTCTCACCTTGGAGAGATACTCTTTGCCCCGATTCACAACGGTGCTACTTTACGGATTAAAGTCTTACCCTATTGCCAGCTATGGAACGGTATTATAACAAAATTAAATCAATTTAACTTTAATTTTCAGACTTCGAAAAAGGTGCCGCCACTTTTTTTTTGGGGGGGGGGCCCCCATTTCATGTGCGGCTCGCAATGGCATCTGTGCGTAAAGTCGCTCAGATGTTGGCAAGCTGCACAGAAGTAGCCCGATTATAAAGCTGCATTGTGTGAGAAGCAGGGCTTAATGCCAATCCACACTAGAGAGAGCGATCACCTTTACAGCAAGGCTCTGTTCACACTAGTGCGACGCCAAAGTCGCCCACAAATTTTTTTCACCTTAATGCATCCTAATGCAGGAATGCAACGGATCAAAAAATAAATAAAAAACTCACGGATCGGATCGATACTTGGATCAGATAATTTTTTCGAATCGGCAAAAAAAAAAAAAAAAAAAAAAAAAAAAAAAAACATAAAAAAAAAAAAAAAAAAAACAAAAAAAAAAATCATAAATGTACACATCAGATTCCCACATCAGAGCCCCCCTTACATCAGAGTCCTCCATCTCCCCACTGTAATATCCACGTCATCTCAACCACTGCTGTAATATCCACCTCATCTCCACCACTGCTGTAATACCCACCTCATCTCCCCCGCTGCTGTAATATCCACATCTCCCCCGCTGCTGTAATATCCACGTCATCTCCACCACTGCTGTAATACCCACCTCATCTCCCCGCTGCTGTAATATCCACATCTCCCCCGCTGCTGTAATATCCACATCTTCCCCGCTGCTGTAATATCCACATCTCCCCCGCTGCTGTAATATCCACGTCATCTCCACCGCTGCTGTAATATCCACGTCATCTCCACCACTGCTGTAATACCCACCTCATCTCCCCGCTGCTGTAATATCCACATCTCCCCGCTGCTGTAATATCCACATCTTCCCCGCTGCTGTAATATCCACATCTCCCCCGCTGCTGTAATATCCACATCTCCCCCGCTGCTGTAATATCCACATCTCCCCCGCTGCTGTAATATCCACATCTCCCCCGCTGCTGTAATATCCACATCTCCCCCGCTGCTGTAATATCCACATCTCCCCCGCTGCTGTAATATCCACATCTCCCCCGCTGCTGTAATATCCACATCTCCCCCGCTGCTGTAATATCCACATCTCCCCCGCTGCTGTAATATCCACATCTCCCCCGCTGCTGTAATATCCACGTCATCTCCCCCGCTGCTGTAATACTCACGTCATCTCCCCCACTGCTGTAATATCCACCTCCCCCGCTGCTGTAATATCCACGTCATCTCCCCCGCTGCTGTAATATCCACGTCATCTCCCCCGCTGCTGTAATATCCACGTCATCTCCCCCGATGCTGTAATATCCACGTCATCTCCCCCGATGCTGTAATATCCACGTCATCTCCCCCGATGCTGTAATACTCACAAGCTCCCTAACAGAATAAAAGCCGGCCAGATCAGATCCACGAGCAGTTGAGGCAGGGGTGACGACGTCGGCGCGCACCTAGGCAGCCGCCGCCGGGTGTACCAAGATGGCCGCCGCTCTGGAGCTAGGCAGCAGAGGCGCTTTCCTAAGGCCGAGGCAGCAGAGCGCTCCTCGGATCGCGTTGTGCGACGATCCGAACAGGTCGACCTCCGTTGCACCACTACTATGCATTAAGGTGTAAAAAAAAAAAAAAACCGACAGTACCCCCCCCCCCCCCCCCCCATTTTACTTACCTGACCCTTCGAAAGTCCTGTGCTCGCCCCCGTTATCCTCCTCATTTCTGTGCCTGGCCGTTGATTGGCTACACTGGATGGATTGAAAGCATTGCAGCCATAGGCTTGCGTTGCTGTCAATCACATCAAAGGACGCAGTGTGGCCGGGGACGGGGCCGAGTGATACAGTGAGCGGCAGTGGCCGTCGGCTGTATCACGGGAGCGCGTCTGCAGGAACTCAACACCATGCAAGCTCGCTCGCATGAAGGTGTGGAGTCCTTGCAGGGGGTTGGGGAGCCAAGACAGCTGCCGAGGGACCCCAGAAGACCAGGTTTGGGGACACTCTGGGCAAAAAACGAGCTGCATAGTGGAGGAAAGTATAAAAAAAATTTAACAATTTTACTTTACAATCCCTTTAAGGTGCGGCTTTGGTGCAACGTCACACTCTGGCACTCAAAGTAAAGCAGAAACCTTTCCAAATTCGTATAGATTGCAACAAGGGGGGCCTTTGGGCTGCGACTTGTAATGCGACTTTGGACGCAAAGTCTTATGACAAGGCGCACTAGTGGGAACGGAGCCTAAAAAAGGTAAACATGAAGGAGCCCTCACTTCCTCTGTTGAGTGTTATGGGGCAGGACGTCAAGGGAAATCTCTCCAACTGGCAAAACAACTACCCGGGATCATTCCTTGTTTCATCCAAAATATTCTGGTTGTAGATACACTCCGGTACGGCAGAAAACGGAAGCGCACACCGCCGGCTAAACAAGCCAATCCAGACGCTTTAAGGCAACTCTGAGTAAAAACACTTGATTGATTCCCAAAACAGAAAAGTTTTACTTACTACAGGCGGGCGGATTTTGCATATTCCCGACTTTTCCGCGATGGGTCTGATCCTGGCTATATAGCTCAGAGGGTCGGAAAACTCCTCCCAAGTCGGCTCGAAAACGGGGCACTCCGGGGGCGGGATGAACTCATCAGACTCCATGTTGGTGAGGTGGGGGGGGGGGGTGGGGACACCGATTGCAAGCTGAAGAAGGTTCAATCCAAAAAAGAAAGAAGGGCGTGGAAGTGAATCACATAATCCTCAAGCTGAACAAAGCCACCAATCTCCTCTGTGGATTGGCTGGGACGCCACCAATCGATGTCCTCTCCAGCGATCGGAGCTGCGACTTCTCACCGGGAAGGTTCTTCCTGTTCAACAAAGAGGGAGAGAGGAAGACAGTGAAGGTTGTGTTTCCTGCTATTGAGCAGCCAACTACCTCAGTGCTATTTATATACACAGCCATCCCCAGGGGGGCTTAAAAGGGCCAGTAAACCAATGATAAAACACTTACAGATATTAATTATTAATCCTAATCAATACCCATTCTGATGAACCTTTTCCCCATTACATGCTGATCCCACTAGCACCTTTACTTTCCTATGATGAGAAGCAGAAGATCAGGCGACTTCCTGGTTTCTCTTTGTCAACCGCCCCGTACACGCCCACAAATATTCATAAGACACGCCTCCCATCCCACTCCTAGCAGGAGGATGACAGTGCATTCAAGTGTCGCTCTGAGGCTCCGCCCACAGCGCCCTTGCAGCTAGAAGAAGCGCAGAAATAGCGGTCACATGATCCCTCATAATGACCAAGTGACTTCCTGGTTTCTCTTTGTCAAGCCGCCCCGTACACGCCCACAAATATTCAGAAGACACGCCTCCCATCCCACCCCTAGCAGGACGACGGCAATTCATACAGGAGGAGAGGGGGTCCGAGTACCACCTTGAGGCTCCACCCACAGCGCTAGCAGAAGCGCAGACACGGCAGTCACATGATCACTCATAATAATCAGGTGACTTCCAGGTTTTTGTCAAGCCCCCCCCTACACACACACACACACACACACACCTTCAAATGCTTATAAGACACGCCTCCAATCCCTCCCCTAGCAGGAGGATGACAGTGCATTCAAGTGTCGCTCTGGGGCTCCACCCACAGCGCAGCTAGAAATGCAGACATGGCAGTCACATGATCCCTCATAATGATCAGGTGACTTTCTGGTTTCTTGTTGTCAAGCCGCCCGTACACGCCCAGAAATATTCAGAAGACACGCCTCCAATCCCTCCCCCTAACAGGAGGATGACGGTGCATTCAAGTGCTCCACCCACAGCGCTTGCAGCTAGGAGAAGCGCAGACATGGCGGTCACATGATCCCTCATAATGACCAGGTGACTTTCTGGTTTCTCGTTGTCGAGCCGTTCCGTACACGCCTTCAAATATTCAGAAGACACGCCTCCAAACCCGCCCCTAGAAGGAGGATGGCAATGCGTACAGAGGAGAGTCGCCCAACTGCCACCCTAAAGCTCCACCCACAGCCCTTGCAGCTAGAAGAAACACAGACATGGCAGTTACATGAATAACCATAATAATCAGGTGACTTCCTGGTATCTCTTTCTCAAGCCGTCCCGTACACGCCCACAAGTATTCAGAAGACACGCCTCCCATCCCTCCCCTAGCAGGAGATTGGACGCACATACAGGGAGAAATCCAACTGCCGCCCTGAGGCTCCGCCCACACCCAGGAGAAGCACAGACATGGCAGTCACTTGATCAGGTGACTTCCTCTTCCTGGTTTCTCATTGTCAAGCAATCCTGTACACCCACAAATATTCAGAAGACACGCCTCCCATCCCACCACTAGGAGGATGTGGTGCCTGAATGGCGCTCTGAAGCTCCACCCACATCCCTTGCAGTCAGAAGTGCAGACATAGCGGGGGGCATCCGATCGACATAATGATCAGATGACTTCCTGGTTTCTCATCGTCAAGCCATCCTGTACACGCCCAAAAATATTCAGAAGACACGCCTCCCATCCCAGCCCTAGCAGGAGGAGATTGGAGGGGTGTACAGTGAAGCGCACAAATACCACTTAGGCTCCGCCCACAGCCCTCGCAGTTGGAAGCGCAAGCTTGCTGGTCACATGACCACTTAAAGGAATTGGTATTAGACCCGTTTTCTATATAGCAGGCTTAGTCACTGGGTAAAAAAAGGGGCTCCACCCCCCTTACCGTGTGATTTCTAACCCCACCCCTCATTGCTCTGCTGCAATCCACCCCAACCGATGACATTCAGGGGGCCGGCCTCAAGAACCAGGAAGAGACAGCCAACCCCCTGATGATGCCCATCAGCGCATGCATTGTAAGAGTACCCTTAGTGATCCGATAGGAGGAAAAGATCGGTGTGGATGAGACTGGTTGCCAAAAGTAAAGACAGGACTGGTCAATGATAGAGACAAAATGATAAGTTTGACAAAAATGGGACTGGTCAATGATGGAGAACGGTAGGGTCGGTATACACAGGACTAGAGGTCAATGGTAACCCATCTTGATCGATTGTACCGACTATGCCAGAGGCAACAAGGCTGGTATAGATAGGACTGGTTATCAATAGGGCACGGCAAGGCCGGTTCCGATAGAGATGAAACTGGTTACCGGGGGGGACTGGTTACCAAATCGATAAGGTCAGCGCAGATGGGACTGGTTACCAATAGGCAACGCCAAGATAGAGGAGACAGTTTGTGAATAAGGGATGGCAACATTGGGAATGGTCGTTAGTCAGGGTAACAATCAGACTGGACGCCAAATTGAGACAGTGTGCCGATAACAATGGGAAGAGTCACCGATCAAAGAGGGCAAGTCAATGATGATGGAGCAGGTCACTAATAGGATACGGTAGGCCAGTAAACGATGAGACTGGTTACCGATAAAGATGGTAACAAGAGGAACGGTCACCGATAAGAGGACTGTACACCAATAACGATGGGACTGGTCGCCAACACAGAAGGTAGGCTTGTAATGCTGGGACTGACTGCTGAAAGATGGGACTGGTTACCAATGGACGACAATAAGGACAGTATAGGCAGGACTGGTTGTTAAGAGACGGTAATAATGGGACTGGTGGATGTCAATAGACTGTGGACCGTAATGATGGAACTGGTTAACAATGGACACGGTAGGCCAAGTGCAATAGAAAGGATTCCCAAAAGATGGTAGCAACGATGGGATTGGTTTTCAATAGAGGACATAAAGTTTGGCAATGATGGGATTGGCAGCCAATAACGATTCCCAATAGACGCCAGCAACAATGGGGCTGGTCGGCGGTAGAGGACACGAAGGCCCGCAACGATGGGGCTGGTCGGCGGTAGAGGACACGAAGGCCCGCAACGATGGGGCTGGTCGGCGGTAGAGGACACGAAGGCCCGCAACGATGGGGCTGGTCGGCGGTAGAGGACACGAAGGCCCGCAACGATGGGGCTGGTCGCCGGTAGAGGACACGAAGGCCCGCAACGATGGGGCTGGTCGCCGGTAGAGGACACGAAGGCCCGCAACGATGGGGCTGGTCGCCGGTAGAGGACACGAAGGCCCGCAACGATGAGGCTGGTCGCCAGTAGAGGACACGAAGGCCCGCAACGATGGGACTGGTCGGCAGTAGAGGACACGAAGGCCCGCAACGATGGGACTGGTCGGCAGTAGAGGACACGAAGGCCCGCAACGATGGGGCTGGTCGGCAGTAGAGGACACGAAGGCCCGCAACGATGGGGCTGGTCGCCGGTAGAGGACACGAAGGCCCGCAACGATGGGGCTTGTCGCCGGTAGAGGACACGAAGGCCCGCAACGATGGGGCTGGTCGGCGGTAGAGGACACGAAGGCCCGCAACGATGGGACTGGTCGGCGGTAGAGGACACGAAGGCCCGCAACGATGGGGCTGGTCGGCAGTAGAGGACACGAAGGCCCGCAACGATGGGGCTGGTCGGCAGTAGAGGACACGAAGGCCCGCAACGATGGGGCTGGTCGGCAGTAGAGGACACGAAGGCCCGCAACGATGGGGCTGGTCGGCAGTAGAGGACACGAAGGCCCGCAACGATGGGACTGGTCGGCAGTAGAGGACACGAAGGCCCGCAACGATGGGACTGGTCGGCAGTAGAGGACATGAAGGCCAGTAACGACGGGACTGGTCGGAAAGATGCCAATAACGACGGGACACAAAGGCCAATAATGATAGTAGTGGTTACCAGTACATGAAGACCGGTTATGGCGAGACTTGTTGCCGATTGAGACGGAAGGGTCAAAAACGACTGGTCACCAGAAGAGGACACGAAGGCCAGTAATGATCAGACTGGTCGCTGGTAGTGAAGGGACTGGTTGCTGGTAGATGGGAAACGAAAGCCAGCAATGATGGGACTGGTCACTTAGTAGGATGACACGAAGGCCCGTAACGATAAGGCTGGTCGTCAGTAGAGGACACGAAGGCCAATTACGACGGGACTGGTAGAGCGACACGAAGGCCAGCAACGACGGGACTGGTAGGCAGTAGAGCGACGCAAAGGCCAGCAACGACCGGACTGGTCGGCAGTAGAGCGACGCAAAGGCCAGCAACGACCGGACTGGTCGGCAGTAGAGCGACGCAAAGGCCAGCAACGACCGGACTGGTCGGCAGTAGAGCGACGCAAAGGCAGCAACGACCGGACTGGTCGGCAGTAGAGCGACGCAAAGGCCAGCAACGACCGGACTGGTCGGCAGTAGAGCGACGCAAAGGCCAGCAACGACCGGACTGGTCGGCAGTAGAGCGACGCAAAGGCCAGCAACGACCGGACTGGTCGGCAGTAGAGCGACGCAAAGGCCAGCAACGACCGGACTGGTCGGCAGTAGAGCGACGCAAAGGCCAGCAACGACCGGACTGGTCGGCAGTAGAGCGACGCAAAGGCCAGCAACGACCGGACTGGTCGGCAGTTAGAGCGACGCAAAGGCCAGCAACGACCGGACTGGTCGGCAGTAGAGCGACGCAAAGGCCAGCAACGACCGGACTGGTCGGCAGTAGAGCGACGCAAAGGCCAGCAACGACCGGACTGGTCGGCAGTAGAGCGACGCAAAGGCCAGCAACGACCGGACTGGTCGGCAGTAGAGCGACGCAAAGGCCAGCAACGACCGGACTGGTCGGCAGTAGAGCGACGCAAAGGCCAGCAACGACCGGACTGGTCGGCAGTAGAGCGACGCAAAGGCCAGCAACGACCGGACTGGTCGGCAGTAGAGCGACGCAAAGGCCAGCAACGACCGGACTGGTCGGCAGTAGAGCGACGCAAAGGCCAGCAACGACCGGACTGGTCGGCAGTAGAGCGACGCAAAGGCCAGCAACGACCGGACTGGTCGGCAGTAGAGCGACGCAAAGGCCAGCAACGACCGGACTGGTCGGCAGTAGAGCGACGCAAAGGCCAGCAACGACCGGACTGGTCGGCAGTAGAGCGACGCAAAGGCCAGCAACGACCGGACTGGTCGGCAGTAGAGCGACGCAAAGGCCAGCAACGACCGGACTGGTCGGCAGTAGAGCGACGCAAAGGCCAGCAACGACCGGACTGGTCGGCAGTAGAGCGACGCGAAGGCCAGCAACGACCGGACTGGTCGGCAGTAGAGCGACGCAAAGGCCAGCAACGACCGGACTGGTCGGCAGTAGAGCAACGCGAAGGCCAGCAACGACCGGACTGGCCGCTGGTAGACGGCGGCAATAATGGACTGGTCGCCAGCAGGAGGTCACGAAAGCCAGCAATGATGGGACTGGTCGCTAGTAGGACGACATGAAGGCCAGTAATGATGTCAACACAAATGACAGCAATGATGGGACTGGTTGCCAGTAGACGCCGGTAACAATGGGACTGGTCGCCAGTAAGAGGTCACGAAAGCCAGCAATGATGGGACTGGTCGCTAGTAGGATGACACCAAGGCCAGTAACAATGGTACTGGTTGCCAGTAGACGCTGGTAACGATGATACTGGTTGCCAGTAGAGGACACAGAGGATGGCAACGATGGGACTAGTCACCGGTAACGATGGGACTGGTCGCTAGTAGAGGACACGAAGGACGGGAACGATGGGACTGGTGGCCAGTAGAGGACACGAAGGACAGTAATGATGGGACTTGTTGCCAGTAGACGCCGGTAACAATGGGACTGGTCGCCAGTAAGATGTTACGAAAGCCAGCAATGATGGGACTGGTCGCTAGTAGATGCCGATAACAATATGACTGGTGGCCAGTAGAGGACACGAAGGACAGTAATGATGGGACTGGTTGCCGGTAATGATTGGACTGGTGGCCAGTAGAGGACACGAAGGACAGTAATGACGGGACTGGTTGCCAGTAGGATGACACGAAGGCCAGTAATGATGGGACTGGTCGCTAGTAGGATGACACGAAGGCCAGGAAAGATGGGACTGGTGGCCAGTAGAGGACACGAAGGACGGTAACGATGGGACTGGTCATCGGTAATGATGGGAATGGTGGCCAGTAGAGGACACGAAGGCCAGTAATGATGGGACTGGTGGCCAGTAGACGCCAGTAATGATGGGACTGGTGGCCAGTAGACCGGTAATGATGGGACTGGTGGCCAGTAGAGGACACGAAGGACAAGAATGATGGGACTGGTGGCCAGTAGACTGGTAATGATGGGACTGGTGGCCAGTAGAGGACACGAAGGACAAGAATGATGGGACTGGTGGCCAGTAGAGGACACGAAGGACAAGAATGATGGGACTGGTGGCCAGTAGACTGGTAATGATGGGACTGGTGGCCAGTAGAGGACACGAAGGACAACAATGATGGGACTGGTGGCCAGTAGAGCGGTAATGATGGTACTGGTGGCCAGTAGAGCGGTAATGATGGTACTGGTGGCCAGTAGAGCGGTAATGATGGTACTGGTGGCCAGTAGAGCGGTAATGATGGTACTGGTGGCCAGTAGCGGACACGAAGGACAACAATGATGGGACTGGTCACCGGTAATGATGGTACTGGTGGCCAGTAGAGGACATAGAGGACGGTAATGATGGGACTGGAGGCCAGTTGACCGGTAATGATGGGACTGGTGGCCAGTAGAGGACACGAAGGACAACAATGATGGGACTGGTGGCCACTGGCCAGTAGACCGGTAATGATGGGACTGGTGGCCAGTAGAGGACACGAAGGACAACAATGATGGGACTGGTGGCCAGTATACTGGTAATGATGGTACTGGTGGCCAGTAGAGGACATGAAGGACAACAATGATGGGACTGGTCACCGGTAATGATGGTACTGGTGGCCAGTAGAGGACATAGAGGACGGTAATGATGGGACTGGAGGCCAGTTGACCGGTAAATGATGGGACTGGTGGCCAGTAGAGGACACGAAGGACAACAATGATGGGACTGGTGGCCAGTATACCGGTAATGATGGTACTGGTGGCCAGTAGAGGACACGAAGGACAGTAATGATGGGACTGGTTGCCAGTAGACGCCGGTAATGATTGGACTGGTGGCCAGTAGAGGACACGAAGGACAGTAATGACGGGACTGGTTGCCAGTAGGATGACACGAAGGCCAGTAATGATGGGACTGGTCGCTAGTAGGATGACACGAAGGCCAGGAACGATGGGACTGGTGGCCAGTAGAGGACACGAAGGACGGTAACGATGGGACTGGTCATCGGTAATGATGGGAATGGTGGCCAGTAGAGGACACGAAGGCCAGTAATGATGGGACTGGTGGCCAGTAGACGCCAGTAATGATGGGACTGGTGGCCAGTAGACCGGTAATGATGGGACTGGTGGCCAGTAGAGGACACGAAGGACAAGAATGATGGGACTGGTGGCCAGTAGAGCGGTAATGATGGGACTGGTGGCCAGTAGAGCGGTAATGATGGGACTGGTGGCCAGTAGAGCGGTAATGATGGGACTGGTGGCCAGTAGAGGACACGAAGGACAACAATGATGGGACTGGTGGCCAGTAGAGCGGTAATGATGGTACTGGTGGCCAGTAGAGCGGTAATGATGGTACTGGTGGCCAGTAGCGGACACGAAGGACAACAATGATGGGACTGGTCACCGGTAATGATGGTACTGGTGGCCAGTAGAGGACATAGATGACGGTAATGATGGGACTGGAGGCCAGTTGACCGGTAATGATGGGACTGGTGGCCAGTAGAGGACACGAAGGACAACAATGATGGGACTGGTGGCCACTGGCCAGTAGACCGGTAATGATGGGACTGGTGGCCAGTAGAGGACACGAAGGACAACAATGATGGGACTGGTGGCCAGTAGACCGGTAATGATGGGACTGGTGGCCAGTAGAGGACACGAAGGACGGTAACGATGGGACTGGTCATCGGTAATGATGGGAATGGTGGCCAGTAGAGGACACGAAGGACGGCAACAATGGGACTAGTCGCTAGAAGAGGCGTAATCTTACCCCAAATCTGTGACCCCCATTTGGGGTAAAGCCAATAATAAACACCCCACCACCCCCAGATTTGGCCCCTGGGGGAAGTACATGGTCCTTGGCCTGGTGTGGCCCCTCACCCCCAGAAGTCAGTTTAGCCCTAAGCTCCTCCCCACAGGGGCCCCATTCAGGACCTCCAGGGACCCCCAGGACCCCGGACCCCCAGTCCCCCTCACCCTCCTCCGGACACACTCCACCTTCTTATTGTTGTTTTGCTCCTTCACAGTCGCTTCTCCCCCTCACTCTCCGCAGCCGCCATCTTGAAGACACATCACCGGCCTCCTTCCGCGCCCCCTCAGGTGACCCCGCCCTTTATCGGGCCCCCAGCGGCTCCTCGGGCTACACAGCGGGCAGTGAGAGGGGGAAGGGGGCGCCTTCCGCGGGGCTGAGAGGCGGTGAAGCAGCTGGGGCGCGTTCCTCCGCGGCGTTCACGTCAACGAGTCCCCTTGGCGGAGGGATCTCTCATCACACAGCGACCGGCCGGGAAGGGAGCCGCACTTGATATTCCCATCAACTCGCACGTTTAAAGGGCCAGTCTGCGCATGCGCGGCCACACAGGAAGCGGGGGTGGAGGGGAGGGGGGGGGAATACCTCCTGCGTGACGTCAGCGACACCCGGAAGTGTCTGCGCACGTTGGAAAACAATGTTTAAAGGGACAGGGAGAGGGGAATGAGTTCAGCCAGAATAAACCTTCAATTTACCCCATAATATTAATTTTAATATTTTTTATTTTTCTGCATACTAAAAAAATTTGCACAACAGGGATTTTCAGTTTAAATTTACACTTAGTTTTGCACACCAATGTTTTATTTTTTTTTATTTTTTTGCACAGCAGATTTTTTTTTTTTTTTACTCTTTTTTTTTGCACACTGAAGCATTTTCATTTGATTTTTTTTTTGCACGCCAGCTTTTTGAAAAAAAATTTTTTGCACACTGGGGCATTTTGTTTACATTTTTTGCACACCGAGACAAATATATATATATATTTATTTTTTGGCACGCCGTGGCAATTTTTTCATTTATTATTTTATTTATTTTGCACACTGGGGTATTTTTTTTATTATAATTTTTTTTTTTTTTTTGACACGCTAAGGCCATTTTTTTTTCTTTTTTTTTGCACACCAGGGCAATTTTTTCATTTGTTTTATTATTTATTTTGCAGAATTTTTTTTTTGTTTTTTTGCACACCGGGGCAAATATGTAAATGTATTTTGCACACTGGGGATTTTTTTTTTTAAATTGCACACCAGATTTTTTTTATTATTTATCTTGCACGCCAGATTTTTTATTTTTTTGCACACTGGGGCATTTTGTTATGATTTTTTGCACACCAGGGCAAATATATATATATGGCACACTGAGGCAATTTTTTTCACTTTTTTTTCACACCAGGGCAATTTTTTCACTTGTTTTATTCATTTATTTTGCACACTGGGGCATTTTTATTTTTTGCACACCAGATTTTTCTTTTCTTTTTTTGCACACTGGGGCAAATATGTGTGTATATATATATATATTTGGCACGCTGAGGCAATTTTTTTCATTTATCTTTTTCACACCAGGGCAATTTTTTCATTTGTTTTCTTTATTTATTTTGCAAGCTGGGGCATTTTTATTTTTTGCACACCAGATTTATTTTTTATTTTTTTCACACTGGGGCATTTTGTTATTAATCCCCCCCCCCCTGGGGCAAATATGTATATGTGTGTGTGTGTGTTTATATATGGCAGGTGCTCAGGATGTGCTTTTT
Organism: Rana kukunoris; assembly: GCA_029574335.1. NCBI lineage: Eukaryota > Metazoa > Chordata > Amphibia > Anura > Ranidae > Rana > Rana kukunoris. The sequence goes on along the minus strand of CM056057.1, from coordinate 3,073,607 downwards.
TTTTTTTTACGTTTCCAAATGGCAGTTTTACAGCGTGGGACTTTGCCACAACTTAGAGCCAAGTTTGCCAAAAAAAAAAAGAACAGTCAAAATACCTGCATATCAAGGTAATGAAACTTTACAAAGATGTAAAACAACATAAAAAATATATCCAAAGCCTCGACTATGCCAGCCAGTGCTGTTCAATCATTTAATAAGAAGTGGAAAATTTGGGGTTTTTGTTACTTTGTTTTGTACATTGGGGCATTTTTATTTCATTTTTTTGCACACCAGATTTAACCACTTCAGTCCCGCCCATAGTCATATGACGTCCACAGAGGGGATCTCCCATCCTGGGTGGGGGAGTCATACGACGTCCTGGGCTTTGTGCGGTGATATCTGAATGATGGGTGCAGCTAGAGGCATCACTCAGATATCATTATTTGCCAGCGGCGATCCTGCGCACCATAAGAACGATCATAGCGGCGCTTGATCGTTCTTATAGGCGGAGGGACACCCCCCTCCCACCGCCATCCGATGCTTCTCCGGGCTCTCCCATGCCATCGGGGGCCCGGAGAAAGAATTGTCCAGCGCCGGATGGGAAACTTAGAGATGGTCACCAGTCTTCTCTATGACCGTCGGAGGCCCGGGCGCGATGTGATGACGTCACACCCGGGTACCCGGAAGTAAACAAAGCCGCAATCGCGGCTAGTAAGCATGAGATCGGTGAATTCTTTTTCCCGATCTCATGCTTTCCAGCCTGAAGGAGAGATGTGGGGGAGGGGGAGGTCTTATTGACCCCCCCCCGCATCTTTACTTAAAGAGGACCTGTCACAAACATTTCCTATTACAAGGGATGTTTACATTCCTTGTAATAGGAATAAAAGTGATCCAAAAAAAAAATGTAAAAAAAATAAATAAATAAGTAAAATGAAAAAATAAATATTATATATATATATATATATATATATATATATATATATATATTTTTTTTTAAAACGTCCCTGTCCCCAGTAGCTTGTGCTCAGAAGCAAACGCGCAGGTAAGTCCCGCCCATGTATGTAAACGCTGTTCAAACCACACATGTAAGGTGTCGCCGCGTGCGTTAGAGCATGTGCAACATTTCTAGCAGTAGACCTCCTCTGTAACTCTAAACTGGTAACCTGTAAATGTTTTCAAAGCGTCGCCTATGGAGATTTTTAAGTAACGAAGTTTGAGTGTGCGCAATTTAAAAGCGTGACATGTTAGGTATCTATTTACTCGGCGTAACTTCATCTTTCATATTTTACAAAGAAATTGGGCTAACCTTACTGTTTTGTTATTTTTTAATTCATGAAACCTTTTTTTCCCCCCCAAAAAAAGGCATTTGAAAAATTATTGCGCAAATACCGTGCGAGACAAAAAGTTGCAATGACCACCACTTTATTCCCTAGGGTGTCTGCTAAAAAAACATATATAGTGTGTTTGGGGGTTCTGAGTAATTTTCTAGCAAAAGAATGATGATTTGTACATGAAGGAGAAAAGTGCCAGAATAGGCCCTGATATTGAGGTGATATAAAAGCCCGGTATTGAAGTGGTTAAAAAAAGAAATTCCCCAAAAATCCCCCAAAAATATATAAAAAATAATTTTTCCCTCAGTTTAGGCCGATACGCATTCTTCTACGTATTTTTGGTAAAAAAAAAAAAAAATCGCAATAAACGTTTATTGATTGGTTTGCGCAAAAGTTATAGGGGCAGATTCACAGAGAATTAGATTATCGTAGCGTTTCCGAAATACACTACGCCGCCGTATTTTACCTGGCTCTACGTGGAATCCCGTTAGATTTTGTCCAGTAAACGACGGCGGCGTAGTGTATTTCTCCCGGCGCAATCCATCTACGCGAGTAGGGGGCGTGAAGCATTTAAAATAGGCGCGTTCCCGCGGCGAACGAACTGCGCATGCTCCGTTCCCAAATTTCCCGCCGTGCATTGCGCGAAATCACGTCGTTACGTCGTAGAAGCGTCGTTTACGTACATTCCTATTCCCGAACGAGTTACGTTAAAAAATAAAAATAAATAAAATTCGACGCGGGAACGACGGCCATACTTAACATGGGTTACGCACCGTTAGACCAGCAAAAAGCTGCTCTAACATTACGTAGCCAAAAAATGACGTAGGCGATTGCGAAGGACACTCGTACCTTCGTGGATCGCCGTAAAAAGTCATTTGCATACCCCGACGGTGAAATGAATGAATGAATGAATGAAAACTTGTATAGCGCGGCACATGCGAACTGAATCGCCTCTGAAAACAACGCGGACTCCACCCAGCGGCCGCAAAAATATCGCAACGTAGATCCGAAGGCTTGCGAAGACGTAAGCCTCTCGGATCGAAGCCCGAAGCCGCCGTATCATGGTTTGAGGATTCAAACTAGTGATACGGCGCGCGAAATTTGAAATTACTCCTGTAATTACACGGCGTAATCGCTCTGTGAATCTGGGCCAGAGCGTCTACAAAATAGGGGATAGTTTTGTGGCATTTTTTAAAGCGAAAGGTTCACCCCCAAAATGAACTTTCTGGCATTAGTTCCAGCATACTGCTAACATCTGCAGTATGCTGTTTGTTTTTTTTCCCCCGGTACTTATCGTTTTATGAAGCCTTGTTATCCGGCTCGAGCGGGGAATCCTGCGGGGGAATGGGCGTTCCTAATTAAAGAGGAGTTGATTGACGGTCGGCTAAAGCACGTCACGGCTTCCGAAAATACCCGAAGTGACGCTCGGGTGTTTACGGCGCCTGCACCTGCCGTGTAGAGCTGACTGTGCAGGCGCCGTAAACACCCGAGCGTCACTTCGGGTATTTTCAGAAGGCGTGACGCGCTTTAGCATCCCGTCAATCAACGCCTCTTCGTTTAGGCACGCCTATACGCGGAAGTAATCCCCCCGCTCGGAGTCGGATAACAAAGCGTCATAAAAAGATAAGTACCGGGGAAAAAATAAATAAAATAAAAACAGCATACTGCAAATGTTAGCAGTATGCTGGAGGCAGGGAGCTAATGAAAAAGGGTTTATTTTTGGCGATCGGCGATTTTTATCGTGACTGCGACATTATGGCGGATACATCGGACAATTTTGACACATTTTTGGAACCATTGTCATTTTCACAGCAAAAAATGCATTAATAATGCACTGATTACTGTGAAAATGACAATTGCAGTTTGGGAGTTAACCACTAGGGGGTGCTAAAGGGGGTAAGTGTGACCTCATCTGTGGTGTGGCTGTAGGTGTGACGTCATTGATTGTGGTTCCTTATATTAGGGAACGGATGATCAATGACGGCAACACAGTGAAGGGCGGGGAAGCTGTGTTTACACTCACCTCTCCCTGATCTTCAGCTCCTGGGACCGATCGCGGGGATTCCAGCTGGGCACTTAAAGAGGACGTACCTGTACGTGCTTGTGCCCAGCCATGTCATTCTGCCGACGTATATGTGCAGGAGGCGGTCCTTAAGTGGTTAAAGAGCACAATACGATAATACTTGAACAAAAAAAGAGCTGCATGGCCAAGTTTCCACAAAAAAAGCCCGGTTACAATTTACCCAACAACACCTTGACCCTTTTTTTTGTGGCATTGGCGCAGTAAAGACTTCCTTCTGGCAGCTCAGCCATGCCGCTCTTTTTTGTTCAAGTATCGTTGAATTGTGCTCCTTAACCACTTAAAGGGGTGTTTCAGCCAAAAATTGTGTTTTATTAAAAGTCAGCAGCTACAAAAAGTGTATCTCCTGGCTTTTAATAAACACTCACTTACCTGCTCCTGCGTTCCAGCGACGCGCCGACCGGGGCTCCGCTCCTCTCCCCCCCTCCCCGGCCGGCGTCTCCATCCCGACTATAGGCACCCAGCCTTTGGCTTCACGGCCGGGCACCCACTGCGCATGCGTGAGCCGCACTGCGCATGCGCGCGCGGCGCGGCTCGTCGCTGATTGGACAGGCGATCGCATGGGACCTGTCATGTGTCCCATGCGATCACCTACAGGGAGGGGCTGGTGTAGGCGATTAAGCCTAATCGCCTAACCAGCCCCTCGGCGGAAGCAGGAAGTGGGACAGGAAGTCCGACTCTTCCTGAAGCCCCCCACCCCCCCCCCCCCAAAAAATTGCATGCCAAATGTGACATGTAAGGGGGAGGGGAGTGGATTAAGGGAAACTTAATTTTTAGGGTGGAACTCCTCTTTAAGACACGGACCAAAATGCAGGTAAGGGACCAGGCCCCTTTTTGCGATTCGGCACTGCGTCGCTTTAACTGACAATTGCGCCTATATATAAAAATAGAGCAACATTTTTGAAAAAGAATCAATATTTTTTACTAGTTTTACAAGTAAACTAAATTTTAGTCAAACATTTAGGCCAAAATGTATTCAGCCACATGTCTTTAGTAAAAAAAATAAAAATCGCAATTAAAAAAAAAAAATTAGCTACCTAGCGGGAACAGCGGCACTAATACAGCGATCAGAAAACCGATCGCGTAGTGACGCTGGCAAAAGGGGGTGAAAGGGTTAACTAGGGTGGTGATCAAGGGGTTAAAACTTTATTAGGGGGGATACGGGGGCTACCCTGAACCTAACACTAACTGCCTGTCACACTAACTGTCACACTGACACTAAATGCAGTGATCAGTACATATATGATTACTGCATTCAGTGACACTGTGACGGGGGGGGGGGGGTTAATGTGACTATGTGTAGTGTGTGTCAGTGTAGTGTTGTGCAGACTCACTATGTGATGTGATCTCTCCTCAGGGGCGGTTGAAAAAACCGCCATGGGGAGAGATCACATCACTTCCCCCTTCCTGTGTTTACACAGGAGGAGGAAGTGACACGGCAGGAGCGTGCGGATTGGCTGGGAGCGATCCGGAGGGGGCGGACAAAAACGAATAGCCGCCCCCTCATCCCGGATCGCTCGGCCAGCCACGGGGACCGCTGCATGTATCGGGGGGGGGGGGGGGGGTCCCGATCGGACCCCCGACCCACGGCAAGGCAGGCACGTATATATACGTTGTTGTGCCTGCCTGTGCCATTCTGCTGATGTAAATGTACATGCGGCAGTCCGCAACCAGTTAAAAACAACCACACCTTCTTTTTCCAGAGCCTCCTGTATTTCTCCGGTGGGGGGTTTTCTTGGTATCCTGGGTAATTCTCCCCCCCAGTTGTGGCTGAAATCTTTCTTGGTCTACCTGGCCTTGGCCTGGTATCAAAAGAGCCCCGAATTTTCCACATCAATAATTGATCGAACAGTACTGACCGGAATATTCAAGGCTCTGGGTATATTTTTATATCCTTTTCCATCTTTGTAAGGTTTCATTACCTTGTTACGCAGGTCCTTTGCCTGTTCTTTTCTACCTCCTCGTGGCTCAGCGTTTAGCCTGCTTAGTACATCCACGTGATAGCCAACAAACTCATTATTATATTTATTTATACACAGACACTAATTGAGATGGGAAAGGCCACAAATGTGGGAAATTAACCTTTAATTGCCAATTTAACCCGTGTGTGCCACCTTGTGTGTCTGTACCAAGGCCAAACATTCCAGGGTATGTGAACTTTTTATTGGAGGCCATTTGGGCGATTTCTGTTATCATTATAATTAGGGTTGTCCCGATACCACTTTTTTAGGACCGAGTACAAGTACCGATACTTTTTTTCAAGTAGTCGCCGATACCGAATACCGATACTTTTTTTAAATGTGTCCCCAAATGCAGCCGTGTCCCCCACATATGCAGCCATGTCCCTCCAGCCATTTCCCCCCCCCCACAGATACAGCCATGTATGTCCCCCACAGATGCAGCCATGTATGTCCCCCACAGATGCAGCCATGTATGTCCCCCACATATTGCAGCCATGTCCCCCCCACAGATGCAGCCATGTATGTCCCCCACAGATGCAGCCATGTATGTCCCCCACAGATGCAGCCATGTATGTCCCCCACATATTGCAGCCATGTCCCCCCCACAGATGCAGCCATGTATGTCCCCCACAGATGCAGCCATGTATGTCCCCCACATATTGCAGCCATGTCCCCCCCCACAGATGCAGCCATGTATGCCCCCCACAGATGCAGCCATGTATGTCCCCCACATATTGCAGCCATGTCCCCCCCACAGATGCAGCCATGTATGTCCCCCACAGATGCAGCCATGTATGTCCCCCACATATTGCAGCCATGTCCCCCCCACAGATGCAGCCATGTATGTCCCCCACAGATGCAGCCATGTATGTCCCCCACATATTGCAGCCATGTCCCCCCCACAGATGCAGCCATGTATGTCCCCCACAGATGCAGCCATGTATGTCCCCCACATATTGCAGCCATGTATGTCCCCCACAGATGCAGCCATGTATGTCCCCCACAGATGCAGCCATGTATGTCCCCCACAGATGCAGCCATGTATGTCCCCCACAGATGCAGCCATGTATGTCCCCCACCGATGCAGCCATGTATGTCCCCCACAGATGCAGCCATGTATGTCCCCCACAGATGCAGCCATGTATGTCCCCCACAGATGCAGCCATGTCCTGTCCCCCATATTGCAGCCATGTATGTCCCCCATACCTGTAGTAGTGCCGCCGCATACCGACGCGTTAAACCCCCCATTGCATTACAGCGCGCAATACAAGCTTTCGTTTGAATACTTGTAATGCGCGCCGCGCCATGTATAGACACTCCCCTTCTCTGGATTGGACGGATCCGTGCATAGACACTCCCCCTTGCTCGGGATTGGACGGATCCGTCCAACCCCGAGAAGGGGAGTGTCTATACATGGCGCGGCGCGCATTACAAGTATTCAAACGAAAGCTTGTATTGCGCGCTGTAATGCAATGGGGGGTTTAACGCGGCGGTATGCGGCGGCGGCGGGGGGGGGGGGAGTATTCTATTTGGGTATCGGGAGCATTTGCGCGAGTACAAGTACTCCCGCAAATACTCGGTATCAGTCCCGATACCGATACTAGTATCGGTATCGGGACAACCCTAATTATAAATTTAAAACGGATTCAAAAAACGATGCGATAATAAATGGCTTCATGTGATTCCTATCCTTAAATCAAGCATTTTGAAAGACGAGCAACTTTTTTTTTTAAATCCTGACTCGGTTTGCGAGTGTTTTCAAACAGAATTCAAGGTAATGGGGGTGTGCAGTACCACATTTGGCCAGAGGTGCGGGGACGCCGGTGACACTCGGAACGGTTCGGAAGCCATTCGGAAATACTCCATTCCTGAGCCTTTCCAAGGGTTTCCGAGTTCAGCCGAGCTGTCTCGGAGTATTTCCAAGGCTCTCCGGCGCACCCCCCCCCCCACCTCTGGCCACATGCGGTATTGCATGCTATAGAAGTCAATGCGGAACAAATTATCTTTGTTTCCATTGACTTCTATGGGGAAACTCGCTTTGATATGCGAGTGCTTTGGATTACAAGCATTCTCCTGGAACGGATTATACTCGTAATCCGAGGTTCCACTGTATATGCCAAAATGTCACACTATCTGCCAGGGTATGCAAACTTTTGAGCTCAACTAAATATATATATATACACACACACCGGGTTAGAAAAGAATGATTGGTTCCCCTGCAGATGGTGTAAGTTTTGCCCACTTACATAGAAATGAAGGGCCAGATCCACAAATAATTAGGCGGCGTATCTCCAGATACGCCGCCATAATTTCAAAATTGCGCCGGCGTTTCTTTGTTTTGTATCCACAAAACAAGATACGCCGGAATTACGCTAAGATACGACTGACGTAAGTCTCTTACGCCGTCGTATCTTAGTTGCGTATTTACGCTGGACGCTAGGGGGCGCTTCCTTTGTTGTTACACGTAAAATATGCATATGAGGTAGATACGCCGATCCAGGAACGTACGTACGCCCGGCGCAGTGTTTTTACGTCGTTTTGCGTGAGCGTAGGTCCGGCGTAAAGTTACCCCTGCTGTATAGAGGAGTACGTAATGTTAAGTATGGACGTCGGGACAGCGTCGAATTTTCCGTCGTTCGCGTAAACCGTTCGCGAATAGGGCTTTGCGTAAGTTACGTTCACGTCGTTTTCATTGACTATTTTCGACGTGATTTCGCGCGTGCGCACTGGGATATCTCCACGGACGGCGCATGCGCCGTTCAAAAAAAAAAAACGTCCTTTGCGTGGGGTCAAGCTGATTTACATTAAATCACGCCCACATCTTTCCGATTTGAATTGCGCGGCCTTACGCCGCAACAATTACACTACGCCGCCGTAACTTACAGCGGAGATTGTTTGTGGATAAGGATACCACTTACAGCGGCGTAGTGTAATTTAGATAAGCAACGCCAGCGGCACTTGTTTGTGGATCTGGCCCGAAGGGTCTATAATTGTTATCATTGGTGTATTTTATGTGATAGAGACAGAATATCAACCAAAATCCAGAACAATCACACAATACAAATGTTATAAATGGAGTTCAGAGAGTAAAATAAGTATTTGATCCCCTTAGTAGTTGGGGGAGGTTCCTTAGTAGTTGGGGGAGGTTCCCTTAGTAGTTGGGGGAGGTTCCTTAGTAGTTGGGGGAGGTCCCTTAGTAGTTGGGGGAGGTTCCTTAGTAGTTGGGGGAGGTCCCTTAGTAGTTGGGGGAGGTCCCTTAGTAGTTGGGGGAGGTCCCTTAGTAGTTGGTGGAGGTTCCTTAGTAGTTGGGGGAGGTCCCATAGTAGTTGGTGGAGGTTCCTTAGTAGTTGGGGGAGGTCCCTTAGTAGTTGGGGGAGAGCCCTTAGTAGTTGGGGGATGTTCCTTAGTAGTTGGGGGAGGTCCCTTAGTAGTTGGGGGAGGTCCCTTAGTAGTTGGGGGAGGTCCCTTGTTGGGAAGCACAGAGGTCAGACATTTCTTGTAGTTGGGGGAGGTTCCTTAGTAGTTGGGGGAGGTTCCTTAGTAGTTGGGGGAGGTCCCTTAGTAGTTGGGGGAGGTCCCTTAGTAGTTGGGGGAGGTTCCTTAGTAGTTGGGGGAGGTTCCTTAGTAGTTGGGGGAGGTCCCTTAGTAGTTGGTGGAGGTTCCTTAGTAGTTGGGGGAGGTCCCTTAGTAGTTGGTGGAGGTTCCTTAGTAGTTGGGGGAGGTTCCTTAGTAGTTGGGGGAGGTCCCTTAGTAGTTGGTGGAGGTTCCTTAGTAGTTGGGGGAGGTTCCTTAGTAGTTGGGGGAGGTCCCTTAGTAGTTGGGGGAGGTCCCTTAGTAGTTGGGGGAGGTCCCTTAGTAGTTGGGGGAGGTCCCTTAGTAGTTGGGGGAGTCTCCTTAGTAGTTGGGGGAGGTCCCTTAGTAGTTGGGGGAAGTCCCTTAGTAGTTGGTGGAGGTCCCTTGTTGGGAAGCACAGAGGTCAGACATTTCTTGTAGTTAGGGGAGGTTCCTTAGTAGTTGGGGGAGGTTCCTTAGTAGTTGGGGGAGGTCCCTTAGTAGTTGGGGGAGGTTCCTTAGTAGATGGGGAGGTCCCTTAGTAGTTGGTGGAGGTTCCTTAGTAGTTGGGGGAGGTTCCTTAGTAGTTGGGGGATGTTCCTTAGTAGTTGGGGGAGGTCCCTTAGTAGTTGGGGGAGGTCCCTTAGTAGTTGGGGGGAGGTTCCTTGTTGGGAAGCACAGGGGTCAGACGTTTCTTGTAGTCGGTGATCAGATCTCCACACATCTCAGGAGGGATTTTCTCTTCTTTACAGATCTTCTCTAAATAATTGAGGTCTCATGACAACTCGAAGTTTCAGCTCCTCCATACATTTTCTATAGTATTAAGGTCTGGAGACTGGCTAGGCCACTCCGTGACCTTAATGTGCTTCTTCTTGAGCCACTCCTTTGTTGCCTTGGCGGTATGTTTTGGGTCATTGTAATGCTGGAAGATCCATCCATGACCCATCTTCAGTGTTCTGTCTGAGTGAAGAAGGCAACAAAGGAGTGGCTCAAGAAGAAGCACATTCAAGAGGAGTTTCAGTTGCATAAAAAAAAATAAAAAATTGTCAGCAGCTACAAATAATGTAGCTGCTGACTTTTAACTACTTAAGCCCCGAGCCTGTTTTTCAGATTTGGTGTTTACGAGACTAAAACATTTTTTTTTTGTTATAAAATTACTTAAAACCCCCAAACATTATATATATTTTTTCTAACACCCTAGAGAATAAAATGGCGGTCATTGCAATACTTTTTGTCACACCGTATTTGCTCAGCGGTCTTACAAGTGCACTTTTTTTGGAAAAAAAAACACTTTTTTAAATAAAAAAATAAGACAACAATAAATTTGGCCCAATTTTGTTACATATTGTGAAAGATAATGTTACGCCGAGTAAAATGATACCCTACATGTCACGCTTAAATATTGCGCCCGCTCGTGGAATGCCGACAAACTTTTACCCTTAAAAATCTCGATAGGCGACGTTTTAAAAAATTCTACAGGTTGCATTTTTTGAGATACAGAAGGAGGTCTAGGGCTAGAATTATTGCTCTCGATTGCGGCGATACCTCACTTGTGTGGTTTGAACACCGTTTTTATATGCAGGCGCTACTCGCGTATGGGTTCACTTCTGGGCGCGAGCTCGTCGGGACGGGGCGATTTAAAAAAAAAAATGTTGGTTTTCGTATTTATTTTACCAATTTTTAACACTGAAATAAAAAAAAAAAATTATCACTTTTATTCCTATTACAAGGAATCTAAACATCACTTGTAATAGAAACAATCATGACAGGTCCTCTTAAATATGAGATCTGGGGGTCAAAAAGACGTCACATCTCATATTTAGGCTTAAATGCAAAAAAAAAAAAAAAATTTAAAGTGTAATTTTTTTAAATGACAAAAAAAAAAATGTCTCTCTAAGACGCTGGGCGGGACTGACGTTTTGACTTCACTTCCGCCCAGCAGAGCTATGGGGACGGGTGGGGGCCATGTTGCCCTCAATCGCATCCCCACTGAGCACGGGAGAGGACACGATCGCCTCCGCCGCTACCGACGGCTCCGGTAAGCGGCGGAGGGCGTGGGAGCGCGGCAGGAGGGGGGGGCCCCTCTCCCGCCACCGATGACGGCGATCTCGCGGTGAATTCGACGCGGAGACCGCCGTAATTGTTTGACCGACCGCCCACCGAAGAGATGGATATCTCGGTTGTGGCAGCAGCTGCTGCCGTTACCGAGATATCCATCTTTAAAGTGCCGACGTATAACGACAGTGGGCGGTTGGCGAGTAGTTAATATAAGGACACCTACCTGTCAAGGTAGCCCGCGATGTCGTCAGCCTAAGCTGATCTAACCATCGGCTCCGGGTGCAGGCGCTGGCAATGCTAGTAAGGGAAACCACCCATGCGCGAGTCACTCTGCGCTCTCTGAATGGTCCCGCTGTTTTCTGGGACATGTGTGCGTCTCCCAGAAGGCAGCAGTGGGAAGGTGGAGGAGCCTCAAACAACGTAGGTCGCTGCGGCGCCCTTACACAGAAGAGGGAGCGTGCACCTGTTTTTGACAGATATCTGCTCCCCCTGCCCCCCAAAAAAGTGCCAAATGTGGCACCTGGATGGGGGGGGGGGGGAGAAAGCAGCTAAGCAGAGCTTCCACTTTTCATTGGAGCTCCACTTTCAGGTCATGGAGTGGCCTAGGTAGTCTTCAGACCTTAATCCTAAAGAAAATGTATGGAGGAAGCTGAAACTTTTGAGTTGCCAAGAAACCTTCAGGATTTAGAGAAGATCTTCCCTCAGCCAGAACACTGAAGACGGGTCATGGACGGGTCTTCCAGCATGACAACGACCCAAACCATATCGCCAAGGCAACAAAGGAGTGGCTCAAGAAGAACATTAAGGTAATGGAGTGGCCTAGCCAGTCTCCAGACCTTAATCCTATAGAAAATGTATGGAGGAGCTGAAACTTTGATTTGCCAAGAAACCTTCAGGATTTAGAGAAGATCTGTAGAGAAGAGAAAATCCCTCCTGAGATGTGTGGAGACTAGTGTTGCTCACGAATATTCGCATTGCGAATATTCACTACGAATATTGCATATTCGAGTATTCGCGAATAACTCGAATATCGCGGCGAATATTCGCTATGGCGAATATTCGTATTTTTTCAAATTTATTTTTAAAACAGATCACATCCTAGTGATCTCCATCGACGTCTAAAAGCATTGCTGGTATGATTAGAGACCCTGGGCCGAGTAGCTGATGCCATTCTTTTATGTTGCCGAAAATTCGCATTGCGAATTTTCGGCAACATAAAAGAATCGCATCAGCTACTCGGCCCTTCTTTTGCATCAGAGCCAATCAGAATAACTCGAATATTCGGCAAAAGGAATATTGCGCGATTATCTTCTCCGCCCTTCTTTTGCCCCCTTATTCTCCTTTCTTTTAGGTAGAGTTAGTGTAGAGTTAGTGTTTAGTGCATATTAGTTTAGTAATACAGGAAATGATCTCCGTTTATGAGAATTTCGCAATCAATTTCGCATTAGCGAAATTTGGCAAAAATTTTTTTGGATAAAATATCACGAATATTCGATATTAGCGAATATTCGCGAATATTCTTCTATATATTCGCGCAATATCGCAAAATCGAATATGGCGTATTCCGCTCAACACTAGTGGAGACCTGATCACCAACTACAAGAAACGTCTGACCTCTGTGCTTCCCAACAAGGAACCTCCACCAACTACTAAGGAACCTCCCCCAACTACTAAGGAACCTCCCCCAACTACAAGAAATTTCTGACCTCTGTGCTTCCCAACAAGGAACCTCCCCCAACTACCAAGGAACCTCCCCCAACTACCAAGGAACCTCCCCCAACTACTAAGGAACCTCCCCCAACTACAAGAAACGTCTGACCTCTGTGCTTCCCAACAAGGAACCTCCACCAACTACTAAGGAACCTCCCCCAACTACTAAGGAACCTCCCCCAACTACTAAGGAACCTCCCCCAACTACAAGAAACGTCTGACCTCTGTGCTTCCCAACAAGGAACCTCCCGCAACTACCAAGGAACCTCCCCCAACTACCAAGAAACCTCCACCAACTACTAAGGAACCTCCCCCAACTACAAGAAACGTCTGACCTCTGTGCTTCCCAACAAGGAACCTCCCCCAACTACCAAGGAACCTCCCCCAACTACCAAGGAACCTCCCCAAACTACTAAGGAACCTCCCCCAACTACAAGAAACGTCTGACCTCTGTGCTTCCCAACAAGGAACCTCCACCAACTACTAAGGAACCTTCCCCAACTACTAAGGAACCTCCCCCAACTACAAGAAACGTCTGACCTCTGTGCTTCCCAACAAGGAACCTCCCCCAACTACCAAGGAACCTCCCCCAACTACCAAGGAACCTCCCCCAACTACTAAGGAACCACCCCCAACTACAAGAAACGTCTGACCTCTGTGCTTCCCAACAAGGAACCTCCCCCAACTACTAAGGAACCTCCCCCAACTACTAAGGATCCTTCCCCAACTACTAAGGAACCTCCCCCGACTACTAAGGAACCTCCCCCAACTACTAAGGGGATCAAATACTTATTTTACTCACTGAACTGCAACTCCATTTATAACATTTGTATTGTGTGATTTTTCTGGATTTTTGATTGATATTCTGTCTCTATCATATAAAATACAACTACGATAAAATTATAGACCCTTCATTTCTTTATAGGTGGGCACATCTACACAATCTGCAGGGGTGCCGATCGTCATTTTCCGCCCACTGTGGGTATCCCACAAAAGTAAGTACACCCCTCACATGTAAATATTTTCTTCTATCTTTTCATGTGACAACACTGAAGAAATGACACTTTGTATCTACAATGTTGTGTAGTGAGTGTACAGCTTGTATAACAAATAACTCAACACACAGCCATTAATGTCTAAACCGCTGTCAACAAAAGTGAGTACACCCCTAAGTGAAAATGTCCAAATTGGGCCCAAAGTGTCAATGTTTTTTGTGGCCACCATTATTTTCCAGCACTGCCTTACCCCTCTTGGGCATGGAGGTCACCTGTCATGATAAGAGAAACAGGAATCTTACCTATACTGACAGCGCCAGGAGAAGTCTGTTTCAGCGCATGCGCGGGGGGGCGCGCGGGTGCGCGCGCGCGCGATGTACGCGGCGCGAGCGTGCACGCGGCGCGCGCGGCGGGAGCGCGCGCGCGCGCTGACGTCATTTCGGCGCCAAGAACCGCTATTTAAACCATCTGATCCCACTGTATCTTGCTGACCAGTCTGCAGCAATTCCTGACTGAATCTGAACCTGTTACCTGTCTGCCTGATTACCGAATACCTGACCCGGCTTCCGTTGACCCTTCTCTGCCTGCAGCCTGCCTCTGACCCCGGCCTGATCCGACTACCGACTCTGCTTGAACCCGTCTTGCTGTCTGCTTACCTGATTCACCGACCCGGTCTGAACCTGATTTAACCCTCGTACCTGTCTCCGTCTCCTGATTGGTGCTTGATCCAGTGTCTGACAATCCCTTGGCTCCTATTCACAAGTGCTACAACACCGTTCCTGTGTTTGCTGGATTTCTGCTAGGACCTCGTCAACACCTGTTCACTTCCTCTTCCGGTCCATCTCCAGCTTCCCACCAGGCACTTGTGTCCCTCCAGACTTTGTACCCCCTGTCTGCTCTACCAGGGGTTCCTGAGTCAGAGGATTACGAGAGGCCGTTCCCTGCACATTGGGCTCCATAACCAGGTACGTGACAGTACTGGTCAGCCATGTCCGAGCCCACGCAGGAGGCGTCTCCCATGGAGGACTTATGCCGCCATTTAGATGGCCTCACCGCGGCCGTACGGACTTTACAAGAAGGATATACCCGCCTGGAAGGACGTGTCCAAACTCTGTCCACAACAGCACCTGCAGCATCTGGAACCGCAGCTGCCCCTTCTGTAGTAATGCTACCACCGGAACCTAGAGTCCCCATCCCGGAGAGATTTTCTGGAGATCGCAGCAAATATAGAGCTTTCCGCAACGCCTGTGAACTTTTTTTTGCCTTACAACCCAGGACCTTTTCACTTGAGGCCACAAAAGTAGGTTTCGTTATCTCGTTATTGTCTGGCGAACCTCAGACCTGGGCGCATCGTCTTCTAGAACGCAAGGAGGAAAGTCTTAACCTACTCAGTACTTTCTTCCAAGCCATGGACCTTATCTATGAGGATTCCCAACTAGCAGCTACCGCTGAAGCAGCATTATGTGCCTTACAGCAGGGACGCAGAGCAGTGGAGGAATATGTAGCTGAATTCAGGCAGTGGAGTTCCGATACCAACTGGAATGATGCTGCCCTGCGTCACCAATTTCGTATGGGACTTTCAGAATCTTTAAAAGACGAATTAGCCCGAGTGGGCATCCCCGCAACACTTGAAGCCCTCATCCTCCTCTCCATTCAGATCGACAGACGGTTGAGGGAACGCCGTGCTGAACGCACATCCGGCCCCACACGTCCCATATGGATGATGCCACGAGTACCTGGCCCACCACATCTGCCTCCTTCAGGTCCCAGACCAAACCCCATCGATCATCCAGAACCAATGCAAATAGGCCTACTTCGGCCATCCCTGACTCCGGAGGAGCGTCAAAGGCGTCGATCCAATAACCTTTGCATGTACTGTGGAGGATCCGGGCACTATGTAAACACCTGCCCCGTCAAGTTCCGTAAGTGTTCAGTCCCCTCACCGGTTCTCTTCTCTGTCTTACGTAATGATAATACTCACCTGGCTGTTTCAATCTCCCTACAGCTTCCAGGAAGGAACCTCCAAGTCCCCGCAATTATTGACTCTGGTGCTTGCAGCGGTTTTATGGACGCCTCCTTTGCCTTCCGATATGGAGTTCCTCTACGACCACGACACCAGAAACTTACCGTCCATTTAGCCGACGGATCGGCTATCAAATCCGGCCCAGTTACCCAAGAGACAATTCCCCTATACACGCTCATCTCTAAGGACCACCGGGAACTACTCTGTCTGGACATTATTGAATCCCCGAAGTTTCCTGTCATTCTGGGTATGCCTTGGCTGAAAGCCCATAATCCTCAGATTGACTGGGAATCTGGGACAATCCACTTTTCTTCCTCTTACTGTCGACAACACTGCCTTCAGAAGCCGGCCAGTTCCCCTCCTTCTTTGATGTGTTTAGAATCCGAAGAGGAGAACCGTCAATTAATCCCAGAAACCTATCATAGTTTCTTAGATGTATTCAGCAAAAGGGGAGCAGAGACGTTGCCTCCACACCGGTCCTACGACTGCCCTATTGAACTTTTACCTGGAGCAGAAATTCCGTTTGGAAGAATATTTTCTTTTGACTGGGCTAGAGTTGGTCACTCTCAAATCTTATATTGATGAGAATCTCGAGAAGGGGTTCATCCGCCCTTCCACATCCCCTGCGGGGGCCGGTATATTCTTCGTGGAAAAGAAGGATCACTCTCTACGCCCCTGCGTAGACTACAGGGACTTAAATAAAATCACGATTAAGAACAGGTATCCTCTCCCTCTTGTTCCTGAACTATTTCAGAGACTCGGAGCAGCCACAATCTTTACTAAACTTGACCTCCGTGGGGCTTACAACCTCGTCCGCATAAGGGATGGCGATGAGTGGAAAACCGCATTTCGTACTCGTTTTGGGCATTTCGAATACCTGGTGATGCCCTTCGGCCTTTGCAATGCCCCAGCCACGTTCCAACATTTTGTAAATGACATTTTCAGAGACTATCTTGATTTATTCGTTATTGTTTACCTAGATGACATCCTGATCTTCTCTTCCTCCCTGTCAGATCATCAAAGTCATGTCAAAAAGGTCCTAGCTCGGCTCCGTCAACACAGTCTATATGCTAAAGCGGAGAAATGTGAGTTTGAAAGAGAGAGCATTCAGTTCCTAGGTCTCATCATTTCAATCGACGGTGTCAAGATGGACCCTCAGAAGGTCACCGCCATTACAGATTGGCCCGCTCCCACCGATAAGAAATCAGTCCAGCGTTTCGTGGGATTTGCACATTTTTATCGAAAATTTATCAAAAACTTCTCTTCCATAATTGCTCCCATCACAGGTCTGACCAAACAGGGTATCCGGTTCCAATGGTCCCCAGAGGCTCAAGCGGCTTTTTCTACCCTGAAAAACCTTTTCATTTCAGCATCCATCCTAAAACATCCTGATCCAGTTCTACCTTTTATCCTGGAAGTGGACGCCTCCGAGGTGGCGGTCGGAGCAGTGCTCTCCCAGAGACAAGGACCCAAATCCCTTCTGCATCCAGTTGCGTTCTTCTCCCGCAAACTCTCCGAAGCTGAAAGAAACTATGACGTTGGGGACAGGGAACTTTTAGCAATCAAGGCAGCCCTTGAGTAATGGCGTTATCTCCTGGAGGGTGCAGCTCACCCCATCTTGATCTATACAGATCACAAGAACTTGGAATATTTAAAGGTTGCTAAGAGACTGAGGCCACGGCAGGCCAGGTGGGCATTGTTCTTTACTCGGTTTTCCTTCCATATAACCTACAGACCCGGATCAAAAAACACTAAACCCGACGCGCTATCCCGGATGTTCCATGGGCCTGAAGCTCCTTCCTCCCCGGACACCATCCTCGCCCCTGGCAATTTTCTCATGTTACAGGGAGATCTTTTGTCTCAAATTAAGCAGGCCTCTTCATCAATTCCCTCATCTCCAGACCTTACTCTGCAGTTAAGAGGCGGCATGCTATGGAACAAAAACAAGATCTTTGTGCCTCAACAACTACGATTGACAATTCTCAAGTCCTGCCATGACCACGAACTAGCCGGACATTTCGGAATCCACAAGACAGCCGAACTCATCCAGCGTACCTTCTGGTGGCCTCAATTATTACAAGATTGCAAAAGCTATGTGGAATCCTGTGCCACCTGTATCCAACACAAGGGTAGCAGAACCAAAGCGTGGGGGTTACTTAAACCACTGCCTGTTCCAGAGAAACCTTGGAGAATGATTTCAATTGATTTTATTGTTGAGTTACCTCCATCTGAAAACTATACTACCATCTTTGTAGTGGTGGACAGACTTTCAAAAATGGCGCACTTCCTACCGATGGTAGGAACACCTTCGGCTGCCGAAACAGCAAAAATTTTTATTAAAGAAGTAGTAAGGCTCCATGGTATACCTGCTAATATTGTATCTGACCGTGGGGTGCAATTCACCTCGAGGTTCTGGAAAGCGTTATGTGGGGCGCTGAAGATTGAACTTTCCTTTTCATCTGCGTACCACCCACAGACCAACGGCCAGACCGAGCGCACCAACCAGACGCTCGAGCAATATCTGCGATGTTTCTCCAGTTTTTCACAAGATGATTGGGCTTCTCTGTTGCCCCTTGCAGAGTTTGCCTACAACAACTCAATCCATTCAGCTACCCAACAATCCCCATTCTTTGCCAACTACGGCTTTCATCCTCTGTTCTTATCCAACCATATCCCGGAATGCTCAGTACCAGCTGTTCAGGAAACCTTGGATTTTTTTTCCACCAATAACAAGATACTTCAGGAAACAATGGCAAGAACCCAGGAGTATAATAAGGAGGTCTTTTACAGAAAGAGGAGAGGACAACTTAATCTGGTACCAGGGGACCAAGTTTATTTATCCACTTTGAACTTAAAACTAGCCTGCCCAACCAAGAAACTTGGTCCTAAGTTTGTTGGTCCCTTCCAGGTACTCAGAAGGATTAATGAAGTGGCTTACGAATTGA
The DNA here is from genome assembly GCA_029574335.1 of Rana kukunoris. Taxonomy (NCBI): domain Eukaryota; kingdom Metazoa; phylum Chordata; class Amphibia; order Anura; family Ranidae; genus Rana; species Rana kukunoris. The sequence continues at coordinate 3,054,973 of CM056057.1, read as the reverse complement.
AATTACCTGCTTCTTTTAGGATTCATCCAGTCTTTCATGTGGCACTGCTCAAACCCACAGTCCCGGATCCTTTTCCCAACCGGAATGCTGGTCCGCCCACACCAGTACTTATCGACGGCGAGGAGGAGTTCAAGGTGGAATCCATCCTGGATTGTCGGAAGAGACGTAACCAGGTTCAATACCTGGTGAAATGGAGAGGCTACGGTCCAGAAGAAAACTCCTGGGAACCAGAGGCCAACATTCACGCTCAGAGACTGGTCCGGGCCTATAAAAGGGCACACCCAAGTAGGTTGGCCCAGTTGGGCATCCGGAGGCTGCCCGTAGGGGGGGGGCAATGTCATGATAAGAGAAACAGGAATCTTACCTATACTGACAGCGCCAGGAGAAGTCTGTTTCAGCGCATGCGCGGGGGCGCGCGGGTGCGCGCGCGCGATGTACGCGGCGTGAGCGTGCACGCGGCGCGCGCGGCGGGAGCGCGCGCGCTGACGTCATTTCGGCGCCAAGAACCGCTATTTAAACCATCTGATCTCACTGTATCTTGCTGACCAGTCTGCAGCAATTCCTGACTGAATCTGAACCTGTTACCTGTCTGCCTGATTACCGAATACCTGACCCAGCTTCCGTTGACCCTTCTCTGCCTGCAGCCTGCCTCTGACCCCGGCCTGATCCGACTACCGACTCTGCTTGAACCCGTCTTGCTGTCTGCTTACCTGATTCACCGACCCGGTCTGAACCTGATTTAACCCTCGTACCTGTCTCCGTCTCCTGATTGGTGCTTGATCCAGTGTCTGACAATCCCTTGGCTCCTATTCACAAGTGCTACAACACCGTTCCTGTGTTTGCTGGATTTCTGCTAGGACCTCGTCAACACCTGTTCACTTCCTCTTCCGGTCCATCTCCAGCTTCCCACCAGGCACTTGTGTCCCTCCAGACTTTGTACCCCCTGTCTGCTCTACCAGGGGTTCCTGAGTCAGAGGATTACGAGAGGCCGTTCCCTGCACATTGGGCTCCATAACCAGGTACGTGACATCACCAGAGCTTCACAGGTTGTCACTGGAGTCCTCTTCCCCTCTTCCATGACGACATCACAGAGCTGGTGGATGTTGGAGACCTTGTGCTCCTCCACCTTCCGTTTGAGGATCCCCCACAGATGATCAGTAGGGTTCAGGTCTGGAAACATGCTTGGCCAGTCCATCACCTTTACCCTCAGCTTCTTTAACATGGCAGTGGTGGTCTTGGAGGTGTGTTTGGGGTCGTTATCATGTTGGAATACTACCCTGCGGTCCAGTTTCTGAAGGGAGGGGGATCATGCTCTGCTTCAGTATGTCACAGTACAATGTTGGCATTCATGGTCCCCTCAACGAACTGTAGCTCCTCATGTAGCTTGTGTTTCTGGCATGAAAGGGTCTTCAAAATGTTTCAGCAATTTTTTTTTTTTTTTTAACTCTACTAAATATAAAAAAAGTGCGTAACATTTTTGAAGACCCCCTCATGTGTTTTAAAAAAGTTTCCACGTTTTTTTTTTTTTTTTTAACTCTTTTAAATATAAAAAGCGTGGACATTTTTTGAAGACCCCTCATGTGTGTATATATATATATATATTTTATAAATTATCTATTTTATTTTTATTTATAATATTATTATTTATATACATACACATATTATATATATATACCATATATATAAAAAAAAATATAAAATATTTTTATAACATATAAATATATATATTTGGCCCGGATTCACAAAGCACTTACGCCGACGTATCTCTCGTAAGTACAAATATGCACCGCCGTATCTGTGCGCCGTGCCCACAGAACTAAGATACGCCTAAAAAATTACTTCATCCCACCGACGTAACTTGCGTACGCCGGCGTAGAGTGGGCGCATATTTACGCTGGACGCATTTGGCACTCCCATTGATGTTCGATGCAAATATGCAAATGAGGGAGATACGCCGATTCACGAATGTACTGGCGCCCGGCGCATGCTTTAAGCAATTTGCGTAAGTCAGACGTCCGGCGTAAAGTTATTCCCCATATTGAAAGGCGCAACTCGTGCAAAGGTATGGACCAGGGAACGAACGCTGTCTTATTTTACGTTGTACGTGAATAGGGCTGGTCGTAGGTTACATTCACGTCATAGGCAGCGATTCGACGTATCTCAGCCAGTTGTTTCGACGTGACTGTAAGCATGCGCACTGGGATGCGTCCAAGGTACGACGCATGCGCAGTTCATTTTAAGTACTTGTCTGAAGCTGAGCCCATCATTTGCATGGGGTCACGCCTCATTTAAATGTCTCACGCCCACTTCCAGCCCACTTTGACTGACGCTGACTTACGCCTACGAATATACGCTACGCCGGCGCAACGTTGGCAGCATTTGCTTTGTGAATTCCGTGCTTGCCTCTCTGCGTTGCGCCGGCGAGGCGTAAAGAAGATACGCTACAGCAGCATAAATATGCGCCGATGTATGTGAATCCGGGCCATAGTTTATAAAATATATATATACACACACGAGGGGTCTTCAAAAAATATCCATGTTTTTTATATTTAATGGAGTTAAAAAAAATTGCTGAAACTTTTTGAAGACCCCCTCATGTGTGTGTATATATTTTATAAATGATATATTTTATTTATAATATTATTATTTTATATAATACACATTATATATATATATATATATATATATTTAATGTGTATTTATATAATATAGTTAAAATATATATATATATATATATATATATATATATATATATATAAAAAGTTCTAAAAATATTTAAAACATATATATATATATATATATATATATATATATATATATATAATTTTTTTAAATATTTTTAGAACATATATATATATATTTTAACTATATTATATAAATATGTATATTGTATCATATAATACCATGTAATGGGAGAGAACCACACACCTACCTTTTTTTCTTATTCAGATTTTAAAACAAAAGCAGAAACTGCAGTGAAGCGGCATATATAAATTGTATATATATATATATATATATATATATATATATATATATATATATATATATAATGTGTATGTATATAAAATAATAATATTATAAATAAAATATATAATTTATAAAATGTATAAATATAAAAGTTCTAAAAATATTATAACATTTTTATAACTTTATATTTTTTATATAAACACACACACATATATATATATTTTTTTACTATATTATATAAATAAGTATATTGTATAATATAATACTATGTAATATTATGTAAGGGGAGAGAACCACACACCTACCTTTTTCTTATTCAGATGTTAAAAGCAGAAAGTGCGGTGAAGCGGCACAAGCGATTCTCAATTCTCTTTTTAATAATAGCTTTTTGTTCTGTAGATGAAACAGTAAAAAAAAAACTCCCTCCAGTCCCACGGGGTCCTTGTGCTCCCCCCATCGTAGTGTACTCGCCCCCCCCCCCCCTAACCTATTATAGTCGCTGCGTTGGAAGAAGAAAAATAAAAATAAATTCCCCAGAAATCCCTCTTGTGTTTTTCCGTCCATTGGGACGCAGAGACAGGTAAACCATAAATAATGAAGAGATTTCTGATAATTACCCATCATGCACTTCTTCTAACCAGCAATTAGGGAAAGGTCTCCGGTGACATTTCAGTAGGCGCCTCCATTGTCTCCTGTGTAATTTTTTTTGGGTGTGGAGAGTGAACAGTGGTACAGCTGAGGGGGGGGGGGGGGGGGGGCTTCCAAGAAGAAAAGGAAAAACTTCATTAGAACTTCTTCAGAGATGGTCCTTGTAGAACTAGTGGTGGTGGTTGGGGGGGGGGGGGGGGGGGGGGGCGCTGGGCATTTGAAAATTTAATTTCTGACCTGCAATTAAAAAATCTGGAGATTCTCTCAGCCGGTTTGGCCTGGCTCTGTATGTTCTGGTCAAAGGCTCTGTATGCTCCGGTCGGAGGCTCCGTGTGTTATGGTAAGAGGCTCAGTGTGTTCTGGTAAGAGGCTCCGCATGCTCTGGTAGGAGGCTACGTATGTTCTGGTAGGAGGCTCCGTATGCTCAGGTAGGAGGCTCCGTGTGCTCAGGTAGGAGGCTCCGTATGTTCTGGTAGGAGGCTCCGTATGCTCAGGTAGGAGGCTCCGTGTGCTCAGGTAGGAGGCTCCGTATGTTCTGGTAGGAGGCTCCGTATGTTCTGGTAGGAGGCTCCGTATGCTCAGGTAGGAGGCTCCGTGTGCTCAGGTAGGAGGCTCTGTGTGTTCTGGTAGGAGGCTCCGTATGCTCAGGTAGGAGGCTCCGTGTGCTCAGGTAGGAGGCTCCGTATGTTCTGGTAGGAGGCTCCGTATGCTCAGGTAGGAGGCTCCGTGTGCTCAGGTAGGAGGCTCCGTATGTTCTGGTAGGAGGCTCCGTATGCTCAGGTAGGAGGCTCCGTGTGCTCAGGTAGGAGGCTCCGTGTGCTCAGGTAGGAGGCTCCGTATGTTCTGGTAGGAGGCTCCGTATGTTCTGGTAGGAGGCTCCGTATGTTCTGGTAGGAGGCTCCGTATGTTCTGGTAGGAGGCTCCGTATGCTCAGGTAGGAGGCTCCGTGTGCTCAGGTAGGAGGCTCCGTATGCTCAGGTAGGAGGCTCCGTGTGCTCAGGTAGGAGGCTCCGTATGTTCTGGTAGGAGGCTCCGTATGCTCAGGTAGGAGGCTCCGTGTGCTCAGGTAGGAGGCTCTGTGTGTTCTGGTAGGAGGCTCTGTGTGCTCCGGTAGGAGGGCTTTGTATGCCCCGGTAGGAGGCTCTGCGTACTCACAATGGTTTGGGATGGATAACACTCACTTCTGTCTTTTTGGGCACATTTGAGATGTTCATTATCTCCTTCCAAGAAGAAAGGGAAAAACTTCATTAGAACTTCATCAGAGATGGTCCTTGGGGAAGAGGACCAGGAGGACTAGTGGTGGTGGTTTTGGGGGGGGGGGGGGCGCTGGGCATTTGAACATTAATTTTCTGACCTGCAATTAAAAAATATGGAGATTCTCTCAGCCGGTTTAGCCTGGCTCTGTATGCTCTGGTCGGAGGCTCCGTGTGCTCCGGTAGGAGGCTCCGTATGTTCAGGTAGGAAGCTCCGCGTGCTCTGGTAAGAGGCTCCGCGTGCTCCGGCAGGAGGCTCCGCGTGCTCAGGCAGGAGGCTCCGCGTGCTCTGGTAAGAGGCTCCGCGTGCTCAGGCAGGAGGCTCCGCGTGCTCTGGTAAGAGGCTCCGCGTGCTCTGCTAAGAGGCTCCGCGTGCTCTGCTAAGAGGCTCCGCGTGCTCTGCTAAGAGGCTCCGCGTGCTCTGCTAAGAGGCTCTGTGTGCTCTGGTAGGAGGCTCTGTGTGCTCTGGTAGGAGGCTCTGTGTGCTCTGGTAGGAGGCTCTGTGTGCTCTGGTAGGAGGCTCTGCGTACTCACAATGGTTTGGGATGGATAACATTCACTTCTGTCTTTTTGGGTACATTTGAGATGTTCATTATCTCCTTTTGGACTTTTTGCATTTAAAGTGCTTGTAAAATCCTAATGCATTCTATCCATTAACCCCTTACCAAAAGACGGCTACAGCGAAAAGGTGTCCGTGGACGTCCTCCAGCACTCTTGCTGCCGGCAGGCGGCGCACTTTGCAATCAATGTGTCCTTTGGACTTGGCTGATCACAGATTAGTTTAAAGGGCCAAACACAGCGGCCCTTTGCCACGTGATCAGCTGTGAGCCAATGACAGCTGATCACAGAATGTAAACAGAAGCCGGTAATTGGCTTCTGTTACAGGGGCATCGGTCCCAATATTGCCAACCAGTGCCACCTATCAGTGCCCATTAGTACTGCTCATCAGTGCTGCTCATCAGTGCCCATCGGTGCTGCTAACCAGTGTCCACCAGTACTGCTAACCAGTGCCCACCAGTGCTGCTAACCAGTGCCCACCAGTGCTGCTAACCAGTGCCCACCAGTGCTGCTAACCAGTGCCCACCAGTGCTACCTATCAGTGCTCATCAGTACTGCTAATCTGTGCCCACCAGTGCTGCTAATCAGTGCCCACCAGTGCTGCTAACCAGTGCCCACCAGTGCTGCTAACCAGTGCCCACCAGTGCTGCTAACCAGTGCCCACCAGTGTTGCAAATCAGTGCTCATCAGTACTGCTAATCAGTGCCCACCAGTGCCACCTATCTGTGCCCAGTAGTTCTGCTAATCAGTGCTGCTAACCAGTGCCCACCTGTGCTGCTAAACCAGTGCCCACCAGTGCTGCTAACCAGTGCCCACCAGTGCTGCCAACCAGTGCCCATCAGTGCTACCTATCAGTACTGCTAATCAGTGCCACCTATCAGTGCCCATCAGTACTGCTAATCAGTGCCCACCAGTGCCACCTATCTGTGCCCTGTAGTTCTGCTAATCAGTGCTGCTAACCAGTGCCCACCAGTGCTGCTAACCAGTGCCCACCAGTGCTGCTAACCAGTGCCCACCAGTGCTGCTAACCAGTGCCCACCAGTGTCCACCAGTGCTACCTATCAGTACTGCTAATCAGTGCCACCTATCAGTGCCCATCAGTACTGCTAATCAGTGCCCACCAGTGCCACCTATCTGTGCCCAGTAGTTCTGCTAATCAGTGCCCATCAGTACTGCTAATCAGTGCCCACCTATCTGTGCCCAGTAGTTCTGCTAATCAGTGCTGCTAACCAGTGCCCACCAGTGCTGCTAACCAGTGCCCACCAGTGCTGCTAACCAGTGCCCATCAGTGTCCACCAGTGCTACCTATCAGTACTGCTAATCAGTGCCACCTATCAGTGCCCATCAGTACTGCTAATCAGTGCCCACCAGTGCCACCTATCTGTGCCCATCAAAGAAGGAGAAGAATTACCTGTTTGCGAACATTTTTACAAACTGTTTTTTTTGTTCTTTTGCCCAGCGGTGAATAAATACAACCAAAAGAAAGCGTTATTTGTGTGAAATAAATGATAAAAATATCCTATGTGTACAGTGTTACATGACCGGGTAATTGTCATTCAAAGTGTGTCAGCACCGAAAGCTGAAAAATGGCCTGGGCAGGGAAGGGGGGGGGGGGGGTGTAAAAGTGCCCGGTAGGTAAGTGGGTTCACCCAAGCCCTTCTGGATGGGGGGTTAGTCAGCGTGCTCGCCCCCTCCTTTGGGACTACATCTGTGAACACAGCATCTCCCCGCGGTCCCAAGGGAGGGGGGCGAGCAGGCTGACTAACCCCCAGCCAGAACGGCTCGGATGATGGGGACAAGCTTACTAAGGAGGAACAGGAAGTGAGAAATTCAGACAGACAAAGAGAAAAAAAAAACCATTTAGGAGGGAAATTGAAGGAAAAGGTAAGTGAACCAACAATGCACAAGCTTAAAGGAACCTATTTACAAAAAAAAAAAACCTTTACATCCCCTTTAAGATAAAAGCCTTCTGTGTGCAGCCCCTCCCCCAATACTAACCAGTGCCCAAGATCGATCCAGTGATGTTTAACAAGACACTTGACTGTCTGGGACTCTCCATCCTCCTTGGCTGAGAAAGCAGCGAAGCGCCATTGGCTCCCACTGCAGTCAAACAAAGCCAGGGAGCCAATGAGGAGAGAGAGAGAGGGGGAGGAGCCCAGCCAGGGCTCAATGTCTGAATGGACACACAGAGCAGCGGCTCGGCTCGGGTGCCCCCCAGGGCAGGCTGCCAATTTTCCGGCAACCAACCCACAAAAATATAACGTCCGATTATTTTCACACACACCTAGGATTGAGCTCACCGCACCATAACCGTGGTTGGGGTAAAAGCCTGAAGAGGAAGCGAGGACATCTGTTGGCATTTAGCATATACAGTACGCAACCAGGCAAGCCAATGTTTCCCGGCAAGCCAATGTTTCCCGGCAAGCCAATGTTTCCTGGCAACCAGGCAAAGCCAATGTTTCCCGGCAACCAGGCAAAGCCAATGTTTCCCGGCAACCAGGCAAGCCAATGTTTCCCGGCAAGCCAATGTTTCCGGCAAGCCAATGTTTCCCGGCAACCAGGCAAGCCAATGTTTCCCGGCAACCAGGCAAGCCAATGTTTCCCGGCAACCAGGCAAGCCAATGTTTCCCGGCAACCAGGCAAGCCAATGTTTCCCGGCAACCCGGCAAGCCAATGTTTCCCGGCAACCAGGCAAAGCCAATGTTTCCCGGCAACCAGGCAAAGATAATGTTTCCCGGCAACCAGGCAAAGATAATGTTTCCCGGCAACCAGGCAAAGCCAATGTTTCCCGGCAACCAGGCAAAGCCAATGTTTCCCGGCAACCAGGCAAAGCCAATGTTTCCCGGCAACCAGGCAAAGCCAATGTTTTACGGCAACCAGGCAAAGCCAATGTTTCCCGGCAAATCAATCTTCCGGCAACCAGGCAAACCAATCTTCCGGCAACCAGGCAAACCAATCTTCCGGGAAACAAACAAACCAATTTTCCCGGCAACCAAGCAAACCAAACTACCGGCAACCACATTTTTCCCACTGACATCCAATGAATTGGTTTGGCAGGGATTCCCACGAAACCTAAACCTCATTTCAAGGGGTAAAAGAGGTTTAGAAAGTCTCTGAGCATGGAGTCCATGGAGATAGTAGGAGAGCAATATGAGCAGAGGGAGGACGTCATCAATCTGCCGCTGCTCCCTCACTAGCCTACAATAGTTTAAATAAAGAAACGGTGTAGAAATGTAAGAAAATTTTATTTTATATAAAAGCTGAAAAAAAAAAGTCAGCTACGTCTGCAGAGATCTATAAACGGAGTCTATGAGGGTCGGTCCACCTCCGGTGAAACCAGGTCTGTCAGTGTGTGGAGATCCTCTCTCATGTCCAATCCTCATGGATCGGATAACGGCGGCCCGAATCGCTCCATGGTCTTCACCACCAGAGACAGATGTTCCAGGAAGGAGCTCACAGACACTCGGAGGATCCGAGCTTCATCCGCCTGCCAGTGCCTGTGTACAGAGGAGAGACTATGAGAATTGCAGTTCAGCTTACCTGTCCTCGATCACTTCCCGTACAGCTGTGGACGTTCGGCGGTTGTAGCGGGATGAGCTGCGGGCATCGCCGCGATAACTGCCACCAAATCACGTACCTAGGAAGTCATGTGCCTTAAAGTGGTTGTATCCGGAGGATAGGCAGCAGCTGCAGGCATCACCCCGCTACCGTTGTTCAGAGTCGACGGTTGGCTCCCTAGTAATAGCAATCAGAGGGTCTAACTAGCAGCTCAATTGCTATTTCAAGAAAATGTAGGAAAATATCTTCACTCCAATCCCCCATAAAAAATGACAACAGTGTCATCAACAACCCCCCTCCCCCACCAGTGTGTCCCTGACATGTCGATCACTACCTATGACCACACACACATCGGTGGTGGGGACATTCCCGGTACTTACACCCGTAGGACGTTGTCTTGGACGCTCAGGGTCTTGCTCACGCCTCCTTTCCTCGGCTCGGCATCGGGGCTCAGAGAATTGTGGGCGATCTTAGCTTCGGAGGCGCGGGGGAAGGGCACATCCAGCTGACTTTACCTTTTGTTATGGAGAATAAAGTTGGGTTGGCCGATTTTCTGCATATTGATTACCAACCTGTAATGCCCATTTCTTGGCCAGGTCAGGGGTGAAAGCCGATCACATAACATTATAAATATTATAAAAATAATGATAATAATACAAATATTTATTAGAATTGATAGAGATAGATATATATTTTTATTTATTTATTGATTTTATATATACATATTTAAAATTGTATTTAAGATCCGACGGCTAAATATAATATATATATATATATATATATATATATAAAAATATATATTATATTACGCCGTCGGATCTTAAATACAATTTTAAATATGTAAATCAGCTAAATACGCCAATTCCCGAACGTACGCCCGCCCGACGCAGTGGACTTTACGCCGTTTCCGTAAGGGGTTTCCCGGCGTAAAGATAAAGCACCAAAAAGATGGCGCATCCTATGTTAAGTATGGACCTCGTGACCGCGTCAAATTTGAAAATGTTTACGTCGTTTGCGTAACTCGTCCGTGAATGGGGATTTACGTCGATTACGTTCACGTCGAAAACACCGTCATAATTCGGAGCATGCGCACTGGGATTTTTCAATGGTCGACGCATGCGCAGCACGTTCGGCGCGGGGACGCACTTAATTTAAATAGCAGACGCCCCCCTACACGCCGAATTTGAATTAGGCCGCCCAATTTATGCGGTAACCAGGCAAACCAATCTTCCGGCAACCAGGCAAACCAATCTTCCGGCAACCAGGCAAACCAATCTTCCGGCAACCAGGCAAACCAATCTTCCGGCAACCAGGCAAACCAATCTTCCGGCAACCAGGCAAACCAATCTTCCGGCAACCAGGCAAACCAATCTTCCGGCAACCAGGCAAACCAATCTTCCGGCAACCAGGCAAACCAATCTTCCGGCAACCAGGCAAACCAATCTTCCGGCAACCAGGCAAACCACGTCGGTGGCGGGAGAGGCCCTCCCCCCTCCCCCCTCCCGCCGCCGCTTACCGGAGCCGTCGGTAGCGGCGGAGGCGATCGGGTCCTGTCCCGTGCTCAGTGGGTATGAGATGTGACGTATTTTTTGACCCCAGATCTCATATTTAAGAGGACCTGTAATGCTTTTTTTCTATTACAAGGGATGTTTACATTCCTTGTGATAGGAATAAAAGTGATATTTTTTTATTTTTTTATTTCATTTATTTTATTTTTTTATTTCAGTGTTAAAAAATGGTAAAATAAATAAAAATAAATACAAAAAAAAAATTTTTTACATCGCCCCCGTCCCGACGAGCTCGCGCGCAGAAGCGAATGCATACGCGAGTAGCGCCCGCATTTGAAAGCAGTGTTCAAACCACACAAGTGAGGTATCGCCGCGATCGTTAGAGCGAGAGCAATAATTCTAGCCCTAGACCTCCTCTGTATCCCAAAAAATGCAACCTGTAGAATTTTTTAAACGTCGCCTATCGAGATTTTTAAGGTTAAAAGTTTGACGCCATGCCACGAGCGGGCGCAATTTATAAGCGTGACATGTTGGGTATCATTTTACTCGGCGTAACATTATCTTTCACAATAAATAAAAAAATTGGGCCAAATTTATTGTTGTCTTATTTTTTAATTCAAAAAAGTGAATTTTTTTCCAAAAAAAGTGCACTTGTAAGACCGCTGCGCAAATACGGTGTGACAAAAAGTATTGCAATGACCGCCATTTTATTCTCTAGGGTGTTAGGAAAAAAAATATGGGGGTTTTAAGTAATTTTCTAGCAAAAAAAAAAATGTTTTAGTCTCGTAAACACCGAATCTGAAAAACAGGCCCGGGGCTCAAGTGGTTAAGGACCGACGCATGTACATTTACGCCAGCAGAATGGCACGGACAGGCACATCAACGTACCTGTACGTGGCTGCCTTGACGTGGGTCGGGGGTCCGATCGGGACCCCCCCCCCCCCCGGTACATGCGGCGGTCCGGTTTGCTGTAGGAGCGATCCGTGCTGAGGGGGTGGCTGTTTGTTTTTGTCTGCCCCCTCCGGATCGCTCCCAGCCAATGCGCGCACTCCCTGCAGTGTCACTTCCTCCTCCTGTGTAAACACAGGAAGGGGGAAGTGATGTGATCTCTCCTCTCAGCGTTTTTTTTTAACCGCCGCTGAGGAGAGATCACATCACATAGCAAGTCTGCACAACACTACACTGACACACCAGGACATCGCGCTATACCCCGATAAATACGGTATTTGATTTTTCTTATAACAAAAAGTAAAAAATATTGATTTTTTTCAAAATTGTCGCTGTATTTCTGTAATTTTTAAAATAAAAATCGCAGAGGCGATCAAATACCACCAAAATAAAGCTCCATTTGTGGGAAGAAAAGGACGCCAATTTTGTTTGGGAGCCGCGTCGCCCGACCGCGCAATTGTCAGTTAAAGCGACGCAGCGCTGAATCGTAAAAACCC
>CM056057.1:2780536-3035536 GCA_029574335.1 Rana kukunoris | reverse complement strand
ATTGGATTGTTTTTGTTTATTACAGAGCGACTCTGAAATCTCCTCTTCTGGGGTCCCCCTCTGGCGATCTTCTCCTCTACTCCTCCATGTGCCCCCATAGAGAGCAGCTTCCTCTGGGGGTACACATGCAGGTTCGCTCCCCTATATTATGTTATATTTTTATTATTATATTATGATATATTTTTTATTGTGCATTATATTATTTATAGTTATTATTATCTCTATTTATTGCAAATTCTACATAAATTGTGGAAATTGTTGTGTTTGGGGGCGGGGTTGCGGTGGGCGGGTGGCATATTCACGGAGTCTGTCCTCAGCCCCCTTTATACCCCAACCCCCCTTTACAGCGCAGTGACCTCTTTATACCGCAACCGCATAGGGACTATGAGCTGGGTACTATAGCCAGTGGCGTAGCAGTGGGTTGTCAGCACCCGGGGCAAAGCAAGTCATTTGCGCCCCCCCCCCTACCTGCAGACTTTTAGCCCTTAAAATACAATAGTACTGACCTACCTGATTCCTATACTGATCACTACACTAACCTACTTGATTTCTTTACTGACCATTACAAACTACACTGACCACTATTCTATACGGTCCACTAGACTGAAAACTACACTGACCACTATACTATCCACTACACTACACTGACCACTATACTGTCCACTACACTGACCACTATACTGTCAACTACACTGACCACTATACTGTCCACTACACTACACTGACCACTATACTGTTCACTACACTACACTGACCACAATACTATCCACTACACTACACTGACCACTATACTGTTCACTACACTACACTGACCACTATACTGTTCACTACACTACACTGACCACTATACTGTCCACTACACTACACTGACCACTATGCTGTTCACTACACTACACTGACCACTATACTATCCACTACACTACACTGACCACTATACTGTTCACTACACTACACTTCACTGACCACTATACTGTTCACTACACTACACTGACCACTATACTGTCCACTACACTACACTGACCGTCATACTGTCCACTACACTACACTGACCACTATACTGTCCAATACACTACACTGACCACTATACTGTCCACTACACTACACTGACCACTATACGGTCCAATACATTACACTGAACACTATACTATCCACTACACTGACCACTATACTATCCACTACACTGACCACTATACTATCCACTACACTACACTGACCACTATACTGTCCAATACACTACACTGACCACTATACTGTCCAATACACTACACTGACCACTATACTGTTCCCTACACTGACCACTATACTGTCCACTACACTACACTGACCACTATACGGTCCAATACACTACACTGACCACTATACTATCCACTACACTGATCACTATACGATCCACTAAACTACACTGACCACTATATGGTGGAGATGTGGAGAATGGACGTTACAGTGGGGGAGATGTGAACATTACAGTGGTGGAGATGTGGACATTACAGTGGGCGGGAGATGCGGACATTACAGTATGGGGGGAGATGTGGACATTACAGTGGGGGAGATGTGGACATTACAGTATGGGGGGATGTGGACAATACAGTGGGGACTATATATGGTGGTGATCCAATTCATTTCTCAGTCATCCTATGCCCCTAGTGGACATAGGATGACCCTAGACACAAGTGGGGGAGATGTGGACATTACAGTGGGGGAGATGTGGACATTACAGTATGGGGGGAGATGTGGACATTACAGTATGGGGGGAGATGTGAACATTACAGTGGGGGAGATGTGGACATTACAGTATTGGGGGGAGATGTGAACATTACAGTGGGGGAGATGTGGACATTACAGTGGGGGAGATGTGGACATTACAGTGGGGGAGATGTGGACATTACAGTGGGGGGAGATGTGGACATTACAGTGGGGGGAGATGTGGACATTACAGTGGGGGGAGATGTGGACATTACAGTATGGGGGGAGATGTGGACATTACAGTGGGGGAGATGTGGACATTACAGTGGCGGAGATGTGGATATTACAGTATGGGGAAAGATGTGGACATTACAGTATGGGGGGAGATGTGGACATTACAGTATGGGGGAGATGTGTACATTAGAGTGGGGGAGATGTGGACATTACAGTATGGGGGGGAGATGTGGACATTACAGTATGGGGGGAGATGTGTACATTACAGTGGGGGAGATGTGGACATTACAGTATGGGGGGAGATGTGGACATTACAGTATGGGGGGAGATGTGTACATTACAGTGGGGTAAATGTGGACATTACAGTATGGGGTGGAGATGTGGACATTACAGTATGGGGGGGATGTGGACATTACAGTATGGGGGGAGGATGTGGACATTACAGTATGGGGGGAGGTGTGGACATTACAGTGGGGGAGATGTGGACATTACAGTGGCGGAGATGTGGACATTACAGTGGGGGAGATGTGGACATTACAGTATGGGGGAGATGTGGACATTACAGTATGGGGGGATGTGGACATTACAGTGGGGACTATAAATGGTGGTGATCCAATTCATTTCTCAGTCATCCTATGCCCCTATCTGAAACAGGAGTACCCCACACCCTGCAAGAGCCTCTGGGTCCCACAGGCTCTCCCGGTACATTACAGTGGGGGAGATGTGGACATTACAGTGGCGGAGATGTGGACATTACAGTGGGGACTATGTATGGCGGTGATCCAAAAAATGATCCGATCCATGACTCTGATCTGAGGAACGATCCGAACCGTGAGTTTTTTGATCAGTTGCACCCCTATCTATTACACATCCCTACACACACACCAGAAGGGGAAGACGTAGCCATAGAGCCCCTTCCAGCCTTGCAAATGTGGCCTGGGCATCCAAGTGGTAATGAGCCCCGGTCATGAAAGGATTAAATAAAAGAGGAAGAAATTCAAATGTAAATATACCAAATTTGTATTGTGTGTTTATGAAAGTATAATTATGGATCTAGACACATTTGTTTCATTTTCCATCTATATATACACTCTGAATAAACCAAGAGTCCCTTGGTAAAATCATTTGGCCAGAAGTAAAGATCTAGTGATCCTGTCGCCGATTCGCTGACACACTTTTGACCAAGAGATTCCAAGCCTGCCCACCACGGCAAGGTAGACTCTTCTAGGGCAGGACCTACACTAAACTACACTAAGCTACCCTACTGGATGCTAGTCATCCTTTTTCCAATGTTGGGTGTATGTATGTAGTACGGCCTCATCCTATAATCTGTGTGTGCGATCTACTCTCTCCTAATTTGGGTTGTCTGTCTGTGTGCATCTCTCTAAAGCATGGAGCAGTCAGTTTATGGACATCTGGTCGTCCTCTGTTAGTGTAGGTCAGTGCATGCCAGTCCACTGTGTGTCAGTAAATAAACGTTCATCAGTAAGGTATAGGTGACTATTTCAGTGTCCCTTGTGTCTGCACCATCATACCGGCAGCAGTGCGGCTGCTTTATGGGGGCACCAGACTGATTTGTCTTGCGGCCCAGTCCACCTCATAAGACTGGCACTACACTAAAAGTGTAGCGCAAGCCGACAGGGACTCTTTTCATGCTGCCCCCCTGCAAAGTGCGGCCCTAGGCCTGGGCCTTGTTGGCCTAGGCCAGAGGTCTCCAAACTTTTCAAAGGGTCACTTTATTGCCCTTCAGACTTTAGGAGGGCCGGATTGGGGCCAGCAAGGGAAGAAAATGTCACAGGGCCGGCATCAGTGAGAACATATATGGCCTCAGGGTTGGTGGTCAATAGGAAGAGGAGTATTCCCCTATTAGTAGGAGGAATAGTATCCCATCATTGGTATCACTGGATAATATAGTGCCCCATTGTTGGTGTCAATGGGAGGAATAGTGCCTCATGTCAGTGGGAGAAATTGTGCCCCAAGGGCCGGATAAAGGCTAGCAAAGGGCCACATCTGGCCCTTGGGCCGCAGTTTGGAGACCCCTGGCCTAGGCCAAGATATAGCGTTGGGATAGCCTAGAAAATACATGAAAAGGAGCCGGGTGCTCCCTCTACGGCCTGAAAATGAGAATACAAAGTAATCAGTTTCCCCCTGCAAGAAATATATTATTCAAAAGTGTTTAAAGCAGGTGTAAACCCACATTGACTTTTTTTTTCTTTTTTCACTCCTGCAAGGGAAAAGGCATAATGAGCTAATATGCACAGCATATTAGCTCATTATGAAATACTTACCTCGGAACGAGGTGAGAGAAACGTACCTGGTCCACGCCGAGCGAGATATCATCTTCACTCGGCGTGTCTTCCGGGTATCGCCGCTCCAGCGCTGTGATTGGCTGGAGCGGCGATGACGTCACTCCCGCGCACGCGCTGCGGGAGATTTAAAATCGTCAGGGTCCGGCGGCTGCCGGTCCTTAGCCGAGAATCCCCCCCTGCGCATGCGCCCCTGCAATCAGTGGTGCATTGCGAGGGGAATATCTCCTAAATCGTACAGGTTTAGGAGATATTCTTTATACCTACAGGTAAGCCTTATTATAGGCTTACCTGTAGGTAAAAGTAAAAAAAGAGGGTTTACAACCACTTTAAGAAAATACATGCACTTCATTTGTTTTGGTTTACATTTTATTCTATCTCTAATAAATACTCAGCGTTTAATTTGTATAGCGCTCTTCTCCCTCGGGACTTAAAGCACGTAGCAGACGAGGCAGCCATCTTGGCAATTGCGTTGGCCGGGAATCGAACCCGGGTCAGCTGCTGGAAAGGCAGCTATGCTTACCACTGCACCACCAACGCGGTGTAGCATGTTGGAGTGTGGGAGGAAACCGGAGTACCCGGAGGAAACCCACGCAAGCACAGGGAGAACATGCAAACTCCCATGCAGGTGTAGTGTCCTGGTCAGGATTTGAACCAAGGACCCCAGTTCTGCAAGGCTCACCACTAAGCCTCTGTGCTGCCCATATGTGACCTTTGTTCTCTAAGGCCCGCCCCCGCTGAGCAGGATAAACCAGCGATGTTCATTGGGGGTTATGCTGACCATACATGGATAAAAATTTAGCCAGTTCAGCATGGACTATGTGGCCACTGTGGTTGAAAATAACACTAGGGACTATGAGCTGGGTACTATAGACTATGAGCTTGGTACTATAGACTGGGGACTATGAGCTGGGTACTATAGCCTATGGACTATGAGCTCGGTACTATAGACTAGGGACTATGATCTGGGTGCTATAGAATGTCTTTGGAGTGTGGGAGGAAACCGGAGTACCCGGAGGAAACCCATGCAAGCATGGGGAGAACATGCAAACTCCCATGCAGGTGTAGTGTCCTGGTCAGGATTTGAACCAAGGACCCCAGTTCTGCAAGGCTCACCACTAAGACTCTGTGCTGCCCATATGTGACCTTTGTTCTCTAAGGCCCGCCCCCGCTGAGCAGGATAAACCAGTGATGTTCATTGGGGGTTATGCTGACCATACATGGATCAAAATTTAGCCGGTTCAGCATTCAAACACACAGACACCGTTGAAAGAAGTCCTTTATTAAAAATAAAAATAAAAGATTCCAGCGGTGGAAATCCACTCTCGGTCTCCGTTCCAACACTGTCTGTATCCTGGGATGGGTGATCTCGTCTTCCAGCGAGGAGATAATCTCCTCTTCGTCCAGGTCCAGGATCCAGCGATGAGATGTCCAGCGCAGCGCATCCTGTCTCCCCCGGAGACACCCCGGGAATGATGCAGCGGGAGCCAGTGACAGCTCTTATGTAGCTGAGGGCGGGGCCACCCATCACGTGCCCCTGTCCCCCTCTGACGCAAGGGGAAACCGCCCCCCTCTGATCTAACACAGGTTTCCTGTTGCATCAGAGGGGTCACGTGATGGGTGGCCCCGCCCTCAGCTACATAAGAGCTGTCACTGGCTCCCGCTGCATCATCCCTGAGGTGTCTCCGGTGGAGACAGGATGCACTGCGCTGGACATCTGATCGCTGGATCCTGGACCTGGATGAAGAGAAGATCTTCTCATCGCTGGACCCCGGAGACGAGATCACCTATCGCAGGATACCGAGAGCGTTGGAGCGGAGACCGAGAGGGGATTACCACCGCTGGAATCTTTTTTTTTTTTTTTTTTAATAAAGAACCTTTTTCAACAGTGTCTGTGTGTTTTTTTTTACAATTGTTACACTTTCTTTGTGAAATGGTAGAGGTACAATGTACCCCATTACCAATTCACATGGGGGGCCGGGATCTGGGGGTCCCCCTTGTTAAAGGGGTCTTATCCGGGGTGAAGCACTGGATGGTGGGACGACGCTACCAATCTGTGTGGTGCAGTCTTCAGTCTTCTGTGGGGTGATAAGACGGGAATAGCACTGGGTCGCCTGCTGTTTTTCTTCAGCTCAATCAGCCAGGGCAAAGCGCTTGGTGGGGTGCTGTTACCACATGGTGGGGTGATCCCATCCGTCCTTCTTGGGGTGATGCCATCCGTCCTTCGTGGGGTGATAGGACGGGGGATAGCATTGGGTCCCGTGAGCCTGCTGCTTTTCCTAAGCTCAATTATCTGGGGTAAAGCACTGGAAGGTGGGACGTTGCTACCAATCTGTGGGGTGATGTCTTCAGTCTTCCGTGGGGTGATAAGATGGGAATAGAACTGGGTCGCTTGCTGTTTTTCTTCAGCTCAATCAGCCAGGGCAAATCACTTGGTGGGGTGCTGTTACCACATGATGGGGTGATCCCACCCGTCCTTCGTGGGGTGATAGGACGGGGAATAGCACTGGGTCGCCCAAGCCTGCTGCTTTTCCTGAGCTCATTTGTTCGGGGTAAAGCACTTGATGGTGGGTTGATGTCTTTATTTGTTGATGATCTTGCTTCCCTGACCATGTCCAGTACTCTGCTGACACTGTCATCTGCCATAGTGGCACTCTTTATTGCCAAAATCATAACTTCCAGTACTCCACTGACCATGTCCCCTGCTCTACATACAGTGTCCTCTGTCCACGCACCGTCCTCTGCTCTGACACCATCCACTGTCCTACCGACATCATCCACTCCACCTCTCTCATTCTTCTGGGGTGAAGCACGTGATGGTGGATTGCTGTTACCACATGGTGGGGTGATGTCATCTGTACTCTGTGGGGTAATAGGATGGGGGATAGCACTGGGTCCCATGAGCCCGCTGCCTTTCCTGAGCTCAATTATCTGGAGTAAAGCACTGGAAGGTGGGACGACGCTACCAATCTGTGTGGTGATGTCTTCAGCCTTTTGTGTGGTGATGTCTTCAGCCTTTTGTGGGGTGATGTCTTCAGCCTTTTGTGGGGTGATGTCTTCAGCCTTTCGTGAGGTGATAAGACGGGGAATAGAACTGGGTCGCCTGCTGTTTTTCTGCAGCTCAATTAGCCAGGGCAAAGCACTTGGTGGGGTGCTGTTACCACATGGTGGGGCGATCCCACCCGTCCTTCGTGGGGTGATAGGACGGGGAATCATACTGGGTCGCCTGAGCCCACTGCTTTTCTTGAGCTCAATTATCTGGGGTGAAGCACTGGAAGGTGGGACGACGCTACCAATATGTGTGGTGATGTCTTCAGCCTTTTGTGGGGTGATGTCTTCAGTCTTTTGTGGGGTGATGTCTTCAGTCTTTTGTGGGGTGATGTCTTCAGTCTTTTGTGGGGTGATGTCTTTAGTCTTTTGTGGGGTGATGTCTTCAGCCTTTTGTGTGGTGATGTCTTCAGCCTTTTGTGGGGTGATGTCTTCAGTCTTTTGTGGGGTGATGTCTTCAGTCTTTTGTGGGGTGATGTCTTCAGTCTTTTGTGGGGTGATGTCTTTAGTCTTTTGTGGGGTGATGTCTTCAGCCTTTTGTGGGGTGATGTCTTCAGTCTTTTGTGGGGTGATGTCTTCAGTCTTTTGTGGGGTGATGTCTTCAGTCTTTTGTGGGGTGATGTCTTCAGTCTTGTGTGGGGTGATGTCTTCAGCCTTTTGTGGGGTGATGTCTTCAGCCTTTCGTAGGGTGATAAGACGGGGAATAGAACTGGGTCGCTTGCTGTTTTTCTGCAGCTCAATCAGCCAGGGCAAAGCACTTGGTGGGGTGCTGTTACCACATGGTGGGGTGATGCCATCCGTCCTTCGTGGGGTTATAGGACGGGGAATAGCACTGGGTCGCCTAAGTCTGCTTCTTTCCTTGAGTTCATTCATTTGGGGTAAAGCAGTTGGTGGGTTGTCACCACATGATGGTGAGTTGATGTCACCACATGATGGTGGGTTGTCAACACTTGATGGTGGGACAGTGACGTTATCACATGATGGTGGGTTGCGGTCACCACATAATGGTGGGGTGGTTTCCCCACATGATGGTGGGACAGTGACGTTATCACATGATGGTGGGTTGTCACCACTTGATGGTGGGACAGTGACGTTATCACATGATGGTGGGTTGGTGTCACCACTTGATGGTGGGACAGTGACGTTATCACATGATGGTGGGTTGTCACCACATGATGGTGGGACAGTGACGTTATCACATGATGGTGGGTTGTCACCACATGATGGTGGGACAGTGACGTTATCACATGATGGTGGGTTGTCACCACTTGATGGTGGGACAGTGACGTTATCACATGATGGTGGGTTGTCACCACTTGATGGTGGGACAGTGACGTTATCACATGATGGTGGGTTGCAGTCACCACATAATGGTGGGGTGGTTTCCCCACATGATGGTGGGTTGGTGTCACCACATGATGGTGGGACAGTGACGTTATCACATGATGTTTTGGAGAATCGTTTGGACTTGAAGTATATTACCAGCAGCGCCTGCAGTATTACGAGCTGCACCAGCAGCATCGCAGGCAGCACCGGCTGTACCATAACAAGCCCCGGAGAGTATTCTGACCAGATCTCCACCACAATACGTGTAAGCGGGGGCAGGCCTGAAATGTCTAAGACCAGCCCCTCGCTGGACCACCAGAAACCAGATGCAACCAGCTCTTCATAAAAGAATTCCATCAGCTCCAGGAGCATCAGGAGTCGTCCTAATATCTTGGCCAGAACATTTCTGCGCAGGACGTATTTCAGAACCATAACACTTGTCCAGAGCGCAATCTTTACGCAGCATGCAATGCCGGGCAGTGATCGGAACCAGCTGGCGGGTTCCGGGGGCTCGTTTGCCATTTCTCTGACCGTTTTCTTCTCCATTGACCCCATGGTCGTGTTCATCACAGCCATGAGGATCTCTGGAGGCTTCTTTTCCATTGCCCTGATTGGTTGTTCCTCAGGTTCCTCCTCTATGGTCCCGATGGACCCATTCTTCTTCTCTGCAATGTGAATCTCGGGAGATTCGTTTTTCATTATCCCGACCAGGTCTTTCACTGGCCGCTCTGTCGTTTTTCCGATAATCGCCCCCGTAGTATCCAGCACGTTGTGGATATCTGGGGGGTCTTTGGTGACACTTCGTCTTCCCCCCCATGGGAGGATAAACATAAGGATCAAGGTGAGGATCGGACGCCTCATTCTCGTATGAAGTGTAACTGACGCTTATAAAAAAAAAGAAATCAGTCACTACAACAAATCTATCAATAAATCAGCAACTGCCGATCGATCGCTAATCAATAAGAATCAACTGACAATAAGTTTAAATCACTGGAGTTCCAATACAATGAAACGCACAGAAATCTAAGGGAGCTTCTCTGCGAGCGACTTGTCTCTACGGAGAGCAACTGTCATGTGACGCTCAGCTCTGGCGCGGCGCTATTTATGTGCTGGGGAGGTCACGTGACCAGCGAGGGGATTGACGTCATAGCTGCCAGTGGACCGTTAGTGGTGGAAGTTGCCATGGTGACCAGAGCCCCTCCCACGCTGCCTCCCTAGGAGGAGATCCTCGTCGCTCTGACTGTGTGCTCTCTGTCTCCCCCTACAGTGCAGTACCCGGGAGGGAGACAGAGAGAAGGGGAGGGAAGGCTGCGCGCGTGTGTGTACGTCACAAAAGGGGGCGGGGTGTGACACGCGCTTACGTCGTACGGTCCCCTCCCCTGCACCCCACACTGATCATCTCTCCCGGGGTTCTGTCTCGATGACTCACACAGCGGACCGAAGCCACGCCTCACACTTCTACGGAGGGGGCGGGGACACACTGCTGTGCCTAGCACAGTGACTGCATTTCATGGGCACAGTGACTGCGTTTTGATGGGCACAGTGACTGCGATTGATGGGCAGAGTGACTGCGTTTTAATGGGCACATTGGCTTCGTTTGATGGGCACAGTGACTGCATTTTGATGGGCACAGTGACTGCGTTTTGATGGGCACAGTGACTGCGATTGATGGGCAGAGTGACTGCGTTTTAATGGGCACATTGGCTTCGTTTGATGGGCACAGTGACTGCATTTTGATGGGCACAGTGACTACGTTTTGATGGGCACAGTGACTGCTTTTGATGGGCACAGTGACTGCATTTTGATGGGCACAGTGACTGCGTTTTGATGGGCACAGTGACTGCGTTTGATGGGCACATTGGCTGCGTTTTGATGGGCACAGTGACTGCGTTTGATGGGCACACTGACTGCATTTCATGGGCACAGTGACTGCGTTTTGATGGGCACAGTGACTACGTTTTGATGGGCACATTGGCTTCGTTTGATGGGCACAGTGACTGCGTTTTGATGGGCACAGTGACTGCGTTTTGATGGGCACAGTGACTGCGATTGATGGGCAGAGTGACTGCGTTTTGATGGGCACATTGGCTTCGTTTGATGGGCACAGTGACTGCGTTTTGATGGGCACAGTGACTACGTTTTGATGGGCACATTGGCTTCGTTTGATGGGCACAGTGACTACGTTTTGATGGGCACAGTGACTACGTTTTGATGGGCACAGTGACTGCTTTTGATGGGCACAGTGACTGCGTTTTGATGGGCACAGTGACTGCGATTGATGGGCAGAGTGACTGCGTTTTGATGGGCACATTGGCTTCGTTTTTATGGGCACAGTGACTACGTTTTGATGGGCACAGTGACTGCTTTTGATGGGCACAGTGACTGCATTTTGATGGGCACAGTGACTGCGTTTGATTGGGACATTGGCTGCGTTTTGATGGGCACAGTGACTGCATTTGATGGGCACACTGACTGCATTTCATGGGCACAGTGACTGCGTTTTGATGGGCACAGTGACTGCGTTTTGATGGGCACAGTGACTACGTTTTGATGGGCACATTGGCTTCGTTTGATGGGCACAGTGACTACGTTTTGATGGGCACAGTGACTACGTTTTGATGGGCACAGTGACTGCTTTTGATGGGCACAGTGACTGCGTTTTGATGGGCACAGTGACTGCGTTTTGATGGGCACAGTGACTGCGTTTGATGGGCACATTGGCTGCGTTTTGATGGGCACAGTGACTGCGTTTGATGGGCACACTGACTGCATTTCATGGGCACAGGGACTGCGTTTTGATGGGCACAGTGACTGCGTTTTGATGGGCACAGTGACTGCGTTTTGATGGGCACAGTGACTACGTTTTGATGGGCACATTGGCTTCGTTTGATGGGCACAGTGACTACGTTTTGATGGGCACAGTGACTACGTTTTGATGGGCACAGTGACTGCTTTTGATGGGCACAGTGACTGCATTTTGATGGGCACAGTGACTGCGTTTTGATGGGCACAGTGACTGCGTTTAATTGGGACATTGGCTGCGTTTTGATGGGCACAGTGACTGCATTTGATGGGCACACTGACTGCATTTCATGGGCACAGTGACTGCGTTTTGATGGGCACAGTGACTGCGTTTTGATGGGCACAGTGACTACGTTTTGATGGGCACATTGGCTTCGTTTGATGGGCACAGTGACTACGTTTTGATGGGCACAGTGACTACGTTTTGATGGGCACAGTGACTGCTTTTGATGGGCACAGTGACTGCATTTTGATGGGCACAGTGACTGCGTTTTGATGGGCACAGTGACTGCGTTTGATTGGGACATTGGCTGCGTTTTGATGGGCACAGTGACTGCATTTGATGGGCACACTGACTGCATTTCATGGGCACAGTGACTGCGTTTTGATGGGCACAGTGACTGCGTTTTGATGGGCACAGTGACTACGTTTTGATGGGCACATTGGCTTCGTTTGATGGGCACAGTGACTACGTTTTGATGGGCACAGTGACTACGTTTTGATGGGCACAGTGACTGCTTTTGATGGGCACAGTGACTGCGTTTTGATGGGCACAGTGACTGCGTTTTGATGGGCACAGTGACTGCGTTTGATGGGCACATTGGCTGCGTTTTGATGGGCACAGTGACTGCGTTTGATGGGCACACTGACTGCATTTCATGGGCACAGGGACTGCGTTTTGATGGGCACAGTGACTGCGTTTTGATGGGCACAGTGACTACGTTTTGATGGGCACATTGGCTTCGTTTGATGGGTACAGTGACTACGTTTTGATGGGCACAGTGACTACGTTTTGATGGGCACATTGGCTTCGTTTGATGGGCACAGTGACTACGTTTTGATGGGCACAGTGACTGCGTTTTGATGGGCACAGTGACTGCGTTTTGATGGGCACAGTGACTGCGTTTTGATGGGCACAGTGACTGCGTTTGATGGGCACAGTGACTGCGTTTTGATGGGCACAGTGACTACGTTTGATGGGCACAGTGACTACGTTTGATGGGCACAGTGGCTGCGTTTGATGGGCACAGATGCTGCGTTTGATGGGCACAGTGGCTGCAATTGTTTGTTTTTTTCGGCCCAAGCAAACAGATGGCACGCCGCCGGCTGGCCGAAGACCTAAACAGAGCCGATGCTTCGCTCGGGTCTCGGATCTAGTAACCTGGAAGCGATGTTATGACATCTTAAAGGCGCCAGTTTTAAAAAGTATTCAAATACGCCGATCTTGATATTTTGAATACTTTGAAGTGCAGTGGAGGGGTTTGGGGTCTTATAGACCCCCGATCTCTCCATAAAGAGGACCTGTCACATGCCTATTACTGTCACAAGGGATCTTTACATTCCTTGTGACAGCAATAACAGTAATAAAAGACAAGGGAGGGTTGGTGTTGGGGTCACAGGAAGGGTCAGTGTTGGGGTCACAGGAAGGGTCGGTGTTGGGGTCACAGGAAGGGTCAGTGTTGGGGTCACAGGAAGGGTTGGTGTCACAGGAAGGGTCAGTGTTGGGGTCACAGGAAGAGTTGGTGTCACAGGAAGGGTCAGTGTTGGGGTCACAGGAAGGGTCAGTGTTGGGGTCACAGGAAGGGTTGGTGTCACAGGAAGGGTCAGTGTTGGGGTCACAGGAAGGGTCAGTGTTGGGGTCACAGGAAGGGTCAGTGTCGGGGTCACAGGAAGGGTTGGTGTCACAGGAAGGGTCAGTGTTGGGGTCACAGGAAGGGTCAGTGTTGGGGTCACAGGAAGGGTCAGTGTTGGGGTCACAGGAAGGGTCAGTGTTGGAGTCACAGGAAGGGTCAGTGTTGGGGTCACAGGAAGGGTCAGTCACAGGAAGGGTCAGTGGGGTCACAGGAAGG
Source organism: Rana kukunoris (assembly GCA_029574335.1). Classification (NCBI taxonomy): domain Eukaryota; kingdom Metazoa; phylum Chordata; class Amphibia; order Anura; family Ranidae; genus Rana; species Rana kukunoris. The sequence goes on along the minus strand of CM056057.1, from coordinate 3,022,068 downwards.
GTCAGTGTCGGGGTCACAGGAAGGGTCAGTGTTGGGGTCACAGGAAGGGTCAGTGTTGGGGTCACAGGAAGGGTCAGTGTCGGGGTCACAGGAAGGGTCAGTGGGGTCACAGGAAGGGTCAGGGTCACAGGAAGGGTCAGTGTTGGAGTCACAGGAAGGGTCAGTGTTGGGGTCACAGGAAGGGTCAGTGTTGGGGTCACAGGAAGGGTCAGTGTTGGGGTCACAGGAAGGGTCAGTGTCGGGGTCACAGGAAGGGTCAGTGTTGGGGTCACAGGAAGGGTCAGTGTTGGGGTCACAGGAAGGGTCAGTGTTGGGGTCACAGGAAAGGTCAGTGTTGGGGTCACAGGAAGGGTCAGTGTCGGGTCACAGGAAGGGTCAGCGTTGGGGTCACAGGAAGGGTCAGTGTTGGAGTCACAGGAAGGGTCAGTGTCGGGGTCACAGGAAGGGTTAGTGTTGGAGTCACAGGAAGGGTCAGTGTTGGGGTCACAGGAAGGGTCAGTGTTGGGGTCACAGGAAGGGTCAGTGTTGAGGTCACAGGAAGGGTCAGTGTTGGGGTCACAGGAAGGGTCAGTGTTGGAGTCACAGGAAGGGTCAGTGTTGGAGTCACAGGAAGGGTCAGTGTTGGAGTCACAGGAAGGGTCAGTGTTGGAGTCATAGGAAGGGTCAGTGTTGGGGTCACAGGAAGGGTTAGTGTTGGAGTCATAGGAAGGGTCAGTGTTGGAGTCACAGGAAGGGTCAGTGTTGGAGTCACAGGAAGGGTCAGTGTTCACAGGAAGGGAGTGTTGGGGTCACAGGAAGGGTTAGTGTTGGAGTCACAGGAAGGGTCAGTGTTGGAGTCATAGGAAGGGTCAGTGTTGGGGTCACAGGAAGGGTCAGTGTTGGAGTCATAGGAAGGGTCAGTGTTGGGGTCATAGGAAGGGTCAGTGTTGGAGTCACAGGAAGGGTTAGTGTTGGAGTCACAGGAAGGGTCAGTGTTGGAGTCATAGGAAGGGTCAGTGTTGGGGTCATAGGAAGGGTCAGTGTTGGAGTCACAGGAAGGGTTAGTGTTGGAGTCACAGGAAGGGTCAGTGTTGGAGTCATAGGAAGGGTCAGTGTTAGGAAGGGGAGTGTCATAGGAAGGGTCAGTGTTGGAGTCACAGGAAGGGTTAGTGTTGGAGTCATAGGAAGGGTCAGTGTTGGAGTCACAGGAAGGGTCAGTGTTGGAGTCATAGGAAGGGTCAGTGTTGGAGTCACAGGAAGGGTTATGCCGCGTACACACGGTCGTTTTTTGCGATGAAAAAAAACGACGTTTTTTAAAACGTCATTTAAATTGATCGTGTGTGGGCAAAACGTCGTTTTTTGTCTTAAAAAAACGACCAAAAAAAAATTCCAACATGCTTGAATTTTTTGTGTCGTTTTTCAAAACGTCGTTTTTTGTTTCACAAAAAGTCACCGTGTGTAGCAAAAACGTCTTTTAAAACGACGTTTTTCAACCCGCGCATGCCTAGAAGCTAGTTATGAAGCGAGCTTCAATGGAAAAGAGTGGTGAACGTAACCTTGCTTTTTGTGAAAAAACGATGGTGTGTATGCAAAATTGTCTTTGAAAAATGACGTTTCAAAAACGTCGTTTTTTACTTCACAGAAAACGTCGTTTTTTTTCATCGCAAAAAACGACCGTGTGTATGCGGCATTAGTGTTGGAGTCATAGGAAGGGTCAGTGTTGGAGTCACAGGAAGGGTCAGTGTTGGGGTCACAGGAAGGGTCAGTGTTGGGGTCACAGGAAGGGTCAGTGTTGGAGTCATAGGAAGGGTCAGTGTTGGGGTCACAGGAAGGGTCAGTGTTGGAGTCATAGGAAGGGTCAGTGTTGGGGTCACAGGAAGGGTCAGTGTTGGAGTCATAGGAAGGGTCAGTTTTGGGGTCACAGGAAGAGTCGGTGTTGGGGTCACAGGAAGGGTCAGTGTTGGGGTCACAGGAAGGGTCAGTGTTGGGGTCACAGGAAGGGTCAGTGTTGGAGTCATAGGAAGGGTCAGTGTTGGGGTCACAGGAAGGGTCAGTGTTGGAGTCATAGGAAGGGTCAGTTTTGGGGTCACAGGAAGAGTCGGTGTTGGGGTCACAGGAAGGGTCAGTGTTGGGGTCACAGGAAGGGTCAGTGTTGGGGTCACAGGAAGGGTCAGTGTTGGAGTCACAGGAAGAGTCAGTGTTGGGGTCACAGGAAGAGTCAGTGTTGGGGTCACAGGAAAGTTTAGTGTTGAGGTCACAGAAGGGGTATTACAGAGCGACTCTTCTGGGGTCCCCCTCTGGCGATCTTCTCCTCTACTCCTCCATGTGCCCCCATAGAGAGCCCCTTCCTCTGGAGGTACACATGCAGGTTCGCTCCCCTATATTATGTTAGATTTTTATTATTATAATATTTTGGTATATATTTTATTGTGTATTAAATTATTTATATTTATTATTATATCTATTTATTGCAAATTCTACATAAATTGTGGAAATTGTTGTGTTTGGGGGCGGGGTTGCGGTGGGTGAGCAGCGTCTGTCACGGAGTCTGTCCTCAGCCCCCTTTATACCCCAACCCCCCTTTACAGTGCAGTGCCCCCTTTGTATCGGTGTCCTCAGTGCCCCCTTTATATTGGTGTCCTCAGTGCCCCCTTTATATCGGTGTCCTCAGTGCCCCCTTTATATCGGTGTCCTCAGTGCCCCCTTTATATCGGTGTCCTCAGTGCCCCCTAGCAATCACATTGCCCCTGCAGTCGGCTTCCCCTCCTCTCCTCTCTGACATCACACAGCACACTTCCCCATTCCAGGCCCTGCATTCCATGCATTGGCGAGGGGGGGGGGGGGTAATATTAAGAATTAATGGCAACCCTAAAGAGCAGAGCCTTGTCTGTGTGTCAGGAAGGAGCATGATTTTGTGTGCCCCCCCCCCCCCCGACTGGAGAAAGGTTAAGAAACACTCATCTACTTACTATGGACTATGAGCTGGGTACTATAGCCAGTGGCGTAGCGGTGGGTTGTCAGCACCCGGGGCAAGGCAAATCATTCCCCCCCCCCCAACCTGCAAACTTTTAGCACTCCAAGTCCCTTCAAATACAATAGTACTGACCTACCTGATTCCTATACTGACCACTACACACTACACTGACCACTATACTATACTGTCCACTACACTACACTACACTGACCACTATACTATACTGTCCACTACACTACACTGACCACTATACTATCCACTACACTACACTGACCACTATACTGTCCACTACACTACACTGACCACTATACTATCCACTACACTACACTGACCACTATACTGTCCACTACACTACACTGACCACTATACTATACTGTCCACTACACTACACTGACCACTATACTATACTGTCCACTACACTACACTCACCACTATACTATCCACTACACTACACTGACCACTATACTGTCCACTACACTGACCACTATACTGTCCACTACACTACACTGACCACTATACTATACTGTCCACTACACTACACTACACTGACCACTATACTATCCACTACACTGACCACTATACTACACTGACCACTATACTGTCCACTACACTACACTGACCACTATACTATACTGTCCACTACACTACACTGACCACTATACTATACTGTACACTACACTGACCACTATACTATCCACTACACTCACCACTATACTATCCACTACACTACACTGACCACTATACTATCCACTACACTACACTGACCACTATACTGTCCACTACACTACACTACACTGACCACTATACTATCCACTACACTGACCACTATACTATACTGTCCACTACACTACACTACACTGACCACTATACTATCCACTACACTGACCACTATACTACACTGACCACTATACTGTCCACTACACTGACCACTATACTGTCCACTACACTACACTGACCACTATACTATCCACTATACTATCCACTATACTATCCACTACACTACACTGACCACTATACTGTCCACTACACTACACTGACCACTATACTATCCACTACACTACACTGACCACTATACTGTCCACTACACTACACTGACCACTATACTATACTGTCCACTACACTACACTGACCACTATACTATCCACTACACTCACCACTATACTATCCACTACACTACACTGACCACTATACTGTCCACTACACTACACTGACCACTATACTATCCACTACACTACACTGACCTCTATACTGTCCACTACACTGACCACTATACTATACTGTCCACTACACTACACTACACTGACCACTATACTGTCCACTACACTGACCACTATACTATACTGTCCACTACACTACACTGACCACTATACTGTCCACTACACTACACTGACCACTATACTATACTGTCCACTACACTACACTACACTGACCACTATACTATCCACTACACTGACCACAATACTACACTGACCACTATACTGTCCACTACACTACACTGACCACTATACTATACTGTCCACTACACTACACTGACCACTATACTATACTGTACACTACACTGACCACTATACTATCCACTACACTCACCACTATACTATCCACTACACTACACTGACCACTATACTGTCCACTACACTACACTACACTGACCACTATACTATCCACTACACTGACCACTATACTACACTGACCACTATACTGTCCACTACACTGACCACTATACTGTCCACTACACTACACTGACCACTATACTATCCACTATACTATCCACTATACTATCCACTACACTACACTGACCACTATACTGTCCACTACACTACACTGACCACTATACTATCCACTACACTACACTGACCACTATACTGTCCACTACACTACACTGACCACTATACTATACTGTCCACTACACTACACTGACCACTATACTATCCACTACACTCACCACTATACTATCCACTACACTACACTGACCACTATACTGTCCACTACACTACACTGACCACTATACTGTCCACTACACTACACTGACCACTATACTGTCCACTACACTACACTGACCACTATACTGTCCACTACACTGACCACTATACTGTCCACTACACTACTACACTGACCACTATACTGTCCACTACACTACACTACACTGACCACTATACTGTCCACTACACTACACTGACCACTATACTATCCACTACACTGACCACTATACTGTCCACCACACTACACTGACCACTATACTATCCACTACACTGACCACTATACTGTCCACTACACTACACTGACCACTATACTATCCACTACACTACACTGACCACTATACTATCCACTACACTGACCACTATACTATCCACTACACTGACCACTATACTGTCCACTACACTACACTGACCACTATACTATACTGTCCACTACACTACACTACACTGACCACTATACTATCCACTACACTGACCACTATACTGTCCACTACACTACACTGACCACTATACTATCCACTACACTGACCACTATACTGTCCACTACACTACACTGACCACTATACTATCCACTATACTATCCACTATACTATCCACTACACTACACTGACCACTATACTGTCCACTACACTACACTGACCACTATACTATCCACTACACTACACTGACCACTATACTGTCCACTACACTACACTGACCACTATACTATACTGTCCACTACACTACACTGACCACTATACTACACTGACCACTATACTGTCCACTACACTACACTGACCACTATACTATACTGTCCACTACACTACACTGACCACTATACTATCCACTACACTCACCACTATACTATCCACTACACTACACTGACCACTATACTGTCCACTACACTACACTGACCACTATACTGTCCACTACACTACACTGACCACTATACTGTCCACTACACTGACCACTATACTACACTGACCACTATACTGTCCACTACACTACACTACACTGACCACTATACTGTCCACTACACTACACTGACCACTATACTATCCACTACACTGACCACTATACTGTCCACCACACTACACTGACCACTATACTATCCACTACACTCACCACTATACTATCCACTACACTACACTGACCACTATACTGTCCACTACACTACACTGACCACTATACTGTCCACTACACTACACTGACCACTATACTGTCCACTACACTGACCACTATACTACACTGACCACTATACTGTCCACTACACTACACTACACTGACCACTATACTGTCCACTACACTACACTGACCACTATACTATCCACTACACTGACCACTATACTATCCACTACACTACACTGACCACTATACTATCCACTACACTACACTGACCACTATACTATCCACTACACTACACTGACCACTATACTGTCCACTACACTACACTGACCACTATACTGTCCACTACACTACACTGACCACTATACTATGCACTACACTAAATAAAGATCATATAAAGAACAAAATAGTCCAAAATGATAAACAGCGCTAAAATATTGGTTTGAATGTCCAACTTCATATAAGCATTGGTGTGATGACGGATTATCTCATCAGTGAGTGAAGATAGATTGTGGAGGATCCTACACCACAAGTGGGGCACACTCCCCTTCGGGGTACACACTCACCAGAGGGTCGAATAATCAAGGCAACAACGGGTATCTCTCACTCGGTCTTCCGTCTCTACAGCTGGGACCAGTGGGTAAATGCTCCACATAAAACAGAGAAACTCCAAATAGTGCAATCTCGTTTATTGAATGTGAAAAGTAAAACCCCTTCGAAGATTATACTGCCCCCGCTCCAAATGCACGTACCAAACAATCGTTTAAACACAGGCATGAGTAGTGATCGTAGCAGTGTCTTCCTACCGCTTCCCATTCCCTAGGAGCTGGTGTTTAGGCTCAGCGTGCAAATCTCCTTCCTGGATGAACCACCACGCGTCACTTCCGGGTCGCCGTAAAGTCCCGCCCCGACCCGTTTCGTCCAATGACTTCAACAGAGGGCGTGGACGAACGACGTGAACGTCCTCCTTACATGCTACTCCCTCGTTGCTTATTGGACAGAGCAGACGCATTAAAAACGCCGTCGTTTATCAGTGTCCCCGACACGAATGTTAATAAAGCTAGATCAGGAGTGTAATTATGTGGGCTTAACATTGTAGATGGATTAATATTATGAATATTTATCCTTAGCGTAAATATTTATATCCCGGACTTCAGGTTAATTAAGAATCTTTTTGAGTAACCCTTTTAATTAACCTGAAGCCCGGGATATAAATATTCATAATATTATTCCATCTACAATGTTAAACGTCCAATATATATGCAGTACACAATCGTGAGACAAGTCGTATAAACGTGAAAGGGACCTGACATGTTTGGTATCTATTTACTCGGCGTAACATCATCTTTTACATTATACAAAAAAATTGGGCTAACTTTACTGTTTTGTTATTTTTTAATTCATGAAACCGTTTAAAAAAAAAAAAAGCGTCTGAATAATTATTTGCGCAAAAATTCCGTGCTTTATAAAAAATTGCAATGACCGCCACTTTATTCCCTAGGGCAGGGGTGGCAAACACAAGGCCCGCGGGCCGAATCCGGCCCGCCAAGCCTCGTCATGTGGCCCGCCAGCCTCCACCACTTGTTCCAGTGCTGCCCGCTCAGGCCGCACAGCGGGAGGTAAGCGGCGCCCGCGGCCTGGATAGGGTTAACACAGGTCCCGCCCGCTGTGCGGCCGTGCCTGTGTCATCTCCGGGCTCCGGCGCGGCTGATTGGCTGAGCTGTGTGTCTCTCTCACACAGAGCTCAGAATCCACGCTGACAGTTCGGCTGTTCGGACGCCCTCCTCTTCCCGCCTCTCTACACTGTGTGGTACGCCCACACCCCCTGTGTCTTCCCCGCTCACACATCCCCGGGAAAATGTGAAGGAAGATGCAGGCAGCCCGCCCCTGACCCTCCATCCTGGGGTGAGTAGGCTCACCCTCTCCCACGGTATATATTAAATTAATTTAAGAGGTGCTCTGTGGACTCTGGTGCAAGAGGGGGGCTTTGGTGGGCAGAGCCCCCCTTACATCAGAGTTCCCCCTTTACATCCAAGTCCACAGCATGACTCTGATGTAATGGGGGTCTGTGCGGACTCTGATGCAATGGGGCTCTGTGCAGACTCTGATGCAATGGGGCTCTGTGCGGACTCTGATGCAATGGGGCTCTGTGCGGACTCTGATGCAATGGGGCTCTGTGCGACTCTGACAATGGGGCTCTGATGCAATGGGGCTCTGTGCGGACTCTGGCAATGGGGCTCTGTGCGGACTCTGATGCAATGGGGCTCTGTGCGGACTCTGATGCAATGGGGCTCTGTGCGGACTCTGATGCAATGGGGCTCTGTGCGGACTCTGATGCAATGGGGCTCTGTGCGGACTCTGATGCAATGGGGCTCTGTGCGGACTCTGATGCAATGGGGCTCTGTGCGGACTCTGATGCAATGGGGCTCTGTGCGGACTCTGATGCAATGGGGCTCTGTGCGGACTCTGATGCAATGGGGCTCTGTGCGGACTCTGATGCAATGGGGCTCTGTGCGGACTCTGATGCAATGGGGCTCTGTGCGGACTCTGATGCAATGGGGCTCTGTGCGGACTCTGATGCAATGGGGCTCTGTGCGGACTCTGATGCAATGGGGCTCTGTGCGGACTCTGATGCAATGGGGCTCTGTGCGGACTCTGATGCAATGGGGCTCTGTGCGGACTCTGATGCAATGGGGGTCTGTGCGGACTCTGATGCAATGGGGGTCTGTGCGGACTCTGATGCAATGGGGGTCTGTGCGGACTCTGATGTAATGGTGCTCTGTGCAGACTCTGATGCAATGGGGCTCTGTGCGGACTCTGATGCAATGGGGCTCTGTGCGGACTCTGATGCAATGGTGCTCTGTGCGGACTCTGATGCAATGGTGCTCTGTGCGGACTCTGATGCAATGGGGCTCTGTGCGGACTCTGATGCAATGGGGCTCTGTGCGGACTCTGATGCAATGGGGCTCTGTGCGGACTCTGATGCAATGGGGCTCTGTGCGGACTCTGATGCAATGGGGCTCTGTGCGGACTCTGATGCAATGGGGCTCTGTGCGGACTCTGATGCAATGGGGCTCTGTGCGGACTCTGATGCAATGGGGCTCTGTGCGGACTCTGATGCAATGGGGGTCTGTGCGGACTCTGATGCAATGGGGCTCTGTGCGGACTCTGATGCAATGGGGCTCTGTGCGGACTCTGATGCAATGGGGCTCTGTGCGGACTCTGATGCAATGGGGGTCTGTGCGGACTCTGATGCAATGGGGGTCTGTGCGGACTCTGATGCAATGGGGGTCTGTGCGGACTCTGATGTAATGGGGGTCTGTGCGGACTCTGATGCAATGGGGGTCTGTGCGGACTCTGATGCAATGGGGGTCTGTGCGGACCCCTGAATTCCTGCACTGTGTACGTAGCATAATCCTGAGGTAATCCTGAACTCTGCATTCTGTATGTAGTGCGACCCATATACAACTGGCCCTTTGAGGGCGACCACACTGCTGATGCGGCCCTCGATGAATTTGAGTTTGCCACCCCTGCCCTAGGGTGTCTGCTAAAAAAAAAAAAAAAACATATATAATGTTTGGGGGTTCTGAGTAATTTTCTAGGAAAAGGAATGATGATTTGTACATGTAGGAGAGAAGTGCCAGAATAGGCCCGGTATGGAGGTGGTTAACCACTTAAGGACCGGCGCACAACGATACACGTCGGCAGAATGGCACGGCTAGGCACATGGACGTATATATACATCCCCTTTAAGAGCCCAGCCTTGGGGCGGGCGCGAGCGCACGCAACCCAGTCCAAAGCTCCGTGATCGTGCCCGCGGACCCGGTCGCCGCCGGTGTCCCGCAATTGGTCACAGGAGCTGAAGAACGGGGAGGGGTGAGTGTAAACAGTGGCAGTGATCGTCTGTTCCCTGATATAGGGAAAGACGATCACTGACGTCACACATCCAGTCCCGCCCCCCTACAGTTAGAAACACACGAGGTCACACTTAACCCCTACAGCGCCCCTTAGTGGTTAACTCCTTCACTGCTCTTGACATTTTCACAGTTATCAGTGCATTTGTATAGCACTTTTCGCTGTGAAAATGACAATGGTCCCAAAAATGTGTCCGCCATAATGTCGCAGTCCCGATAAAAAAAAAATTATTAATAAAAATGCCATAAAACTATCCCCTATTTTGCAAACGCTATAAATTAAAAACGGCAGAGGTGATCAAATACCACCAAAAAAAAGCTCTATTTGTGGGGGAAAAAAAAGGACGCCAATTTTGTTTGGGAGCCGCGTCGCACGACCGCGCAATTGTCAGTTAAAGCGGGGCAGTGCCGAATCGCAAAAAGGGGCAAGGTCCTTAACCTGCATATTGGTCCGGGTCTTAAGTGGTTAAAGACCGGCCGCCACTGGTCACATTTCAGATATAGAAGGTTCGATCATATTTTCCCAATATGGAATGACACCCCCATTTTTTTTTTTTTTAGCAGCAAAGTATTAAATCAAAAAAGTAGCGTTTTTTTTTTAAATCTTTTTATTTCACAAAATAGAATTCAAATTCATGAAAGCTTTAAAATATGAGCTCTGGTTACAGACTTAAAAAACATGTTCATACATACAAAACATACATACAAAACATCATACATAGCAAATTAAACATTACATTACAAATCAGGCATCCACATGAATATCCCCCCCAAACACGTTTCGTCCCACATAGTCTTCTTCAGAGGGATTTTTGTTCTAAGGAGATATTTAAAATAAACTCATAATTCTGACATAAAGTGTCATGAACAGGTGAGACCAGAACTGTGTGGACTGCAAAGAAGGAACCAAACGCATGCAAGTGAATAATAATTTATTAAGGAAAGTGAATAAAAATAAACACACCACCAATAACAAACTGTATACAATAAACCCACAACAAGACACTGACCGAAAACAGCAACAGACAGTAAGAACCATAGAAGGGGGTAAACCAAAATACAAAAACGAAGCCAGGCCGGGGTCATACACAGGAGATCAGCAGATGGGGGCAAGAAGCGGGACAGGACAGAGAGAAGGTGGACGGGATCAGGCAGCAGGGCAGGGATGGAGGATAACAGAAACACAGGAGGGACGGGATCAGGATAGGCTCGGCATCAGGATCGGGAACAGGTTCAGGATAGGCCCGGGATCAGGATCAGGATCGGGTACAGGCTCAGGATAGGCTCGGGATCAGGATAGGATCAGGAACAGGCTCAGGATCGGGTACAGGCTTAGGATAGGCTCGGGATCAGGATCGGGTACAGACTCAGGATAGGCTCGGGATCAGGATCGGTAAAGGGTTCAGGATAGGCCCGGGATCAGGATCGGGTACAGGCTCAGATAGGCTCGGGATCAGGAACAGGCTCGGGATCAGGATCGGGAACAGGCTCAGGATAGGCTCGGGATCATGTTCAAGATAACAGGCACGCAGGTTGGGGCACATGAACGATACTGTCAGGTCACCTGTGGCCAGATGACAAATGCACCCCGTTGGAGTCAGGAGTGCACCACAAGGCAGTGAACCCTATGGCAGACTGCTGCGGATGGACCTCAGAGTGGATATGAAGGAGAGGTTCATTGGGGCACAAACATGGATCCTACAGGAAGCTTGAGCCCAAGATTCCCTAGGGCGCGGAGTCTAAGATCCAGCTGGTATTCACCAGAGCCTCTAGTGGTGAGGATGGCTTTCGCTGCAACAGGATCCAGGTCGCGGCCACCGGAGTCCCCTAGGTCACGCTCCGCATGGGAGAGAGGGGAAGCAGCCACTCAGGACACAAGAGGTAGTGAAGGGTTAAGCCAAGGTCGGGGCAACAAGCAGAAGAGGATAATCAAGTGACAGGGTCAGGGTCACAGGCAAACAGGAGTAGTTGGGGACAAGACAAAATCGGTACACAGAGATATTAACGTAGCACACGGCAAGCAGGAACACAATGCTAACAAACAACATTGATCAGCAATGCAGACCTGCAGTTCACTGGTTAATATAGATTCCCTGGAATGACCTGGGGTGGAGCCATACAGGGAGGAGAGATGATAAAAAGCAGCCAGATAACAGAGTCAGGCCTCTAATGAACACATGGAGAGGCTGCCAGACATTACTACATATCCATGACAGATACCAAGGTGAATATGCGAATGCTCGCCGGGTATTTATACACACACCTGCAATCAGACTCAGGTGACACCTGATCGCAGGAGGTGATGTCTGCTCCATACTGCCAGGAGACACTCACTGGTGGACATTGGTACTGCAGCGCAAAGACCCAACAGTGCCACTAGCAGGTGAAACCTTATATGACAGCTCCCGACTGTTAGGAGACACCTGCTGGTGGACATCAGTACTGCGATCCACAGGACCAACAGCGCCACCAACGGGTGAAACCTTTCCTGACAACAAGCATCTATGTATCTATCTATTTACTGCTCCAAAAGATGGAATTGGGGAACTGTATCCTATAACTAAAATTGGGTCTCCAAAGGCCGTTCCCACCTCCACGGGGGGCAAAATCCAGCTCCAAATGGATTACAAGGAGCCACACACTTTTTATTTTAACTTTAACCATCGTATTTCTCGGACTGTATTCTGACCGTCCCCTCCACACCACTATGGTTTAGATTAAAGACTCCACTTAGTTAGGGGCGTGGCCTGGAGAGCAATGGAGTAGGAAGCATGCAGTGAGAGTTCAGCTCTGATGGGGGGGAGCGATGTTCCCGATGATTCCTGAAGGGGGCGACTCACACGTCCTCTTCTCATTGGGCAGATTCTTCAGGCTTCTCTCCAGTAGACGGCGAGCTCTGGTGGCCAGTGTGCCGTGTAGAACCTCCTCCAGAGACTTCCCGGGGAAGAAGGTCATTAGTGTGGGTGACACCTGCCAGGAAACAAAACAGGATATCTGTGTGAAGACAGCGCCCCCCATTTGTTACATGCGTTTTTTTTTTTTTTTTACCCCTTTAATGCCTAAGCCTATTTGTGACATTTGTTGCTTACAAGTTAAAGTGGAGGTCCACAAAAAAACGTGATGACTTTGAAGAGGAATACCGTTGTTATGCTGCTATCTACAATATAAAAGTGGTCTTTGCGGCGGATTCGCCGCAAGATCACTTTTATCTGCGACGGGAGAGGCCCCTACCCTCCTGCAGCTCTCCGGTGCCCTCCGCCGCTTACCGGAGCGGCGGAGGCGATTCTGTCCTATCCCTTGCTGTGTGTGGAGACGAGTGAGGGCAAGATGGCCCCCATCCGTCTCCATATCACTGCAGGGCGGAAGAGACGTCACAACGTCACTTCCGCCCATACGTCTTAAAGGGAATTTTTTTTGTTGTCATTTATTCAAATGACAATTTTTTTTTTTTTTTTTTATTGCATTTAAGTCCAAATCTGAGATGCGACGTCTTTTTTGACCCTCCAGATCTCATATTTAAGAGGACCTGTAATGCTTTTTTCTATTACAAGGGAGGTTTACATTCCTTGTAATAGGAATAAAAGTGAGAAAAAAAAAATAAACTTTCAGAAATCAATAAAATCAAGTAAAATAAATAAGAAAAAAATATTTTTAAAGCGCCCTGTCGAGCTCGCGCACAGAAGCGAACGCATACATGAGCACCGCCCCCATATGAAAACGGTGTTCAAACCACACAAGTGAGGTATCGCCGCGATTGGTAGAGCGAGATAAATAATTCTAGCCCTGGACCTCCTCTGTAACTCAAAACATGCAACCTGTAGAAATTTTTAAACGTCGCCTATGGAGATTTTTAAGGGTAAAAGTTTGTCGCCCATTCCACGAGCGGATGCAATTTTGAAGCGTGACATGTTGGGTAACGATTTACTCGGCGCAACATTATCTTTCACAATATAAAAAAAAATTGGGCTAACTTTACTGTCGTCTTATTTTTTTTATTAAAAATTGAAGTGGTTAATATTTTTTTTTTTTTTTTGGCGGACTTCTACTTTAACCACTTTTTCAAATTCGGTGTTTTCGAGACTAAAACATTTTTTTTTTTGCTAGAAAATTACTTAAAACCCCCAAACATTATATATTTATATATATATATATATATATATATATATATATATATATATATATATATATATATATATATATATATATATATATTTTTTTTTCTAACACCCTAGAGCATGGGTCCTCAAACTACGGCCCTCCAGCTGTTCAGGAACTACAATTCCCATCATGCCCTAGTCATGTCTGTGAATGTCAGAGTTTTACAATGCCTCATGGGACTTGTAGTTCCGACACAGCTGGAGGGCCGTAGTTTGAGGATCCCTGCCCTAGAGAATAAAATGGCGGTCATTGCAATACTTTTTCTCACACCGTATTTGCGCAGCGGTCTTACAAGCGCACTTTTTTTTTGGAAAAAATTCACTTTCTTGAATTAAAAAATAAGACAACGATAAATTTGGCCCAATTTTTTTATATATTGTGAAAGATAATGTTACGCCGAGTAAAATGATACCCAACGTGTCACGCTTAAAAATTGCGCCCGCTCGTGGCATGGCGTCAAACTTTTACCCTTAAAAATCTCGATAGGCAACGTTTAAAACATTCTACAGGTTGCATTTTTTGAGATACAGAGGAGGTCTAGGGCTAGAATTATTGCTCTCTCTCCAACGATCGCGGCGATACCTCACTTGTGTGGTTTGAACACCGTTTCTATATGCGGGCGCTACTCGCGTATGCGTTTGCTTCTGCGCGCAAGCTCGTCGGGACGGGGCACTTTAAAAAATATTTTTTTGGTTTTCGTTTTTATTTTTATTTATTTTATAATTTTTAACACTGAAACAAAATAAATAAAAAAATTATCACTTTTATTCCTATTACAAGGAATGTAAACATCCCATGTAATAGAAAAAAGCATGACAGGTCCTCTTAAATATGAGATCTGGGGTCAAAAAGACCTCAGATCTCATATTCAGGCTTAAATGCAAAAGAAAAAAAAAAAAAAGAAAAAATTTAAACAAAATAAATGTCTCTTTAAGACGCTGGGCGGAAACAAAGTTTTGACGTCACTTCCGCCCAGCAGAGGTATGGGGACGGCTGAGGGACATTTTTTCCCTCAGTCGCATCCCCGGACAGCCAGCAAGAGGACCCGATCGCCTCCGCCGCTACCGGCGGCTACGGTAAGCGGCGGAGGGCGCGGGAGAGCGGCGGGAGGGGGGGCACCCTCTCCCGACCGCCGTTATCGTTAACAGGTCCGCCCCACGGAGAGATGGATATCTTGGTTGTGGCAGCAGCTGCTGCCGTTACCGAGATATCCATCTCCAAAAAAATGACGTCTTTAGACGTGGGGCGGATCTCAAGTGGTTAAAATCCATTTTTTTTGCTAGAAAAACAACCCAAACACCATATAGATTTTTTTTTTAGCAGAGACCTTAGAGAATAAAATGGCGATCGTTGCAATATTTTATGTCACACTCTAATTGCGCAGCGGTCTTTCAAATGCAATTTTTGAGGGAAAAAATACACTTTCGTGAATTAAAAAAAAACAAAACAGTAAAGTTAGCCCAATTTTTTTGTATAATGTGAAAGATGATGTTACGCCGAGTAAATAGATACCCAACACGCCACACTTTGCGCACACTTGTGGAATGGCGATAAGCGACGGTACCTAAAAATGGCCATAGGTGGCGTATTTAAAAAAAATTAACGGTTACCAGTTTGGAGTTACTGAGAAGTTCCAGTGCTAGAATTATTGCTCTCACTCTAACGATTGCGGCGATACCTCACTTGTGTGGTTTGAACACCGTTTACTTTTGCAGGTGTGACGTACGTCTGCGTTTTCTTTGCTGCGCAAGCTGGTGGGGGCGAGGGCGCTTCAAAAATGTATTATTTTTTTTTTTTACATTGTCTTATTTAAAAAAATAATAATTTTGTTCACTTTTATTGCTGTGACAAGGAATGTAAACATCTCTTGTGACAGTAATAGGTGGTGACAGGTCCTCTGTATGGAGAGATCGGGGGTCTAAGACTGCATTCACACCTAAGCGTTTTGTCGCCTGAAGCGCGACGCTCAAAAACGCTAGGGGGTCACTTAACCGTAAGTGACGTTGCGACGCCACGTCCGTGTTCTCACATAGGAAACTGGAAGGGAGTACATTCCGGTTTCCTTCCAGTCTCGCTTCAGGCGGTGGAAGTGCCGGCTCGCGGATCGGGCCTGGCTGCAGGAGAGGAACTGCAGTCTGCTCACATAATTTGTAATAAAAAACATATTTGCCATTCTGAAGCTTCCCTGCAAACACTTTGCATATTATTTTATACATACAGTTAAACCTCGAATTATGAGCATAATCCGTTCCAGGAGAATGCTCGTAGTCCAAAGTACTTGCATATCAAAGCAAGTTTTCCCATTGAACTCATTGGAAACAAAAATAATTTGTTCCGCATTGACTTCAATGGGATGCAATACTGAATGCGGCCAGAGGTGGGGGGGGGGCACCAGAGAGCCCGGAAAACGGCCAAAAAGGCCCAAGGACACTTTGGCCCGTACCTCAGGCCAAATGGGGTACTGCAGGCCAATGTTCAGCTTTTTTTTGGCTCCTGCGCCAACGTACCTCAGACCAAATGAGGTACTGCAGGTCTATTTTCGGCTCTTTTAGTCTTCTGCGCCCCTATACCTCAGGCCAAATGTGGTACTGCAGGCCAATTTTCGCCTCTTTTAGGCTTATGCGCCCCTATACCTCAGGCCAAATGTGGTACTGCAGGCCAATTTTCGGCTCTTTTAGTCTTCTGCACCCCTATACCTCAGGCCAAATGTGGTACTGCAGGCCAATTTTCGGCTCTTTTAGGCTTTTGCGCCCCATACCTCAGGCCAAATGAGGTACAGCAGGCCCATTTAGCTTGAATTCTGCTCGTCTTGCGAGTCAACACTCGCAAACTGAGTTCAAATAAAAAAAAAAGTTGCTCGCAAATCAAAAGTTACTCTTAAACCGAGGTTCCACTGTACTGCGATTCTGTACTTGCCAAATAATGCTACAGGAATCTCCCTCCACCGAGTCTGGCGGCAGCCAATTTAACTGTGGGCAGCGGAAGCTGCTGCCTTGTTAACTTCTTGGATTTACTGTCATACTACTACCATGGTGCTGGGAAGCAAGAGCCATGGCTTGTTTTAAAGGTTCAGCTTCCAGGGTGTCAAGCTAGTCCTGTCTTTACTACCTAGTGAGTCACGGGGGCCCCTGAAACAAGCATGTGGTCAGTGAGGTCCATGGCATAGATCAGCAGGTTGGAGCAAAGTTGGAGGAGATGGGTGGAGGACCGGGCCAGTTGTTGGTCAAGTTGCTAACAGTAACATACCTCATTGCTTTTCGGGTTCAGGAGGATAGAGGTGGCGGCGTCTTCTTGGCAATCCGCGTCGTTGGGCAGTTGACGTCTCAGTTGCGCGCGGTGGAGATACAGCTGAGGCAGGAGCGGGTTCTTCTTTATGGCTTCTGAGAAGTGACGCTCGGCCTGCTGGTACTGCCTAGAGAGGAGAAGAAGCAAAGACTGAGAGACTGTAATCTAAGCTTCAGCTATTGAGTACTGTAGACCAGTGTTTCTCAACGCCAGTCCTCAGGTATCCCCAACAGGTCATGTTTTTAGGATTTCAATTAACACTGCTGTAGACCAATGTTCCTCAACTCCGGTCCTCAAGTACCCCCAACAGGACTGCTGTAGTAATTACTAAGGCAGTGAAACTGATCAAATCACCTGTGCGAAATAATGGAAATCCTAAAAACATGATCGGTTGGGGGTACTTCAGGACTGGCGTTGAGAAACACTGGTCTACAGTACTCAATAGCTGAAGCTTAGATTTACACAAGAGTCAGGCAGTGCTGTATCCCTTATCGGACACCTCAGCCAGAGGTTTCAGTTAAAGTGCAGCATTCTTTTAGATAACCCATAGTGCTCCAGGAATTCCCCGCCATGTATTGGATATCTACATGTAAAATTGGTTCAGATCCATTCTAGTTTCCCCATTAACCCCTTGGCGCCGGCCGCACACGAATGGTGGGCCTTGGCTTCGAGTGGCCGCATATTTCCTTTAATTTGGGTAAATAGAGCTGTGCCGAGCCCCGCAGGCTCCCGCCACATTTACCGGTGGCTAACGGAAAGTTCTACTTGCAATCCGGAGCTTTCTGATTTTTTTTTTTTTCCAAAAACAATTTTATTGAGAAGAAATTTGAATACATACAGAGTAGTATATATAGCGTATAGAGGACTACACAGTATTGAATATACAATCGAGAACAGTTGACCAGGTACTAATACAGAAGAAAAATATTGTTAAAAGACAAAGAAAAACAAAAACCAAGAAAAAAGAAACAAAACCCCCAAAAAGAGAGGAACGGTAGCGTCACAATTGCAAGTATTGCATCCACAGCTTAAACAATAGACTATCACGTCTGTATCCCAATAAAGCAGTACGGAGATTACAGTTACATAAAAGGAGGGTAAGGCCCCTCTCCCGATCATCATTGAGGGGGGAAGCGCTGGTGAAGTATGTCGGAGCCCATCGGAGTCACACCTCCTCCCACCCACCCCTACCGGGATCAATCTGTGGGTAGGGGAGGAGACCCGAAGAGCTCGACGACCAAGGACTGCAGGAACGGCTCAAACTACAGGGGAATTGCACCCTATACTGGATATTGGGAGTCCAACCTACAAGACAGGAGGGGAGAGGGATAGTGATGCACCTATCAGTGTGTGCGACGGACTAAGATCTAGACCGCCTAGCCTAGCAAGAAGCAGAGTGAGGTTGAGCATTGTCGGGTGGGGTATCCTGATCCAGGGTATCCCTATAATGGATCCAGCAGGCCCATGTTTGATAAAACTTTTCGTGCGTGTCGCGTGCTTGGTGTATGAGTCGTTCCATTTCTTCGACCCGTCCTACCCTAGTATGCCAGTCCTCAAGCGTGGGGGGCAGGGCAGTTTTCCAGCGTAGCGGGATGCACTGCGTGGCCGCGTTTATGAGGTGTAAGGCGAGAGATTTGTGATACTGAGCCCTGGATAGGGAGGTGTGGTGAAGGAGATATTGAGCTGGGGTGAAATCCACGGCGAGCGTCGTGATCTTGGTCACTCGCTCGTGTATTTCCCCCCAAAATGGCTGTAAGCGGGGGCACTCCCACCAGATATGTAAGAATGTGCCAGCGGCTAAGCCACACCTCCAACATTCAGGGGGGACGGCTGGAAAAATTCGGTGTAGTTTATCAGGGGTTCGATACCATCGGGTACAGAGCTTATATCTGTTTTCTTGAGCTGAAACGTTGATGGACCCTTTGTGTGTATGTTCCCATACCCGTTCCCAGTCGGCTTCTGATAAACTCGCATCTAGATCTTTATCCCATAATGTTTGGGCCGGTGCTCGAGGTTTTGTATGGGATAGAAGGATAGTGTATATTGAGGAGATTAAGTGCCGTTGGGGGCCCTGTGAGCAGCATAGTTGTTCCAGAGGGGTGAGGGGTCTACACCATGCAGAGGGTGTGGGAGCGCTCTGGAGAAAGTGCCTAATCTGCAGGAATTTGAAAAATGGCAGCGCAAGTTGTGGGAAGGCGGCAGCCATGTCAGCGTGTGTATACAGATTTGTGTTACGGAAGAAGAGGTGGGCTCTAATCTGCAACGATTGGGGGACAGTCGTAGTGTCTTTCGGCCTGATACCTGCAGGGAAGTCAGGGTTAAGAAGCAGTGGGGTCATTGGGCCTGGAGAGGGGGTTGTCCCGTGGGATCTACAAAGTGCCCTAAAGGTCTGTAAGGTGGGGCCAATCAGGGGGTGTGCCATACACTCCTTAGGGGTTGCGGGGGCACTGATCCAGGGAAGGTGGGAGATCGGAAAATTGAGGAATGCATTTTCTATTGCAACCCAAGCCTTATTGTCTGCGTGGAGATGCCAGTCTACCAGCCGTACAAGGTGACAGGCCTTGTGATACAGGGCCACATCGGGGACACCCATACCTCCCTTGTGTTTGGGAAGTGTTAGCTTGTCCCAGCTCAGCCTAGGGGGGCGACCGGCCCAAAGGAAGGTCCTACAGATCCCCTTGAGGGAGGTGAAAAAGGTCGGCGGCACTTTGATTGGGACTGCTTGCAGAAGGTATAAGATTCGGGGAAGCAAGTTCATTTTAAGTATGGCCGCCCTGCCAAACCAAGAGAAGTGCCCTCGCCCCCACCTGAGTAGATCCTCCCTAATCGTGTGTATAATGGGCAGGAAGTTAGCCTTATACAAATCAGTTAGATTGGCCGTAATCTTGATTCCCAGATATTGAATGCCGCTCGTATCCCACCGGAAGGGGAAATTGTTTTTGCACTGGGTGACCTCTGCATCGGGGAGGGAGACATTTAGTGCGGACGACTTCCCAAAATTAATTTTGAAGTTAGAAATAATATTGAATAGGCGGAAGTCTTGAAGAAGATTCGGGATTGTGACTATAGGGTTGGAAAGGAACAGCAGTATGTCATCCGCATACGCAGCTATTTTACATTGTTTTCCTGGGACATCTATGCCCTGGATGTTGGGATTATCTCTGATTTTGCGGAGGAACGGTTCCATAGTAATAATGAAGACAATAGGTGATAGTGGGCATCCCTGGCGGGTGCCATTTGTAATAGAGAAGGCGTCCGATAGGTGGCCATTAACTCTGATCCTCGCTGTGGGGACCGAATATAGAGCCATGGCCATTTGGATGAAGCGGGGCGGGAGTCCCAGTGCGCCAAGTGCAGCGGACATATAGTCCCAGGCCACCCTATCGAACGCCTTCTCGGCGTCTAGGGACAAGAAAAAACCTTTACCATGGGAAGACGTCAGCCAGTGGTGTATATTTAGGGCCTTGGTGGTGTTATCCCTGGCCTCCCTTCCAGGGACAAAACCGACCTGATCAGGGGAGATGATGTCGGGGAGCAGTGGTAGTATTCGGTTGGCTAGAATTTTGGCATAGAGCTTTACATCAACATTTAGCAGCGAGATAGGGCGGTAGTTGGAGACTAGCGTGACATCCTTTCCCGGTTTGGGTATCAGGGATATGTGGGCTTCTAACAAGTCTTTCCTATGTGGGGTGGGGGAAGTGACGTCATTATAGGTCGCTAGAAAATGTGGGATCAGGATATTCGAGTAAGCTTTGTAGTAACTGGCCGGTAGGCCATCTGGACCCGGGCTTTTCCCGGGCTTAAGCTGTTGCAGGGCAGAAAGCGCTTCCTGAGACGAGATGGGCAAGTCTAGATGGGATAAGTCCTTGAGGGGAGATTGCGGGGATCCGTAGTCACGCAGAAAATCCTGAATAAGCGTTTTCCTGTCTGGGACCGACGGCGACGTCGTGGGAGTGGGGAGGGTGTAGAGGTCGGAGAAATATCGGACGAACTGGTTCGCAATGTCTGTAGAAGATGTAAGCGCCGTCCCTGAAGGGGTGGTGATGGAGTGAATGGTATGAGATGATTTCTTCTTCTGGAGGGCAGCAGCTAGCAATTTCCCTGACTTATTGCCGTGTTCGTAAAAGAGCTTGTTGGTTAGGGTATATCTGCGTTTTAGTGTTTTCTGGAGTTCCTCTAAAAGCTCTTGCCGAGCCTTCAGCAGTTCGGTGTGTGTTTGAGAAGCCAGCGAGCGCTTGTGAGCGCGTTCTAGCATCTTAACCCGATTGGACAGATCCGTTACTCTAGCTTTTCTCAGCCTATTACGTTTAGCCATCAGGGAGATGAATTCTCCCCGAACTACACATTTATGAGCTGTCCATACCAAGGTAGGGGAGGCTTCACCCCCCGCGTTTTCGGTGAAGTAATTTGTTAAGACTTCCGATACTGATCTAGAAAGGTCCGCATCCAGAAGGACGGAATCATCCAACCGCCATATCATTGATTTGGCACGGAGTGATGGTATCCGTAGGGTCATGGTGATTGGGTGGTGATCTGATAAAAACATTGGTTCTATTGTAGCTTCAACTAGGGATGTGAGGTCAGACTGTGTTAGAAAGAAGTAATCTATCCGGGTGTATTTTTGGTGTAGTGAAGAGAAATACGTGAAATCTTTCGTGTTTGGGTGCAATGTGCGCCACGCATCATGTAAGGTCAGTGTGGTCAGTTGTGATTTTATGGCTTGCAGGGCTCTGTATGTCAGGCAGGAAGAGCCATTGGACGTGTCAAGGGCAGGGGTAAGGGGGATATTGAGGTCCCCTCCCACTACTAGAGTACCTGATTGAAACAAAGTTAGTTGGTAGAGCACCGTGCGGAAATACGTAACTTGCTGTGAGTTTGGGGCGTATAGGTTGGCTATCGTGAGAATCCTGCCGTGTAACGTGCCTTTTACGAAAATATAGCGGCCCTGTGGGTCCTGCTGCACGTCCGTAACTTGAAAGGGGCAGTGCCTCGATATCAATATCGACACCCCCTTCGACTTTGCGGAGCCGTTGGTGGCATGGTAGACTATTGGGAAATTCCGGTCATATAGTTTGGGAATGTTATCGGATCTGAAATGCGTTTCCTGGATGAGTGCTATGTGGGGTTTCTCTTTCCAGAGTGAATGAAGGAGACGAGCACGTCTTTCAGGCGTGTTAAGACCCCGAGCATTAAGGGAGTATAGTTTTAGGTTGGACAGGGGAGGGGTTTCACCCGAGCTAGGGGATGGGGTCGCGTCCCTGGTCGCCATGTCTTGGGGAAGGGAGGTGGGGCCCTACCCCAAGGGGAATGGAGTAGCTTACTGCTTACGGATGGAGAGAACAAGATGTGTGCGTACTAGCACCTCGGTGCGCAGTACCACTGGGTGTATGTATTAAAAACCGATTAAGTGTCAGGACGGCGTCCCCTCACTTAGAGTGTGTATCCAAGGCAATCGGTATGGTACAGGGTGCACCGTATGCCCGGGTCCCACAATGGAGCCCGGGTGATACTGTACACCACTGTGGGGGGGTTGACCCAACCCAGAACAGGACAGAAGGCGGTATAACGTAACACCTAAAACAATATGATATGAACCCAGATAGGGAATTAGTATTACCAAGTGGCAACGAGCCACCCCAGAACGGACAAACAGTTAAGCTATTAGCTTTAGGAGGCTATTCCAGCAGCAGCGTAACTTAAACAGAAAAAACCTGTGCAATCATGGGGAGTCAGGTAACTCTACCGGGAGGATGAGGGTAGCCATTGTGAGTGATCCTATATTAAAGCATTATGAACCCGGTCATGGAGACCTACAATTAAACCCGAGAGGCCTCTGAGGCCAAGTCCCCCCTCTAGTACAGTTCCCCACATCTGCACAATGATCAGTCAGCCCTGAGAGGGACGGGGGGGGACAAGTATGTCCATGGCCCCGTCGCCTGTCAGTCAATGAAGATTGTGAGAGGCGAGGAGGGAATACACTGCCCGTGGTTAGAAACTTACTAAATACCTTTACCATAACTTACAGCATTCTTCAATATTTGACCATCAAGAGGGCGTGCTTAGCAGTCTCTCAAGTCCACTATGCAATTAGAGGGGACCGGCATAAAGCCTGTTCAGGTGAGTAGGCCTCGATACCACCCGGTACCACCTCCAGTCCAGGTGTGCTAGATATGGAGGGGAGAGAACACCTAGGAGAGGGGCAAAGAACGAACCCACCATGGTCTAGGGAGATCCGGACAGTCCATCCGCACTCCATCCACAGTTCTTGCCTGGTCCTCTGCGTTGAGTGTCCAGTGGGTGAGGCAGGAGGTTGGCGATGTTATCCCATGACCGGCCGTCGGCATCGAGCGATATGATGGAGACTGCGATCCTGCCGGGCTGGAGGTGCTAGAGATAGAGCCATTTCCATTTACTGAGGCAGGATATGCGGGCTTTATGAGCAGATGTATGCAGGGTCCGTCATGTATGAGCGATAGGGATTGCCAGCAGAGTCACGGCCACGGAGTGTATTGACTACTGGGTAGCATAAGCATACATCTAGTGATCTATGTCCATCGAAGTATAATAAGAGCGGAGAACTCTCGCGCGATGGTCTGACAACGTGTCACGTCTGTTGGGAGTGGCCGCCGTAGCAGTCAAACAGTGCACGTCAGGGCAGGTGGCGCGGCGGATCCCGCGTTGACGTAGCAGAGCAAAGCATTCTGGGATTCGTAGTCTTCAGGGGAGTGTATAGTGACAGGCGGCAGAGACAGAAACAGTTCACCTTAGCCGATAAACCGCCATCTTGTAGACCCTAAACAGTCAAACACCGTCAGATGTGTTAGCGAGTAAAAGTCACATGCACAAACCGGGGACAACAGGGGTATAACAGAAAACCAGGGAGGGTTGTTGCAGAAGTACCTGGATGGAGGGAGTTAAGTGTCTCTCCGTGCACGTCTGGCCCCGGGGGGTGTCGCTGGGTCCCACTCTCCCCTGGTGTGCTGAGAGCCAGAGAGATTCCTGGATTGAGAAGGGGATCTCCGTCTGCGGTGTCTAGTGGTTTGGGTTTCCATTGGCACCTCTCGCAGCCCATCCCACCTGCCCACCGAGCGTCGGTAAGGGGCATACCAGTCGGGCACCTGTACTAACGGTATGCCTAAATTTTCACAAAAGCGGGGCAGGTCTTCAGGGACTTTCAGAGCAGCATTATGACCCTGATGGGAGGCAGCCAAACAGAAAGGGAATTTCCACTTGTATCTGATGCCCCGCTTCCTGAGTACATCTAGTAGAGGCCGGAGGTCCCGTCGGTGCTGCAAAGTGATCCCCGAGAGGTCCTGGTAAATTTGTATTGGAGCCTCTTCGTGAACAAGCCTCTGCCCCCGGGCCCGTTGCAGAATTTCCTCCTTTAAACCAAAGTCCACTAGGCAGCAGATCACGTCTCTGGGAGGGTCAGTATCTCTGCCCTTCGGACGGAGGGCTCGATGTATTCTCTCCATCTTGATATTGGATTGCGGGGGTCTGCCCAGTATGGTATTGAAGATCACTGTGACCTCTTGTTTGACATGATCCCCCTCGACGGATTCAGGGAGCCCCCTCACCCTGAGGTTATGGCGGCGCCCCCTGTTGTCCAGGTCCTCCAGGTGTCTGTTCACGTCCCTTAGCTGAAGGGTATGATCGTCTATTTTTCGAGTGGAGCGAAGGAGGACCTGGTCGTGTTCCTCTACTACCCGTTCGGTAGTCGCGACCCTGTCAGACAGGGCTCTGATGTCAATCCTGAGTTCTGCTACAGCCGCCGACAGGGCCGCCGACAGGGTGTCCTTAATGTCAGACGCAATCGCCCTGAGGTCCGTAATATTAAGCTGGGGCTGCTGTAAGGGATTAACCGTCCCCCGTTCGGGTGGTAGTGGAGGTGAGGAAGCGGCCAGCGGTGCCAGTAGAATGACATCCGAGGGTGTAGTTGGTGGCTGTAGAGCTGCGTCTTGTGAGGCAGAATGGCGGGAGGGCGCCATGTTCCCGCGGGAGGTGCGAAACATCTCAGGAATGTTGTGCCTCTGAGAGTCAGTGTTTTCCCTCGGCGAGCGGGAGCGGGAAGCCGAGGATTGCCTCGACGCTGTTCCCATGGTGCTTTTTAGACGGTGGCGGGGAAGAAACCTCGGCGTGTGTAGCTAATCCGTCCTGGGGTAGCTGGAGCTCCGAGTCTAAGCGTCCATCTTCCTGTACAGCTAGGCCACGCCCCCCGGAGCTTTCTGATCATGTGACCGAAATAATGGAAACTAGGCTCTAATAGGGGGCGCGCGCAGCTCACTCAGCGTTGTGTTAGGAAACCAAATGAATATTCGCTTTCCTAACAATGAACTGCCTCTCAGCCAATCAGGATGCTCAGGTCTGTTACCTGTCACCTGATTGGCTGAAACGACAGGTGCGGTGATTGGACGCCTATCAGGCGTCCAATCATAGCAGAGGATGGGAAGAGAGGACAGGAGAAGACATCGAGGACCCGCTGCCCCACCAAGACAAGGTACGTGCCGGGCGGGCGAAGCACACTGGCAGCATTTGATTGGCACAGTAGTGTCAATTGATGGGCACACTGGCAGCAATTGATGGGCACAGTAACATCAATTGATGAGCACACTAACAGCAATTGATGGGCATCCTGGCAGTCATTTATGGGCATTCTGGCAATTGATGGGCACAGTAGCGTTAATTGATTAACACACTGGCAGCAAATGATGGGCACACTGGCAGCAATTGATAGGCACAGTAGCGTTAATTAACACACTGGCAGCAAATGATGGGCACACTGGCAGCAATTGATAGGCACAGTAATGTCAATTGATGAGCACACTAGCGGCAATTGATGGGCACACTAGCGGCAATTTATGGGCACAGCAATGTCAATTGATGAGCACACTAGCGGTAATTGATGGGCACACTGGCAGCCATTTATGGGCATCCTGTCAGAAATTGATGGGCACAGTAGCGTCAATTAATGAGCACACTAGCAGCATTTGATGGGCACACTGGCAGCAATTAATAGGCACAGTAGCGGCAATTGATGGGCACACTGGCAGCAATTAATAGGCACAGTAGCGGCAATTGATGGGCACACTGGCAGCAATTGATGGGCACAGTAACTGCGTTTGATGGCACAGTAGCGGCAATTTATGGGCACAGTGGCTGCAATTGATGTTTGTTTGTTTTTTCCAGTTTGTTTGCCACGGAGGGCAGCCAATCTCAGCAGCCACATAATCACTTATCCCTCTCCCCCCCAGGCATTCAGAACATTTTAAAGCAGAGGCGGGCAACCTGCGGCCCTCCAGCTGTTGTGGGACTTCATGTCCCATGAGGCATTGCAAGACTGACAGATAAAATCAAGACTCCCAGAAGCAAAGGCATGAAGGGACGAGTAGTTTTGAACAGCTGAAGGGCAGCAGGTCGCCTCCCCTGTTTTAAAAGGACACGGGGGTGGGCAGGAAGGGGTTAACTTTGAAAGTCCCGACAATAAAACACAGAAAATAAGTATATAAAAAAAAAAATAAAGTATATGGTCCGATTTTACTGCATCACCGCTGACCTCATGCGATGAGCCTGCGACCCCAGATCATCCAGGAGATTCGCTATACGAGTCCTCACATCCCAATCCCTGTCATCCAACTCAAACGCCTGCTGGTAATCCGCCAGGGCGAAGGTCGCCTCCCCCAGCTGGAGAAAACAATCTGTTGTAAATAAAAAAAAAAATGGAAAAAAAAAAAATTATAATAAATAATTGATGATGATGATGATGATTAACTCTTTCATGACTAAGCCCATTTCTGACATTTGGTGTTTACAAGATAAAATCTGTATTTTTTGCTAGAGAATTAGTTAGAACCCCCAAACATTATATATCATTTTTTTTAGCAGAGAATCTAGAGCAGGCATGTCCAAAGTCTGGCCCGCGGGCCGAATGCGGCCCTTGTTCCGGTTTAATGTTTGCCCCCTGGTAATTTGGATATATATATCTTTTGCGGCCCCATGGCTACTAAAGATATATACTCTATTTATTGGCGCTACCTCAGAGGGCACAAGGAGGGGGCATTCCCTCTGTTCTGTCTATCATAGAAGGCAGGACTTGGTATTAAAGAGGCCACCGAGAAAACAGGATATTCTCCTGCATGTAATCTGTTAGCGCTCGTCCCGCCCCCTCCCTGTCCCCCCGAGGCTGCAAATGGGCATGGATCAGGCTGCATTCATGGCAACGGGGAGGCTGCATTCATGGCAATGGGGAGGCTGCATTCATGGCAATGGGGAGGCTGCATTCATGGCAATGGGGAGGCTGCATTCATGGACACTAACCCCTTTTTTTGCTTCACAGTTCTTTATTTAAAAAAATAAATAAAATTCCCCTGAAACTTCCCTCTTAGGGCTCTTTCACACGTCCGTTCAGTTTTCCCCTTCAGTTTTTTCCCCTTCAGTTGATCAGTTTTTCATCTGTTTTTCGTCCGTTCCGTTTTTTTTGATGGAAGAAAAATAGGGTTTTCTTCCGTCCAAAAAAACGGAGCTTACCGCAGACGGATGTTAACGGACATTTAGCGGATGCTCATCCGCTAACGGACGCTAACCCATAGGGAAGCATTGAGGTCCGTTAACGGACATCCAAAAAAAACGGACGAACTGAACGGACGTGTGAAAGGGCCCTTGAATGAATGAATGAATGAATGAAAAACTTGTATAGCGCGGCACATGCGAACTGAATCGCCTCTGGGCGCTTGTTGTTTCTGTTTCTCTTGACATCAAAAGAGCAGAGTTTTAATCTGTCTTCTGAAGCTCAGGTGGTTTTCCTCCAACCGAATGCTGGTTGGTAAAGCGTTCCATAGTTTGGGACCTTGGAAAGCAAACCTTCTTTCTCCTTTGGACTTGTAGCTGGCTTTAGGTATTTTGACCAGATTTTGGTCGGTGGATCGCAGTATGCGATTGGGATTGTGGGCTTCTATCTTTTCGCATAAATATTGCGGAGCCTTACCATGGATGCACTTATGCGTCAGACAGAGCGCTTTAAAAGCAATTCTGTCCTTTACTGGCAGCCAGTGAAGGGTTCTCAACGAAGGTGAGATTGATTCCCATGTTTTTTTCCCAGTCACTAGCCTGGCGGCCGTATTCTGAACGACTTGCAGACGAGAGATTTGGTACTTTGGGAGTCCAAGGTAAAGGGCATTTGCATAGTCCAGTCTGGAGTTCACTATTGTTCCCACCACGACTGCTACGTCTTCTTTGGGAATAAATGGAATAAGTCTACGTAGTAGGCGCAGTAGATGGTGAGATCCACTGACTACTGACCCTATTTGTGCGTCCATTGTCATGAAGGTGTCAAAAATGACCCCTAGACTTTTGACTTTGGAGCTAGGGGTGATGATTTTGCCCAGAATGGGCGGAGGTGTCCAGGTTGTTGCCAGTTGACTCTTGCGACTGGCCTGAAACAGAAGAAGTTCTGTTTTGGAATTGTTGAGTTTAAGATAACTCTTGGTCATCCAGTTTTCTATCAAAGAGAGACAATTCTCTAAACTGGGATGATGATCCTTTTTGTTGCAGATGCGAAAATACAGTTGGGTGTCGTCTGCATATGAGTGATAGAGTAGTTGTTGGCTACTGATGATTTCAAAGAGCGGACGAAGATAGATGTTGAAGAGCACCGGTGACAGGGGGGATCCTTGAGGGACTCCACATGATACCGTGCGTTTTTCAGAAGTGAACGGTCCCAATTTCACTGTTTGTGATCGGTTTTCCAAAAAGGAGGAGAACCATGGTAAATCACCTTCTGCGACTCTGGCTACCTCAGCCAGCCGAGTCAGTAACAGGTTGTGATCCACGGTATCGAAAGCCGCACTTAGGTCCAACAGAACCAGGAGACAAGATTCTCCTTCGTCTGCGGCCTCAAGTGCGTCGTCCCATATTTTCAACAATGCTGTCTCCGTCCCGTGTCCGGGACGGAAACCCGATTGGAATGGATCGAGTAGATTGTGGGTATCTAGATGCCGTTGCAGCTGTTGTACCACTACTTTTTCCATTATTTTGGAGAAAACATTTAGGCCTGTTATGGGACGGCGGTGGGTTGGGTCCTTGGGGTCCAGGGTAGGTTTCTTCAAGATGGGCTGGATTGTGCCCTCTTTCAACAGGGAGGGCACTATGCCTTCCTTGAATGACTGGTTTATTAGTTGCGTGATAGGTGGTGCCAGGATGTCGGCACAATCCTTCAGCAGCTTAGTGGGGATAATATCATTAGGCGCTGTGCTGTTTCGCAAAGTACCGATGATATTTTTTGTGGCATCGATGGTGATGGGTTCCAGAGTGAACTTTGTTGATTGTAGAAAATTTCTATGGTTGTTGTGTGGATGATTGAGGGGGGGGGTTGAGGGGGGTATTGTTCTGCAGAATGCTTTCCCGGATTCTCTCAATTTTATTGATGAAGAAGTCCGACAATTCATTTCAAAATTCTTGGGTATCTGAATTGGGGGCTTCAAGACAGCCTGGATTCATGGTCTGAGTGACCAACTTGAAAAGTTCGCGAGGGCGGTTTAGGGCACTGTTGATAGCCATAGAAAAATGATATTTCTTGGCTTTGAAGATCTCTTTATGGTATTTTCTTGTTATATCCTTGTAGATGATGAGGTTTTCCTCTGAAGCGCTTCTTTTCCAAGCGGCTTCCGCTCTTCTGCGCTCTTGCTTCAGTAGCAACAGCTGGTTGTTGAACCAGCCGGACTTGTTTTCCCGGATGCGGGCTTTGCGTTTCGGTGCTACCAAGTCGGCTGACTGTAGTATGGCTGCATTTATGGCATCCAGTGTTTCTGAGGCTGTGCGAAGTGATTGGGTTGTTTTTATTTTATTTCCCAAGGTAGATTTGAAGAGTTCCGAATGGAGCTTCTTCTGAGATCTAGTCCAGTATGTTGTCGCCGGCTTGGGTGTTTTTATCAATGGGGGAATTTTGGAAATTATGAATTTAATTGCATGGTGATCTGTCCATGGCAATGGTTCATTTTCCAAAATGCTTATTTTCAGATTTTGTCTGAAAATTAGGTCGAGCGTGTGACCTGAAGTATGTGTGGGCCCACATACTAGTTGCTGTAGCCCTAATCCTTCCATGTGGTCAATACAGGCGTCGGCTACAGGATCCTGCGAGGAGTTGGCCCAGAGATTGAAGTCCCCGAGCAGCAAAAGGTGTTTGCTGTTAAGGGTGTAAGTGGAGATAAATTCCGTCAGTGACGGTAGAAACTGCGATTTTGGCCCGGGCGGTCTATAGCAAAGAAGAATCCGGACGGTCTCCTGGGGGTTTGGTTGCAGTTGCAGAGTAAGGGTTTCCATGAATGGAAGAGGGTTTTGAAGGGCTGGTTTAGTGATCGCAAGGTGGGTCTTGTGAATCACCGCCAGGCCTCCTCCTCTTTGCCCTATTCTGTTTTCGGTTATAATACGGTAGTTTTCTGGCACCAATTCTCCTAGAATGGTGTTACAGTCGGCTGTGAGCCAGCTCTCTGTAATAAAGAGGCAGTCTAAATCGTATTGTAGTATGAAATCATGGATTTCTAGTCGGTGTTTTACTGCCGATCTTGTGTTGATTAAAGCACATGATATGTGCTTGGGCTGGGGTGAATGACTGTTTTCATTGACCGTCGATCGTCGATCGATTCTCAATAGTTGCTCAGTTCTTAGGGCCTTTTTGGTGATGGCTGGTAATACTGTGGCGAATCGCCTCAGGCTCCAAATGGTTTCTGCAGAATACCGCAGATTAGCCATAGTCGCCAGTCACCGGGGGGATGGTTTCAAAAATGGTGATGGAGGAAGATTTGCTGAATCCTCTTCTCCCTGCTTGGTCCAGAGGAAGGCAAAAAAAACCCTGGCCGAGCTGAGCCAATGTGCTACAGCAGGGAAAAAAATTCCTTCCTGATCCCTGAAAGGCGATCGGACAAATCCCTGGATCAAGTGTTGTTAAGTTATGAAGGAGGGGGTGGGGGTGAGAGATATTTCTCTCTATTGCCTCTATTGCTGGGGTGTACCAAGATGGCCGCCGATCAAGATACAGGACCCAGGCTGAGGGGGCTGTCAGCTGGGTGGATCGGTGGATAGAGGGGGGCCTAGTTGTTTACTGGGGGGATGGAGTCCTTCTGGTGTGTGGGGGGATATTTTGGGCCGTTTTGGGGGTGTTAGCTGGATAGGGGCGCGGCGCGCCGCTAGGCCGCAGACGAAGCCGCGGCCTTTCCTAAGCTGCGGCTGCCGCGGTTCAGTGACAGGCTGGCGCGGATAGCGGGAAACGCCGCGCTTGTTATCGGATGGGCCCAGGAAAGTTACAGGGAAGTACTTGGGGAGTCCTATGTCCTATGCCCCCTGATGGGGGAGTAAGGAGGGTGTATAACAGCCTTTTTTTCCAGGCAAGCCGCGCAGCTTATCCTGAGAAGGACGGCTGCAAGCTGTACCCAGGCGGGAGGCTGGAGGGAGAATCGGGGTCCGGGTCCGGGGCAGCAGGTTTTACCTGGAGTGGGAAGGAGGAGAGGCCAGTTTGGTAGTCCTGATCCTGATCCTGGGCGAGACCTGCCTGCCTGGAGCTATGGGTACACACGTCCTACTCCTAGGATCGTGCCCCTGGTCGAAAGCTCCTGTAGCTAATCCGTGGATCCACTGGGGGGATCCACACGTCCGTTCAGTTTTTTAGATCAGTTTTTTCCCCCTTCAGTTGATCCGTTTTTTCATCCGTTTTCCGTCCGTTTTTCATCAGTTTTTTTCATCCGTTTTATTTATTTTTTTAGAACTTTTTTTTTTTTTACATATTTTGATGAAAAACTGACGTTAGCGGATCGGATGGTAAACGGATCATCCGCTAACGTCCGTTTTTCGTCCGTTCCGTTTTTTTGACGGAAGAAAAAACGGAGCTTACCGCAGACGGATGTTAACGGACGTTTAGTGGATGCTCATCCGCTAACGGACGCTAACCCATAGGGAAGCATTGAGGTCCGTTAACGGACGTCCAAAAAACGGACGAACTGAACGGACGTGTGAAAGAGCCCTTAAAGCAGGCATCTCAAACTGGCGGCCCTCCAGCTGTTGCAAAACTACAAGTCCAATGAGGCATTGCAAGAATGACAGTTACCAGCATGACTCCCTCAGGCAGAGGCATGATGGTAACTGTAGTTTTACAACAGCTGGAGGGCCCCCAGTTTGAGACCCTTGCCTTAAAGTGAAGGTACGTGTTTTACGCCGATACATAAGGTATACATAAAATAACACTTCCGAGCTCATCCTTAGTGTTGAGCGGTGCTTGGGGATTCACTGGGGCCCCAAAAGATATATATCTATAGATATATAGATAGATAAAAATAACACACCCAAGCTCATCTCTTCACCACACACAGCCACAAAGGCAATAGAATTATTGTTGGACCGCGTATTAGTCGCTCGGACAAACACACTTAGACCGAATTTTAATGGTTCAAAGAATGTCAAGCAAAAATGGTCGGCCCTCACGCATGTTCACTTCATCAAATCTCCCCCTCTTTGAAAAAAGTTTGGACACCCCTGATCTAGAGAATAAAATGGCGATTGTTTCAATATTTTATGTCACGCGGTATTTGTGCCGCGGTGTTTTAAACGCAACTTTTTGGGAAAAATTAACTTTCATGTATTTAAAAAAAAAAATGAAAAAGTAAAGTCAGCACCAATTTTTTTGTATAAAGTGAAAGATGATGTTACGCCAAGTAAATAGATACCAAACATGCCACGCTTTATAATTGCGCACACTCGTGGAATGGCGACAAACTACGGTACCTAAAAATCTCCATAGGCGAGACTTAGGGCCCTTTCACACTAGCGGACGAACGGTCCGCTAATTACAAGTCCGTTAACGGACTTGTAATGAACCCCTATGGGAGCGGATCCGTTAGCGGATGATGCATCCGCTAACGTCCGCCAGATCCGCATCCGTTTTTTCGGACAGAAGAATGTCCTATTTTTCTTCCGTCCGGCCAAACGGATCGGATGCAAAACGGACAGACGGTCCGTTTCCATCCGATTCCCCATAGGGGATAGCGGAGGAGAGACAGGGCGGTCCCTGCACAGTGTGCGGGGACCGCCCTGTCCGCCCAACAGCTCAGCGGAGACCCCCCGCTGAGCTGACGGACACACAGAGCGGACCGAAAAACGGACCGCTCCGTGTGAAAGAGCCCTTAAATTTTTTTTACGGTTACCAGGTTAGCGTTACAGAGGAGGTCTAGGGCTAGAATTATTGCTCTCGCTATGACAATCGCAGCAAAACCTTACATGTGTGATTTGAACACCGTTTACATATGCAGGCGCGAATTCCGTATGCGTTTTCTTTGCTGTGCGAGCTCGCAGGGACGGGAGCGCTTTAATTCTTTTTTTACACTATTGAATTGTGTTTAAAAAATAAATTAAAAAATGTATCACTTTTATTGCTGTCACAAGAAATGTAAACATCCCTTGTGACAGTAATAGGTGGTGACAGGTACTCTTTATGGAGGGATCGGGGGTCTAAAAGACCACAAATCCCTCCTTTGCACTTCAAAAATTATTCAGATCGCCAAATACTTTGAAGTGCAAAGAAGGGATTTGTGGTCTTTTAAGACCCCTGATCCCACCTAACGCATACGAAGTGGCGGACGTATATGTATACTACATATTGTTTTAAATCCGGCGTCATTGGCAGCCGAGTAAACCGGAAGTGACGTTGTGACGTTGCTTCTGTGTTTACATTCAGGAAATTGGAACAAAGCCGTTTACGCTTTTTTCCAGTCTCTGGCAAGGTGCCTGTAAAGGCGCATCGTGGATCGGGTCTCCCGGTGGGACGGGATCCCCGGTCAGAGTGGCGGGAGGAGGGGGGGGGGGGTGTCCCCGCTCCTCCGGGATAACAACCGAGTGGCTTTTAGTCGCATCAGTTGTTATCACCGGAAAGCCGATCGCCCACTATAAACAACGGTACCGGGGCGATCCGGTCACTCACCTCCTCGGTTGATGTAAAGTTCTTTCTTATTTTTCTCCCCTTTCAGAGCTTTGTTCAGGAGCAGGACGCCATCCTGGTAGAACCCTTTCATGTAGCAATGTACAGCAAAGTCATTGTAGGTGAGGATTAGTTGGGTCTCGGCCTCCGAATGAAGCTGCGTGTCTTGGAAGTCCGGTCCGCTCTCCGTATTACAAAGCTGCATGGCCCGTACAAAGTCATCCACCGCCGGGCTGAAATCCTTCAACTTCTTGTACACTATGCCCCTGATAGGTGGGATACGGAATGTAACGAAATAAGAACAAAATTAGTTAACTATTATTTCTCTGTTAATTATCAGTTCTATTACAATTCCTCCCAATAAGGACCTGCACTGTGGAAGATGTGCACAAGAGTCAGGCAAAGGGCACAGGGCCAGTCGCTGGTATTGCCCGTGGTCTTCCTGCAGCTGTTTTTGACTCCATTACTGACTGACTGACTGACTATGCCTTGTTCTGAGGAAGCAGAGGTAATGATCAAGAAGTACCAGGAACGATGCAGAAATTCCAGATCCACAGAATGAATCAAAGGCAGGGAGATCCTTGCACTGCAGGCCCTCATGTACAGCTTGACCTCCAGCAAGGAGAACATTATTCATTACAGATCCACAGAATGGATAAAGTAGAAGCAGGGAGATTCTTGCATTGCAGACCCCCAGGTACAGTTGCAGACCCTCAGGTACAGCATTCTCTCCAGCAAGGAGAACAGTGATTATCACAGATCCATAGAATGGATAAAGAAGAAGCACAGAGATCCTTGCACTGCAGGCACTCGGGGTACAGCTTCCCCTCCAGCAAGGAGAACATTGATTATTATAGATCTACAGAATGAATAAACGTAGAAGAAGGGAAATCTTTGCACTGCAGGTCCTCAGGGTAAAGCTTCCTCTCCAGCAAGGAGAACATTGCTTATCACAGATCCATTAAAGGGATAAAGTAGAAGCAGGGAAATCCTTGCACTGCAGGCCCTCAGGGTAAAGCTTCCTCTCCAGCAAGGATGGCAGTGATTATCACAGTTCAATAGAATGGATAAAGAAGAAGCACAGAGATCCTTGCACTGCAGGCCCTCGGGGGTACAGCTCCCCCCCCCCCCAGCAAGGAGAATATTGTTTATTACAGATCTACAGAATGAATAAAGTAGAAGAAGGGAGATCATTGTATTGCAGGCACTCAGATACAGCTTTCTCTCCAGCAAGGATGGCAAGGATTATCACAGATCCATAGAATGGATAAAGAAGAAGCACAGAGATTCTTGCATTGCAGGTCCTCAAGGTGTAGCTTCCTCTACAGCAGGGGTCTTCAAACTACGGCCCTCCAGTTGTTCAGGAACTACAATTCCCATCATGCCTAGTCATGTCTGTGAATGTCAGAGTTTTACAATGCCTCATGCATACCTCCCAACTTTTTGAGAGGGGGGGGTCCACGGATCGGAGTTGTTGAGCGGGGGGGTCACGGGACCGCTGGATTTACAGCGAATCGCGGTAATCACGGAGGGGGGGGGGGTGCCATGGAATCGCGGGAATCCTGCCCTGATCGCGAAATCCGGGACGGTTGGGAGGTATGCTCATGGGATGTGTAGTTTCGCAAAAGCTGGAGGGCTGTAGTTTGAGGATCCCTGCTCTACAGCAAAGAGGACAGTGATTATCACAGATTCATAGAATTTATAAAGAAAAAGCAGAGAGATCCTTGTATTGCAGGTCCTCAGGGTGCAGCTTTTCCCTCCCAGCAAGGAGAACGTTGATTATTACAGATCTACAGAATGGATAACGTAGAAGGAGAGAGATCCTTGCATTGCAGGCCCTCAGGTACAGCTTTCTCTCCAGCAAGGAGAACTTTGAGCAGCACATTTTCTTTCCTTTCATCATGGCTGCAGCACAGGTTTTTCACCTTAATACATTAAGGTGAAAAACCTTAAGGCTTTAGAACCACTGTAACAGACAGAGGCTGCAGTGCCTCAGATGATCTCACACTGCGGATATCTAGCTAACCACTGAGAGCCACCGCGAATATTGCTTGCCCATAAGAAGGAATAGGGCCTGGTGCACATGCATAGTATGAACGGTAGCGCTCTACCTTAGGGTAATAATTTAGATTATGTACACAATCCTTTCCTTTTATTGCACTTTGCACTACAGATCTATAGATGCAAAGAAAGTACCGGAAGATGTGATATCTGGCTGCGGATGGGTTGTTCTCTATGGCATAAGAAATCTTCTTCAGGGCGTCTGGTAGCTGCCCCTGTACAGCCAAATTCACAGCTTTATCCCTGGCCTCTTCCGCTTTCGCCGCCATCTTGTCTTTCATTTTGATGGCTTCCCGGTGCTGCGGGTCCAGTAACAGAGCCCTCTGTGTGTCCTGATAGGTCAGCATGGTCTGGAAGTCACAGGATCTTTTATTTATTATACAGTTATTTATTTATAGGGGTTCATCAGAACAGTTCCGCACTTTTTTAAACCAACATACATACATATATGATATATATACAGTTGTGCTCATACGTTTACAAACCCTGGCTAGAGCTGGGCGATTTTTGCCCCCAAAAAAATCTGTGATTAAAAAAAAACTTGATTAAGGATTCAAATCAAGTTATTTTTTTTCTGATGGACACCGCGCCGGTCCTAAGGAGCTGCGGGCAGGAGTTTTTAGGTGAGGCCGCAGCTTCGGCCTGGTCCGTCACGATCCTGGGAAAAGGCCGTGGACTAGGCCAAAGCCGCGGCCTTACCTTAAAAATCCTGCCTGCAGCTCGCCGCGATCCTGGGAAAAAAGGCCGCGGACTAGGCCAAAGCCGCAGCCTCGCCTATAAAATCCTGCCTGCAGCTCGCCGCGATCCTGGAAAAAAGGCCGTGGACTAGGCCAAAGCCGCAGCCTCGCCTAAAAAAATCTTGCCTGCAGCTCCCCGAGATCCTGGAAAAAAAAACGTGGACTAGGCCAAAGCCGCAGCCTCGCCTATAAAATCCTGCCTGCAGCTCGCCGCGATCCTGGAAAAAAGGCCGTGGACTAGGCCAAAGCCGCAGCCTCGCCTAAAAAATCCTGCCTGCAGCTCCCCGCGATCCTGGGAAAAAAGGCCGCGGACTAGGCCAAAGCCGCAGCCTCGCCTATAAAATCCTGCCTGCAGCTCCCCGCGATCCTGGAAAAAAGGCCGTGGACTAGGCCGAAGCTGCGGCCTTACCTTAAAAATCCTGCCTGCAGCTCGCCGCGATCCTGGGAAAAAAGGCCGCGGACTAGGCCAAACCCGCAGCCTCGCCTATAAAATCCTGCCTGCAGCTCGCCGCGATCCTGGAAAAAAGGCCGTGGACTAGGCCAAAGCCGCAGCCTCGCCTAAAAAATCCTGCCCGCAGCTCCCCGCGATCCTGGAAAAAAGGCCGTGGACTAGGCCAAAGCCGCAGCCTCGCCTAAAAAATCCTGCCTGCAGCTCCCCGCGATCCTGGAAAAAAGGCCGTGGACTAGTCCAAAGCTGCGGCCTCTCCTAAAAAATCCTGCCCGCAAGTCGCCGCAATCCTGAGAAAAGTCTGCAAGGCTTCAGCCTATTCCGCGGCGTCTGGCCTCGCAGCTTTTTGCCAGGATCGCGGCGAGCTGCGGGCAGGATTTCTTAGGAGAGGCCGCGGTTTCGGCCTAGTCCGCGAAGCGCCTGTCCTATGGAAATAAAAATAATAAAAAAATCGATTTGGTCAAAACCTGAATCGATTTGACCTCGCAACGCGATTCAAATCGATTTTTTCCCCAGCCCTAACTCTGACAGAATCTATGATTTCTTGGCCATTTTTTAGAGAATATGAATGATAAACACAAACATTTTTCTTTTACTCATGGTTAGTGTTTGGCTGAAGACGTTTATTATCAATCAACTGTAGTTACTCTTTTTATATCATAATGACAACAGAAACTACTCAAATGATCCTGATCAAAAGTTTACACACCCTGGTGACTTTGGCCTGATAACATCTACACAAGTGGACACAAAGGGGTTTAAATGGCTATTAACCACTTAAAGCGGTTGTATAGTCACAGAATTATTTTTTGTTACCTGTAAGGCAAAAGGCATAATGAGCTAGTATGCAACGCATACTAGTTCATTATGAAGTACTTACCTTAGAACGAGGTGTTGGTAACTTAACTGGTCGTCCAGGCCGAGGGAGCCGACATGTTGCCTTGGCGTGTCTTCCGGGGTATCGTGGCTCCAGCCATGCGAGTGGCTGGAGCCGCAATGTCATCACTCCTGCGCATGCGCGCGGGAGACTTCTTTCCGACAAGGTCCGGCGTCTGCCGGGCCTTCAGCCGAGAATCCCCTGTGCGCATGCGCCGCTGCAGCCAGCGGCTGATTGCGAGGGGAATATGTCCTAAAGCGTAAAGGTTTAGGAGATTTTTTTTTTTACCTACAGGTAAGCCTTCTTATAGGCCTTATTATGGGGTTACCTGTAGGTAAAAGTAAAAAACAAACAAAAAAAACTATACAACCACTTTAAGAACCGAGCCTCTTTCTGAGATTTTGAAAAAATAAAAAATAAAACTGGCCAAGAAATCATAAATTCTGCCAGGGTATGTAAACTTATGAGCACAACTGTGTATATTGGCCAGATTCACGTAGAGTTACGGCGGCGGCGTAACTCAGAATCTGCGCCGTCGTATCTTTAAGCGTATTCTCAAAAACGAGATACGCTTAAATCTTGCTAAGATACGACCGGCGTAAGTCTCCTACCCTGTCGTATCTTTTTTTTTTTTAATCAAAACAACTTTTATTGAGCATAAGGTAAAAACAGGAGTACAGTCGGGTAAGAAGTGCAACATGCACTACAGGTACAAGTAGATCCATTTGACATTGTACATGTACATAAACATGAATAGAGTTCGCAGGGAGTAACAGTGGGGGTCACTACTGGTGTGGTACAGGCTAGGGGACAGCAAGCAACCGTATGGGGAGCAGGGAGGGGCGCCATAGGGTAAGTTGTCAGACAACGTATGGGAACCGCATCTAGCCCACATCAGCGCAGGAGGAGGAGTCCCCCAGCCACCTGTCCCAGACCTTGTTATATTTCTGTGGGCAGCCCCTGTTGGCGTATAACATTTTTTTATAAGGGAGGGCAGCATTAACAGCACTGATCCACTGTTGCAGAGAGGGCGGGGTTCCCCTCATCCAGCGCCTGGCAATTTGCAGACGAGCAAGGAATAACGTTTCTTGCAGAAATGTGTTGAGATATTTTTCTTCTTCAGGAAGGGAGAGAAGTCCCAGTATGCACTGGCGGGGGCAGAGGGACACAGGGGAGCCCATCCGATCGTGGAGGAACCGGACCACCTGAGTCCAGAACCCCTGGACGGGAGGGCAGGCCCAGAGTAGGTGAAAAAAGGAGGCATCAGGGTGGTCACAGCCGGGGCAATTGGGGTCTTGGTCGTTCTTAAATTTGGAGATGCGGTGGGGTGTTAGGTATGACCTGTGGAGAATGAACAGGTGGGTGAGGCGGTCGGATAGTTTAGGGGAGACCGTCTTGCAGTTGGCAAGAGCCTCACCCCAGTCCGCGTCGGACACAGTGCCAATGTCAGGCTCCCAACGGTCTTTGAGGCGGTATGCAATGGCCGCCGCAGAGGGCTGTATGAGGTAGCAATATAGTTGGGAGATAAGCTTCTTGTGATCAGATCCAGTCACAATATCAACCAGGAGAGGGATCTCGAGGGTCGGTGCGGGGCTAACAAATTGGGAGTTGAGGGCATGTCGGAGTTGAAAGAAGCGGAAAAGCATATGATTAGGTAGTGCAAATTTGTCTTTAAGAGCTTGAAACGACGTGACCGAGCCCCGGGCCACTACCTGTGACAGATAGATGACACCACTGTTGATCCACAGGCCACGGTCGGGGACAGAGGCAAGTTCGGGCAGAAGAGGGTTATCCCATAGGGGGGTGTGGGAATGAGGGGAGGGGGCTGCGCCAATACGCAGAGCTAGTTGCCATATTTTACGGTGGTGAAAGAGCATCCGACTGGCGACATCGGTATGAGGTGGGGCTCGTGGTTCGCAGAACAGGAGTTGGAAGGGGTGGAACAGGGGCCCCGGGGTGTGTGAACAGACCAGGGCAGAGTAGCGGTCTTTGTCGGACTGGTTGTAGTGAAAAAAATGAGAGAGCTGGGAAGCTATGTAGTAGAGGAGCAGGTCCGGGAGTGCAGTGCCGCCCAAGTCGGCCGGGCACTTCAGGACCCGCCAGGACAATTTGTGACGAGACGGGCCCCAGACAAACGTGTTGAGGATGGATTCCATGGCCTTCAGGGTGCGCTGGGGGAGGTATAGAGGGGCGTGCCAGAAAACATAAAGCAGCTTAGGGAGAAGAATCATCTTTACCAGGTTGATCCGACCCATCACTCCAAGGGGGAGTCGGGACCAGACCTGGGTTTTTTGTTTTAAGAGTGTAAATAAGGGCTCGACGTTAAGAGGGGCATAGTCGAAGAGGGATTTAGAGATAGTGACACCTAGGTAGTTAATAGTGCTAGCTCTCACTAAAGGTAGCCGGGCCTGGTCGATGGAGGGGGCACCCGAGTCTAGGGGAAGAATGTGGGATTTAGCCCAGTTTATCCGGAGCCCCGAATATTTCCCGAAATCAGTGATAACCTGAAGGGCCGTCTGGAGTGAGGGTCCCGGGTCCGCAAGGTAGAGGAGCATGTCGTCGGCATAGAGGCTAACCACCTCGGTCAGATGGCCGTGGCGGAGGCCTCTGATGCCGGGGTGGGTCCGAAGGGCCATGGCCAGGGGCTCCACGGCCAGGGCATAGAGCAAGGGAGAGACAGGGCATCCTTGACGTGTGCCACGGGAGAGGGGGGCGAGATCCTACCATTGACTCGAATGCGTGCCGAAGGGGACTGGTAAAGGAGTTGGAGCCACTTGACATAGTTGGGGCCGAATCCGAACCTGCGGAGGCATTCCCACAAGTATGTCCACTCGACAGAGTCGAATGCTTTGGCGGCGTCTAGGCTAACCACCACTCTAGAACCCACGTCCTCGTGTTGCGCCTGGAGGTTCATGTGTAGACGTCTGAGATTGAAAGCTGTGTTTTTGCCTGGCATAAATCCAGACTGGTCAGGGTGTATGAGGCTAAGGATAACTTTGTTGAGACGCAGGGCTAAAATCTTGGCCAGAATTTTGATGTCGAGTTGGAGGAGGGAAATAGGTCTGTAGGATTCGGGAAATAGTGGGTCTTTGCCTGGTTTGGGGATAAGGACTATGAGGGCTTCGCTCATGGACGGTGGGAGTGAGCCTGTAGCGAATATGTACGTGTATAGTTGGCAAAGGCGTGGGACGAGAGTACCGCCAAATTGTTTGTAGAATTCGAGGGGAAGGCCGTCGGATCCGGGCGTTTTGGAGGTGGGAAGCGACGCCAGGGCCTCAGCAACGCAGACCTCAGTGATGGGTAGCTCCAGCTGGGCCACCTGGGGGGGCGTAAGTGTAGGGAAGTCAATGTCGCAGAGGAAGGCCGATAGCTCGTCAGGGGTGTGTTGGGCCGTGGAAGAGTAAAGATCGGAGTAGAATGATCTGAACTCCATGGCCACCAGGTCCGGGTCAGTGACCCTGGCTCCGGAGGCCAGCTGGAGGGAGATCACCACCGGGGGCTTGTATTCAAGGTGAGC
Source organism: Rana kukunoris (assembly GCA_029574335.1). Taxonomy (NCBI): domain Eukaryota; kingdom Metazoa; phylum Chordata; class Amphibia; order Anura; family Ranidae; genus Rana; species Rana kukunoris. The sequence goes on along the minus strand of CM056057.1, from coordinate 2,980,084 downwards.
GAGATACGCAAGGAGTTTGCCAGCACGTTCACCAAACTCGTAGACACGCTGCTTGCTGAAAAAGATGCCCTTTTTGGCTTTTTCAACGTGTAGTTGGTCAGTGAGTCTGGTCTGTACCCGGACGCGGGCCGCGTTGGCTGCTGTGGGGCTGTCCCGAAAGGTCTGCTCCAGGGCATCGAGGCACTCCTCTGCCTGGCAGAGCAGTGCCTTGGATGCGACCTTGTGTCTGTTGATGCGAGTGGACATGATCAGGCGAGCATGTGATTTAAAGGTCTCCCAGACGGAGCCAAACGAAGCGGAGCCGACATTTATGCGGAAAAAATGGTCCCACTCGAGCTGGACCGAGTCCAAGTCGGGCAGAATGTTGAGCCAGAACGGGTTTAGTGTCCATAGTCTGACTGTGGGGAGGGCTGGGAGCCGCAGCTTGATCCAGCAAGGGGAGTGATCAGAAAGCACTCTAGTGCCAATGTCTTCTAGGAGATGGGGGAGGAGGGAGGGGGTAAGGAGCACTAGGTCTATGCGGGACATTGCGGAGCGCGAGGGGGTGAAACAGGAAAAGTGCGTTTGCGTTGGGTGTGTGTGACGCCAAGCATCTGTAAGGGCGAATTCAAGGAGGAATTTTCCGAATCTGGTGGTATCAGGCGGTAAAGGGGAGGAGATGGTAGGACTTAGCCTATCAAGGCTAGGGGAGATCACCATATTAAAGTCCCCGGCCCAGATGGCCAGCACCAGGGGGTGTTGGGCCATAAAGGCCACCCCGTCCCTCAGGGCCTCGAACTGAAAGGGGGGGTGATGTAGAAAGCAAGGAGAACGAGTTCGAGGCCCCCCACAGTTGCATGTAAAAATAGTGACCTACCCTGGGGGTCCGACTGCAAGGAGTGTAGGCAAAATTGTACCGTCTTGGCTATAAGTATGGCAACACCACGAGAGTTGGAAGTGTACGGGGCCTGATATAACCAGCCCACCCAGGGTTTTTTCAGGCAGAGTTGTTTTTGTCCTGTGAGATGGGTTTCCACAAGGATGGAGATGTCTGCACGGAGGGATTTAAGGTGGGAGAGGACAGCAACACGCTTGGCCCTCTCACCGAGGCCACGGACATTCCATGTTAGTACTTTAAGGGAAGCCATACTGGGACAGGGGGGGTAATGTGAGCAGTCGGACGCCCAGGGGGGACCACAGTATACAATAAACAGCAGATTAGGCATACCACAAAGCACAGTAGGACATAAAGCAATGAAACAGTTCTCAGCACAGTAGACGCACAGGGAAGGCCCTGGTTTAAGGTACATGTCAAAGTGGAGCAGAAAAAAAACAAACTGAAAAATAAAAAGGTTAAACATATGTACATATGGGCAGGAGCCCAACAGTCTGCATAGGCTCTGGACCAGCAATGCAGGTGAAATACCCTGCCATTCACCAAACAAAAGTGGGCAGGGGCTGGCCAGGGAAACAAAACATAAGGGACAGTCTTGGCGGGTGGCTCAGGTGCCATGTCGCCGGTATAGGTCGGGGGGCGACCAAGAAGCTGAAAAGCACACAACAGTGCAGCAGGAGCAGCCAGGCCGGGTGGAATGCCTGCGTAGGTGAGCCGCCCGAGGCACATATACACAGGGGGGGATGAGGGGGAGCATAAAACAAGGGTAAGATTACCACCTCTCAGTGTGGTCCAGGGGCACAGTCAAACAGCTGGAGGGACAGGTGATGAAAGTGCAATAGAGGACAACTCACGGTTCTGTATGGGAGTCCAGGCGGGGAGAATGTTCTCAGAGCAAGTGTCCACAGCAACAGTGACCTGATGGGTGTGGGAAGAGGCAGCACAGGAGTCCAGGCTGCACCATGGCACGGGGGGGAGTGCCGGTAAAACACCGCAAAGGGGCAAAGGTGTGCAGGGTGCCCGCTGCGCCAGAGGTCTCGGCGGGGAGGGGAGGATGGCAGGCAGGCAAGGGTCAAGGGCGAGGCCTACGCGGCCGCACCAAGGTTTTCCAGCCAGGATAGGACAGCCTGCGGGTCTTCAAAAAACTGGGCCTTGCCCTCACACACCACACGGAGGCGTGCAGGGAAAAGCATCGCGTAGGGAAGGTGGCGGGCGCGAAGCTGCCTCTTGACCTCGACGAAGCGGGCCCGCTTTTTCTGGACCTCGGCCGACAAGTCCGGGAAAACGGCCACATGTATGTTGCCGATGGAGATGTTACCTCGTTCGCGGGTGAGTCGAAGGATCGCATCACGGTCCCGGTAGTTTAGGAATTTCGCGATGAGAGTACGCGGCGGGGCTCCAGAGGGAGGGGGTTTTGCTGCAAGGCGATGGGCGCGCTCCACCACGAATGTCGAGGAGAAGGCCTCTCTGCCAAACGACCTGACCAGCAGATTTTCGAGGTAGGTAGGGGGGGGTCGGCGCCTTCCGCTCTCTCAGGGATCCCCACGAAGCGCAAGTTACACCTCCTGAGACGGTTCTCCATGTCGTCCTGCTTGGAGAGGACAGCGTTTAGCTGGTATTGTAGCTGTTCCGTGGTCACCTGGAGGGGATGTAGGCCTTCCTCCACATGGTCGATCCTGCGCTCCGTCTCCGACACCCTTTCCCGCAGCTTTTGGACGTCGTGACGGATCAGGGAGATGTCGACCTTCACCTCCTCGATCCGGGCTGTGAGGGTGGACTGGCAAAGGGCGATCGCTTCCAGCACCTTAGCTGTGTCTCCCGAGGCCGGAGTCTCGGCTCCACGAGGCTGGTCGGCGCCATCTTCATCCTCCGTGTCGGCCCCTTCATGGCGGAATTGAGCCAGTTTGGCTATGGCCCCGGACCTTTTGGTAGGAGACATGAGGTCTGGGGGTGGCTAGAGTGTCCGGGGACCGTTGGTGTCCAAATGTAGGGGAAGAAATCCCTCAGGATTTAACAAAAAGGATGTGCCTCGAGCGGAGCTCTCACCCTGCACGTCCCGCTACATGCGGCTCCAGACCACGCCCCCACGCTGTCGTATCTTAGTTGCATATCTACGCTGGCCGCTAGGTGGCGATTCCGTCGATTTATGCAAATATGTAAATTAGCTTGATATGCCGATTCACGAGCGTACGCCCGACAGTCGCAGTACAGATACGCCGTTTACGTAAGGCGTTTTCAGGCGTAAAGATATTCCAACAAAAAGATGGCGTCGGGACCGCATCGAATTTTTAAAATTTTACGTCGTTTGCGGAACTCGTCCGTGAATGGAGCTGGACGTAAAATTACGTTCACGTCGTTTTCAATGACTATTTGCGACGTCATTTGGAGCATGCGCACTGGGATACGTTCACGGCCGGCGCATGCGCAGTTTAAAAAAAAAATTCATTTACGTGGGGTCACACTGAATTTAAATCGAACACGCCCACATCAAACGCTACGGCCCATTTACGCTACGCCGCCGTAAATTAGCTTTGAGAATACAGCACTTGCCTCGCTAATTTACGGCGGCGTAGCATATCTGAGATCTGAGCGTATCTGGGATACGCTACGCCTGCATAACATTACGCCGCTCTACCTGAATCTGGCCATATGTGTATATATATATATATATAAATAAAAGTGCGACAACATTTTGAAAAAGCCTTCGTATAAAGCACAGACAATCTGCGCAGTACCTTGCGAAGGTCCCTATCAGTGATGAGCTCAGGTGGGTTCAGAGACATGAGTCCAGACCTGCCTGAACTATCTCACCAGGAAGATGTCAAAGCCAACAGCCTACCATAGGCGTTACCCGTCTCCAGGGCTGTCTTAAAAGCATCACGGGCCCCTGGGCAAAGTAATGCTCTGGGGCCCCTACAATGATGACAGTGCAGGTAAACACCTCACAAGATCATGGATATAACCATCCTGTGTAGGCCCTGAACAAAATTGGAGGTCGGGGAAGAAGTAGACTTGCACCCAGGAAGAGGCCGCTGTAGACTTTCTGTTCTTTATGGAAGTGGGGGCCAGGGCCGTCTTAATGGCATCATGGGCCCCTGGGTAAAGTAATGCTCTGGGGCCCCTACAATGATGACAGTGGAGGTAAACAGACATCAAGTAGGTAGGAGGCAGACTGCCCCCCCTGTGCATCTATCACTCTCAGTGCCATCATGGGGCCCCCAATTTCGGGGCAGCGTGGGCACAAGGACCAGCTGCTTTGGGGAAAGTGCAGGGGCCCCCCTTACTTTCCAAATAAATTATTTCCAAATCAGACGATGTGATTGGATTTGTCTCTCATAGTTGAGGTATAACCTATGATGACAATTACAGGCCTCTCTCATCTTTATAAGTGAGGGGAGAACTTGCACAAAATACTTTTTTGCCCCACTGTAAGGCTTCTCATACATTGGAGTCCTGAAGCAATCAATGCAACCCCCCCCCCCCCCAATTGTAAGCAGTTATTTTCTAGAAGTGGAATGCCCATGGTAAGGCCAACGTTGTTTTACATAAATGGGCCCCTATGTGTCTGTGTCCAGACATTGGAGGACATGTAATGAGCAGTCGCTATACCGGGTACCGTCCCATCCCAGCCATTGTTTTTGGAAGAAATACCTTGTTGAGTTGATCATAGAGCCTGGCCCGCACCATGTATAAGTCGGGATTGCCTTGTTCCTCTTCCAGTTGTTTATTGATAAGGCCGAGGCATTCTGCATATCTTCCCAAAGCAGCCAGGCAGCAGATACTAGCAGGGAGCAAAAAAATAAAAAATACATGGTTATTTCTAATGCTGGCCAGAAGGGGGCGCTACTATATATACACACACACACATCTAACCATGGCACCAAGGTACGCCTTGAGTTTGATAGAGATATATATATATGTTTCTATCATTCATCTGTATACCTTATACATTTTAAATGCTTGTCGATCGCCCACCTCCGTTTTACGGCTTTGCGGCCACTAGGGGCGCGTGCGCCCCCTGGTGCCGATGCGAGTGCTCGGTGGGCACCCGTGATCGCTTGTGACAGAGCTAGGCCCGGGAGCAGCGAGTGTAAATCCACAGCTCCCGGTCCTGTCAGGGGGAGAAATGACTAATCGACTGTTCATACAATGTATAAACAGTGATCTGTCATTTCCCCTAGTCAGTCTCCTCCCCCCTTCAGTTAGAACACACCCAGGGAACATTTTTAACCCCTTCCTCGCCCCCCCTAGTGTTAACCCCTTCCCTGCTAGTGACATTTTTATTGTAATCAATGCATTTTTATAGCACTGATTGCTCTAAAAATGACAATGAATCCCAAAAATGTGTCCGAAGTGTCCGCCATAATGTTGCAGTACCGATAAAAATCACAGATTGCCGCTATTACTGGTAAAAAATATATATATTAATAAAAATGCCATAAAACTATCCCCTATTTTGTAAACGTTATAACTTTTGCGCAAACCAATCGATAAACGCTTATTGTGATTTTTTTAACCAAAAATAGGTAGAAGAATACGTATCGGCCTAAACTGAGGAAAAAAATATTTTTTTATATATTTTTGGGGGATATTTATTATAGCAAAGATTTAAAAAAAATTATGTTTTTTCAAAATTCTCGCTCTATTTTTGTTTATAGCGCAAAAAATAAAAAAATCGCAGAGGTGATCAAATACCACCAAAATAAATCTCTATTTGTGGGGAAAATGGACGCCAATTTGGTTTGGAAGCCACGTCGCACGACTGCGCAATTGTCAGTTAAAGCGACGCAGTAAGAAAGCAAGAGAATGGAGGCTGCAGGAGGAAAGCAGAACGGGAGAACAGCAGGAGAACAGCAGAAGAACGGAGGCCGCAGGAGAACAGCAGAAGAACGGGAGGCCGCAGGAGAACAGCAGAAGAACGGGAGGCCGCAGGAGAACAGCAGAAGAACGGGAGGCCGCAGGAGAACAGCAGAAGAACGGGAGGCCGCAGGAGAACAGCAGAAGAACGGGAGGCCGCAGGAGAACAGCAGAAGAACGGGAGGCCGCAGGAGAACAGAAGAAGAACTGGAGGCCGCAAGAGAACAGCAGAAGAACGGGAGGCCACAGGAGAACAGCAGAAGAACGGGAGGCCGCAGGAGAACAGCAGAAGAACGGGAGGCCGCAGGAGAACAGCAGAAGAACGGGAGGCCGCAGGAGAACAGCAGAAGAACGGGAGGCCGCAGGAGAACAGCAGAAGAACGGGAGGCCGCAGTAGAACAGCAGAAGAACGGGAGGCCGCAGTAGAACAGCAGAAGAACGGGAGGCTGCAGGAGAACAGCAGAAGAACGGCAGGCTGCAGGAGAACAGCAGAAGAACGGCAGGCTGCAGGAGAACAGCAGAAGACTGGGAGGCCACAGGAGAATGGGAGGCAGCAGGAGAACAGCAGAAGAACAGGAGGCAGCAGGAGAACAGAAGGCAGCAGGAGAATGGGAGGCAGCAGAACAACGGGAGGCAGCAGGAGAACAGCAGAAGAACAGAAGGCAGCAGGAGAACGGGAGGCCACCGAGCAGGGGAAGCCATCAGTGATGGGGTAAGTGCTACCAACCGACCCACACCCCCACTGGGAGAGACTGAACACTTTTCAGTAAAAAAAAACAAAAAAAAAACAATATTGATAAGGAGGAGAGGAAGGAATTTTGAGGGTGAAGACCCACTTTAAATAACCTTCCATGTACACATAGGGCCCATAGTCTCACCTGTGCATGTGATAATGTCTGTTCTGTGGCTGGAGCTCCGCAGCTCGGGTGAAGCACTCCATGGCATCCATAGGACACATTTGCTCCAACAGGCTCTGTCCCTGCATAGTGACGGCCGCACCAGGTCAGGGAGGAGGACACAACAGCATATAATACCATTAATACAACAATGTCACTACAAGTTCTAGGAACACCATTGAAGGTGCGTTTATACAGACAGTCGAGTGATGGTCAGGAAAATGTACTTTTAAAAGCTACAAAAGGAGAAAAAAAAGAAGAGAAACTTAGATCCTTAACGGGTTCAGTGTCAGAATTGTACAATATAACGTGTGACCCTAAGAGAAGGGGGGGGGAACGCAGTTTGCCATTTTTGCCCAGGACGCTGGATGACCTTGTCCCGGCGCTGGAGCCAACAATTTGGGCATCGGTTTACAACATGAGGGCAGACAGTACCGTTGCAATACAATACAGGAGGAATCAGGGGGCCCGGTTCGTTAGAGTTTAATCTAGGAGGGAGGGTCAAGAGATACAAAAGGTATAATAACTGTGGGGGGGGGGGGGGGTTGAGCAGATGGAGAAAGTGGAAATGCGTTTATTAGGTGGAAGCAGGATAGACCTCTCAGGGATTGCCTAAAAGTGGACAGAGTAGGAGATAGTTGGACAAATTGGGGTAGGGAGTAGCATGGAATGGGAGAGGCTCGGGAGAAGTCCTGGAGACGAAATGACAAGGGAGCTAGAGAGCAGGAGGTCTTGGGAGGAATATAGTGCGCCATTATTACCTGCTGAGATTGCATCACACAGATTCGAATACAATCCAAGTGTCTGGGACCAGGGCCGCCATCAGGGGGGTACAGCCGATACAAACGGTAAGGGGCTCCGGGGGCCCGCCCGGGCCAGAAGAAGGCAGGACGGATGAAGGGGAGCCATTTGTGCACTATAGAAATGATCTCGCAGCTTCTGCTGCTCTCTGTGTCATTGAGCTCAGACATCAAGCTCTTTACTGCCACCACTGGCTATTATGTGCATGTGCACCCCTCGTGTGAGCTGCCTGTACTGTCTGTGCTCCTCTGTGTCAGAACCGCGTCAGCTTTGTGAAAATGAGCTGGGACTAGGTAGGAAGATTTCCTTTACAAGTAGGGGCTGCGAAGGTAGGGGAGGGGCTATTTGTGTACAGGGAGGGGCCAGAGGCTTGTGTGTTTACAGATTTGTGTGGCGCTGACATATATATACACAGGTGGGGGCTGGCACAAATACAGGTGTGTGTGGAGGGGGCTGACATATATATATACACAGGTGGGGGCTGGCACATATACAGGTGTGTGTGGAGGGGGCTGACATATTTTTATATATATATATATATATATATATATATATATATATATATATATATATATATATATATATATATACACACACACACACAGGTGTGGGGTGTGTGTGTGTGGGGGGGGGGTGATTTATATATATATATATACAGTGCAGAAAATAAGTATTTGAACACCCTGCTATTTTGCAAGTTCTCCCACTTGGAAATCATGGAGGGGTCTGAAATTGTCATCGTAGGTGCATGTCCACTGTGAGAGACATAATCAAAAAAAAAAAATCCAGAAATCACAATTTATGATTTTTTAACTATTTATTTGTATGATACAGCTGCAAATAAGTATTTGAACACCTGTCTATCAGCTAGAATTCTGACCCTCAAAGACCTGTTAGTCTGCCTTTAAAATGTCCACCTCCACTCCATTTATTATCCTAAATTAGATGCACCTGTTTGAGGTCATTAGCTGCATAAAGACACCTGTCCACCCCATACAATCAGTAAGAATCCAACTACTAACATGGCCAAGACCAAAGAGCTGTCCAAAGACACTAGAGACAAAATTGTACACCTCCACAAGGCTGGAAAGGGCTACGGGGAAATTGCCAAGCAGCTTGGTGAAAAAAGGTCCACTGTTGGAGCAATCATTAGAAAATGGAAGAAGCTAAACATGACTGTCAATCTCCCTCGGACTGGGGCTCCATGCAAAATCTCACCTCGTGGGGTCTCAATGATCCTAAGAAAGGTGAGAAATCAGCCCAGGACTACACGGGAGGAGCTGGTCAATGACCTGAAAAGAGCTGGGACCACCGTTTCCAAGGTTACTGTGGGTAATACACTAAGACGTCATGGTTTGAAATCATGCATGGCACGGAAGGTTCCCCTGCTTAAACCAGCACATGTCAAGGCCCGTCTTAAGTTTGCCAATGACCATTTGGATGATCCAGAGGAGTCATGGGAGAAAGTCATGTGGTCAGACGAGACCAAAATAGAACTTTTTGGTCATAATTCCACTAACCGTGTTTGGAGGAAGAAGAATGATGAGTACCATCCCAAGAACACCATCCCTACTGTGAATGGGCATGGGGGTGGTAGCATCATGCTTTGGGGGTTTTTTTCTGCACATGGGACAGGGCGACTGCACTGTATTAAGGAGAGGATGACCGGGGCCATGTATTGCGAGATTTTGGGCAACAACCTCCTTCCCTCAGTTAGAGCTTTGAAGATGGGTCGAGGCTGGGTCTTCCAACATGACAATGACCCGAAGCACACAGCCAGGATAACCAAGGAGTGGCTCTGTAAGAAGCATATCAAGGTTCTGGCGTGGCCTAGCCAGTCTCCAGACCTAAACCCAATAGAGAATCTTTGGAGAATCTTTCTCAGCGACAGCCCAGAAACCTGACTGATGTAGAGAAGATCTGTGTGGAGGAGTGGGCCAAAATCCCTCCTCCAGTGTGTGCAAACCTGGTGAAAAACTACAAGAAACGTTTGACCTCTGTAATTGCAAACAAAGGCGACTGTACCAAATATTAACATTGATTTTCTCAGGTGTTCAAATACTTATTTGCAGCTGTATCATACAAATAAATAGTTTAATCATACATTGTGATTTCTGGAATTTTTTTTTTGATTATGTCTCTCACAGTGGACATGCACCTACGATGACAATTTCAGACCCCTCCATGATTTCCAAGTGGGAGAACTTTCAAAACAGCAGGGTGTTCAAATACTTATTTTCTGCACTGTATATATATATATATATATACACACACACACACACACAGGTGGGGGAGCTGATATATACAGGTGTGTGTGGGGGGGGCTGACATGTATATATTATATATATATATATATATATACACACACACACACACACACAGGTGGGGGGCGGGGGCTAACATATATACAGGTGTGAGGGGGGCCGACATATATACAGATGTGAGTGGGGGGCTGATATATATATTAATATATATATATATATACAGGTGGGGGGGGGGGTTGACATATATATAGGTGTGAGGGAGGCTGGCATATATATATATATATATATATATATATATATATATATATATAATATATATATATATACACACACACACACACACACAGGTGTGTGTGGGGGTCTGATATATACAGGTGTGTGTGGTGGGGGGGCTGACTATACATATATATATATATATATATATATATATATATATATATATAATTATATATATACACACACACACACACACACACACACACACACATAGACACACATGGGGGGGCTGGGGGGGTACGTGTGGGGGGGGGTTGTGCTGCCATATACAGGTATAGGAAAGGGTGGTATATATACAGGATTGAGGGGGGGGCTGAGTGCATACAGGTGAGGTGGCCGGTGTGTGGATTTGGTGGGGTGGCCCATGGGCAAGTCCTGGGGAAAGTCGGAGGTCAGCCTCGGGGGGGGCAGGCCTAAAGCTGGGGCAGAAACATTTCTAATGGCTGCCCTGGCTGGGACGATACGTTGGCGCTCACCTGCAGGTAGTATGTGGTTGCCAGCAGTTGAATGTTCTCTCCCGGAGGGTCGGGTCCAGAACACGCTTTCTGAAGGTTGACAGCTGCAGACTGGAAGTCACCGAGTTGGAGAAAAGCTTCGGCCCTCTTGACGTAAAGCTCCATCTGCAACACAAGTGTGTGTGTGTTAGTACCGGGGGGCCACTATGGAAGAGTCCATTTGACATGCTGTTGGTGTGAACTGTGCCCCCCCAGTGATATCGGTTGAACATTTTCCCTCTCCGGCCATCCTACAAAAAGCCTTTATCCACTTCCCATCCGGGGGGGGGGGGGAGGCAACTCTGGCACTTCGCTTCTACGTGTAAAAAATAATAATGAAAAAAAAAAATTCTATAAAATTATTTAGAACCCCAAATATTATATTATGTTTTATTTTTTAGCAGAGGATGTTACGCCTAGTAAATAGATACCTAACATGTCACACTTTAGAATTGCGCATGCTCGTGGAAATGGCGCCAAACTTCCGTACTTAAAAATCTTCATAAGCGTCAGGTTACATGTTTTGGGTTACAGAGGAGGTCTTGTACTAGAATTTTTGCTTTTGCGCTAACACACGGGGCGATACCTCACATGTGTGGTTTGAACGCTGTTTACATATGTGGGGCACGACTTGTGCGTTCGCTTCTCTGCGTGAGCACGCGGGGAATCTTTAAACATTTTGGCCCGGATTTACAAAGCACTTACGCCGACGTAGTGCAAATATGCGCCCGGCGTATGTGTGCGCCAGAGTCACAAACCAACATACGTCTAAAAACAGGCCATCCTACCCTGACGTATCTTACTTACGCCGGCGTAGCATGGCCGCAAATATGGTTTGCACGCATGTTGCTGCTCCCATTGATTAGGCATTCAAATATGCAAAATGAGGGAAATACGGCGATTCACGAACGTACTTGCGCCCGATGCATGCTATTCGCTGACACACTTTTGACCAAGAGATTTCAAGCCTGCTCACCAACGGCAAGGTAGACTCTTCTAGGGCAGGACCTACACTAACTACACTAAGCTACCCTACTGGATGCTAGTCATCCTTTCTTTAATGTTGGGTGTATGGCCCAGATTCACAAAGGACTTACGCCGACGTAAGTGCAAATGTGCGCCAGTAAGTGCAAATGTGCGCCGGCATATCTGTGCGCCGGACCCACAAACCAACATATGCCTAAAAACAGGCCTACGCCAGCGTAGCGTGGCCGCAAATATGGTTTGCATGCATGTTGCTGCTCCCATTGATTAGGCATTCAAATACGCAAATGAGGGAAATACGGCGATTCACAAACGTACTTGCGCCCGACACATGCTACGCGATGTTTCCGCAAGTTGTTCGTCCGGCGTAAAGTTATTCCCCATAGATGAGGCGCAACCCAGCAATAGACATGCAAAGGTCTGCCCCAGAGAACACAGGCCGGCGTATTGGGCGTACGTTACGTTCACAGAGTACCTGGTGATCCGGCGTAGCTTAGGCACTTGTGCCGGCTTAGTTGTGAGCATACGCATTAGTGTGCAGTTTCATGTGTTCACGTCACGGCAACGTCGCGGCGCATGTGCAGTTCGTGATACGCCGGGCGTAAAACACTGCACCATGCTCGGACCATCATTTGCATGGGGTAACGCCCACTTCCACCTACGCCGGCCTGCGCCTTCGAAAATACGTTACGCTGGCACATCTTGGTGAGCGATGGCTTGCTGAATACAGTGCATGCTTCTCCGCGCTGCGCCGGCGCGGCGTACTCTGTGTGCGCTACGCCGACATAAATGTGCGCCCACTCTCTGTGAATCCGGGCCTTTATTTTTTACTTTCTCTGTAATAAAATAAAAATAAAATTTGACCACTTTTATTTCAATTACAAGAAATGTAAACAATCCTTGTGATAGGAATAGTGCGTGACAGGTCCTCTTTATGGAGAGATGTGGGGTCTACAACACCTTTCTCCTTCAGGCTGAGACAAAAAAAAAAAACTAAACTCCCTCGGCCCTGTCAGCCGTCCTCGGCTTTGTTTACTTCCGCCGGCCCGGATGCGACGTCATAAAGTCGCACCCGGGGGCCTCCGAGGGTCATAGAGATGACTGGGGACCATCTGGTCACCAGAATTCTCTATGGTAAACTTCTGTCGGCGACCGTTTCATTCTCCGGTTTGCTGATTGGAAGGGCGAAACAGAAGAGGCACCAGAGGGTGGCAGGATGGGGGGGGGGTGGGTTAACATGGAGTACACATGGAGTAAAATAATAGGAGGTTTATTATTATTATTAGGGTTTACATAGATTTTATTCTAATTATATATATATATATATATATATATATGACAAAAACCCAATTTAATCTACTGTATACTGATCAGCCATAACATTTTGACCACTGAAAGGTGAAGTGAAAAACGCAGATTGTCTCATTACATGGACACCTGAAAGTGGGTGGGATATATTAGGCAGCAAGTGAACATGTTGTCCCTGAAGTTGATGTTTTTAAAGCAGAAAAATAAGATGGACAAGTGTAAGGATTGGAGGGACTTTGACAAGAGGCAAATTGTAAGACCCAAAAATGCAGCTCTTGTGGGACGTTCAGGGTGTGCAGTGGTCAGGACCAACCAAAAGTGGTCTAAGGAAGAAAAACTGGCCAACTGGTGATAGAGTAATTGGTGGCCAAAGCTCATTGTGGTGGAGGTGGTGAGGGAAGGCTCATTGATGGAGGTGGGGAGGAAGGCTCATTGATGGAGGTGGTGGAGGGGAGGCTCATTGATGGAGGTGGGGAGGGGAGGCTCATTGATGGAGGTGGGGAGGGAAGGCTCATTGATGGAGGTGGGGAGGGAAGGCTCATTGATAGAGGTGGGGAGGGAAGGCTCATTGATAGAGGTGGGGAGGGAAGGCTCATTGATGGAGGTGGGGAGGGAAGGCTCATTGATGGAGGTGGGGAGGGAAGGCTCATTGATGGAGGTGGGGAGGGAAGGCTCATTGATGGAGGTGGGGAGGGAAGGATCATTGATGGAGGTGGGGAGGGAAGGCTCATTGATGGAGGTGGGGAGGGAAGGCTCATTGATGGAGGTGGGGAGGGAAGGCTCGTTGATGGAGGTGGGGAGGGAAGGCTCATTGATGGAGATGGGGAGGGAAGGCTCGTTGATGGAGGTGGTGGAGGGAAGGCTCGTTGATGGAGGTGAGGAGGGAAGGCTCGTTGATGGAGGTGAGGAGGGAAGGCTCGTTGATGGAGGTGAGGAGGGAAGGCTCATTGATGGAGGTGGTGAAGGGAAGGCTCATTGATAGAGGTGGTGAAGGGAAGGCTCATTGATGGAGGTGGTGGAGGGGAAGACTCATTGATGGAGGTGGGAGAGGGAAGGCTCATTGATGGAGGTGGGAGAGCGAAGACTCATTGATGGAGGTGGTGGAGGGAAGACTCATTGATGGAGGTGGTGGAGGGAAGACTCATTGATGGAGGTGGTGGAGGGAAGACTCATTGATGGAGGTGGTGGAGGGAAGACTCATTGATGGAGGTGGTGGAGGGAAGACTCATTGATGGAGGTGGTGGAGGGAAGACTCATTGATGGAGGTGGTGGAGGGAAGACTCATTGATGGAGGTGGTGGAGGGAAGACTCATTGATGGAGGTGGTGGAGGGAAGACTCATTGATGGAGGTGGTGGAGGGAAGACTCATTGATGGAGGTGGTGGAGGGAAGACTCATTGATGGAGGTGGTGGAGGGAAGGCTCATTGATGGAGGTGGGGAGGGAAGGCTCATTGATGGAGGTGGGGAGGGAAGGCTCATTGATGGAGGTGGGGAGGGAAGGCTCATTGATGGAGGTGGGGAGGGAAGGCTCATTGATGGAGGTGGGGAGGGAAGGCTCATTGATGGAGATGGGGAGGGAAGGCTCATTGATGGAGGTGGTGGAGGGAAGGCTCGTTGATGGAGGTGAGGAGGGAAGGCTCGTTGATGGAGGTGAGGAGGGAAGGCTCGTTGATGGAGGTGAGGAGGGAAGGCTCGTTGATGGAGGTGGTGGAGGGAAGGCTCATTGGATGGAGGTGAGGAGGGAAGGCTCGTTGATGGAGGTGAGGAGGGAAGGCTCGTTGATGGAGGTGAGGAGGGAAGGCTCGTTGATGGAGGTGAGGAGGGAAGGCTCGTTGATGGAGGTGGTGGAGGGAAGGCTCGTTGATGGAGGTGAGGAGGGAAGGCTCGTTGATGGAGGTGAGGAGGGAAGGCTCGTTGATGGAGGTGAGGAGGGAAGGCTCGTTGATGGAGGTGGTGGAGGGAAGGCTCATTGGATGGAGGTGGTGGAGGGGAAGACTCATTGATGGAGGTGGGAGAGCGAAGACTCATTGATGGAGGTGGTGGAGGGAAGACTCATTGATGGAGGTGGTGGAGGGAAGACTCATTGATGGAGGTGGTGGAGGGAAGACTCATTGATGGAGGTGGTGGAGGGAAGACTCATTGATGGAGGTGGTGGAGGGAAGACTCATTGATGGAGGTGGTGGAGGGAAGACTCATTGATGGAGGTGGTGGAGGGAAGACTCATTGATGGAGGTGGTGGAGGGAAGACTCATTGATGGAGGTGGTGGAGGGAAGACTCATTGATGGAGGTGGTGGAGGGAAGACTCATTGATGGAGGTGGTGGAGGGAAGACTCATTGATGGAGGTGGTGGAGGGAAGACTCATTGATGGAGGTGGTGGAGGGAAGACTCATTGATGGAGGTGGTGGAGGGAAGGCTCATTGATGGAGGTGGGGAGGGAAGGCTCATTGATGGAGGTGGGGAGGGGAAGGCTCATTGATGGAGGTGGGGAGGGAAGGCTCATTGGTGGAGGTGGTGGAGGGAAGGCTCATTGATGGAGGTGAGGAGGGAAGGCTCGTTGATGGAGGTGAGGAGGGAAGGCTCGTTGATGGAGGTGAGGAGGGAAGGCTCGTTGATGGAGGTGGTGGAGGGAAGACTCATTGATGGAGGTGGTGGAGGGAAGACTCATTGATGGAGGTGGGGAGGGGAGGCTCATTGATGGAGGTGGGGAAGGAAGGCTCATTGATGGAGGTGGTGGAGGGAAGACTCATTGATGGAGGTGGTGGAGGGAAGACTCATTGATGGAGGTGGGGAGGGGAGGCTCATTGATGGAGGTGGGGGAGGAAAGGCTCATTGATGGAGGTGGGGGAGGAAAGGCTCATTGATGGAGGTGGGGGAGGGGAGGCTCATTGATGGAGGTGGGCGGGAAGGCTCATTGATGGAGGTGGGGAGGGAAGACTCATTGATGGATTCATGTGGGTGTTACTCTGACACGTACCACCTACCTAAACACTGTTGGTACACCCCCTTCATGGAAACGGTATTCCCTGGAGGGGAGTGGCCTCTTTCAGTGGGATAATGCCCCCCCCCCCCCGCCACACTACAAGTAGGGTTTGAAGAGGACAACGATGAGTTGGAGATGTTGACTTGGCCTTCAAGGTCTCCAGATCTCAATCCAATCGATCATCTGTGTGGATGTGCTTGGATAGGCCAACCTGATCCATGGAGGCCCCAGATCCCAACTTACAGGATCTGCTAGTGACGGCTTTATGTTCAGATACAACAGCGTACCTTGAGAGGTCTGGTCCATACGCGGACGGGTCAGGGAAGGGGGACCTACTCAATATTAGGTGGGTGGTCACAATGTTATGGCTGATCGGTATGGATTCCATACATAACACACACACACACACAAATGTACCTTTTCGGGACACAGATTTATAGCTTTGGTGAAAGAGATGACAGCTTTCTCCCATCCCCCCTGTGACAGGAAGTGCCGGCCGCGCTCAGAGCTGCAAGAATGGGATAAGAAATGTCAGGATGACAGCCAGGCGTCCGGCATTGTAGGAGAACAGCAATGGCAGGCGCCCAGGTTCTCCCACAGCTGACCTTTCAGATCATCTTATTGGTTAATTCCAAGGAAGCTAAATTATATAAGTATAGGTAGAACTTTTTTTATTTTTTATATGGGATAGAGTGGAGAGGGGTTAGAACTCCCGTCAGGTTTTTATTATTGCTGTCTGTGTCCCCGGTAGGGAGATTCACCCTCTCCGTTTGCTCCTTTTACCGTTATCAATAAAAAGTGAAAGAAAAACGCCAAATTTTGTCACCAGAACCAAAAAAAGAGGAGAAATCATTCAATGGGGACACTGGTTCTGGGGACAGTCACTTTGGAGTGATTTTCTCTCACTTCTTGTTTCAACGGTGGGACAGGAAGCAACGAGAAATCTCCCCAATGGGGACAAAAACTGACAGGGGGTTATAACCCTCCCTTACGTTATCCACATTGAAAGAAAAATGTTCCCCCAGTTCTACTTATTATGCACATCTCTGTAGTACATGCCCCTCCCCCAAGGTTTTGTCTCTTTAGTACGGGGAAAAATACACGTCACTCAGCTAAACAGCCAATGAGATCCTTACTTCTTGTCTGATGGTGACAACATAGTGAGGTTGGTTTACTAAAGGAAAATATACTGTGCACTGCAAGTGGTCCTCAAGCCTGAGATTTGATGGGGCACAATCCCAGTGACCCCAACTATGGGGCACAAGTACTCCCAATGACACCAACTACGGGGCACAATTCCTCCCAATGATGGGACACTATTCCTCCCACTGATACCAATGATGGGGCACTATTCCCCCCACTGATACTAATGATGGGGCACTATTCCTCCCACTGACACCAATGATGGGGCACTATTCCTCCCACTGACACCAATGATGGGGCACTATTCCTCCCACTGACACCAATGATGGGACACTATTCCTCCCACTGATACCAATGATGGGACACTATTCCTCCCACTGATACCAATGATGGGACACTATTCATCCCACTGACACCAATGATGGGACACTATTCCTCCCACTGACACCAATGATGGGACACTATTCCTCCCACTGACACCAATGATGGGACACTATTCCTCCCACTGATACCAATGATGGGACACTGTGGAAAAAGATGTGTATAATTTGCGCCACAGGAAAAACAATATTAATTCTCCCAACAAGAGGGTAGAATTACTTGTAATTAAACCTAAATAAATAAAATATACCAGTTTAAAATGCTGCCACCTAAAAATTTTCAGAGAGTGAAAATACAAATAGAATCGGAAGTGAAGGGGCGCTAATGAAAAAAACAATGCAAATTATGTGTATATATATACATAAACATGTGCAATCTCTACGAAAAACATATATTATTGGTGAAAAAGTCCGTACAGTGAAAACTAAAAAATTAATATTAATAATAAATAGAGTCCAAATAGTGCTAAAAAATATAAGCACCCAATAGTGATTCTCAGTTCAAACAAAGACGTAAATATTGCAGTTCTGGAACCTCCACCATATGTTTGCACCCGGTGAGATCAATAGAAATGGCTCCTTACCAACATTAGTAGACTCTTTTAATTAAAAAAGAAGTCATAAATCGCTTGTGTCAATGGGATGACTCAGAGTGATCCAAATAGGCACGTTCAGATGATCCAGCATTCATATAAATAGGAACAGAAGAGCAATCATAGTGAAGTACTGTTTATTAAAACAAAATTAAAAAGTAACATGCCAAATGGCTGCTTACTCAGGTTGTGCCCTGATCCCGGCACTGAGGCTTAATAGCGTTATTCGATATCCAATCGAACTCAGATATGGTACGATAGTCCGTCGCGCCGGTCGTCTCACTGGCCGGCGTACGTTCCACCGTCGAAGTACCGTAGATTCGGAGATAGATCGAAAGTCCGTCGCACTGCTGGTTTCGATAGCCGGCGTGCGTTCCACCGTCGAAAACCAACGGACCCGGAAATCGGAAGTGGTAGGGAAAAAGCGTGATTTGGTTAGCGCCTCGACGTACGTTTCGTGGATTACGTCATCAGGAAGCGTAACCAGTCACGCTATAGAATTGCATTTAACCCAATGGCCCATTAAGATTGATAGGGGAACTAGCCAATCGAATTTGAAGCCTCGGTCCCGCTATCACACACCATACAATTACATATTTAAACACCACCTACAAGATGCTGCATATGCAAATCAAATTGACAATAATGTAATATACATCCAATGTACTATATATATGCACCATTCTCAATGAATGGTATGTGAAAATACATGTTACAATGCCAATATAAATGGCGGTTAGTTTAAAAATGATTAATATTACTTTCCAACATATTGTAATTGGAATTACACTTCACATTGAAATGACAGTAAAACTAAAACATATAAAATACCAAATTAAAATACCCGTATAAGAAACCAACATTAATATTAACTGCCTCAAAGTATGTTATATGTTGCTGCTGTTCTTACAATACCCATTAATACCAATCAGGTGTACTCCCTGTACTAATAGTTAGTAATTAGTACAGTATGTTGGAAAACTTTGATAACAAAATTATACATGTTCTAATTCAAAAAATTCCTCCCTTTTATTTGTTGCTCAGAAAGCAATTGAGGTCTAGTTCTACATTCATGCCTTGGGGTTGCATGACACGTAGGCGATGTATCCATAGAGTCTCGTTTTGGGATACCGCCTTAGTGAGATCTGAACCTCGCCAATGGCTAGTCACTCTGTCTATCCCATAGAACGTCATTTGTCGAGGGTCTTTATTATGACAAAGGTCAAAATGTTTCGAGACACTGTGGTTGGGATACCCATTTATAATATTTGCCACATGCTCATTGATGCGCACTTTGAGTTCTCTAGTAGTGCGCCCTACATACTGTAAGTGACAAGGGCACTCGATGACATATGTCACGAACCTAGAATGACAGGTGATGAGTGGTTTGATTTTAAATTCTTGCTGTGTGACATTGGATTTAAACTGGAGTTTTTTCTTGCCCTGTCTTTTAGATGTTTTACAAGATCTACACCTAGTGCAATAATAAAAACCCGGAGTGTCCAAGAAAGTAAGAGGTTTTTCTGGGGGGTCTGGTACGTTACGTGCTACCATATTTCTCAACCCAGGGGCTTTTGTGTAAATGAATTTTGGTTTGGCTGGTAGTACTGTAGCCAAATCATTGTCTTTCAGTAATATTGGCCAAAATTGTTTGATAACTTTTTCAACACTCTTGTATTCTCTATGGAACCCTGTCAAGAATGTTATCTCTCCATGGAAGGGAGCCCTAGTTTTTGGTGCTAACAAAACTGGCCTTTCCATTGCCATTACTTCTTTTTTCGTGGTCTCAAGATTTTGGGCATTGTACCCCTTTTCTACAAATTTGTCTACCAACATATTTGCTTGTTCGTCAAAATCAGTAATCTGGTCACAATTGCGGCGTATGCGCATAAGTTGGCTTTTGGGGACACCCCCTAGCCATTTTGGGTGGTGGCAACTGGAAAGTGCGACATACCCATTCCGGTCTGTCGGTTTGAAGTAGGTTTTAGTACTAATTCGATTACCTCTTTTTGTTAGCGTGAGATCCAGATAATTAATAGTAGACAAGTTGAATTCTGCTGTAAATTTTAACTCATATTGGTTGTTGTTCATTGCCATTATAAAGTTCTCCAAAGAGGGTAAGTTGCCATCCCAAAACAGTATAATATCATCGATATAGCGTTTATAATACAGGAGAGCTTTATTTTCTTCTTTGTATATCGTTTCCCTTTCCCACCTATTTAGAACCAAATTGGCTACACTCGGCGCGTATCTAGCGCCCATGGCGACTCCTTTTGTTTGATTATAATACTTATTCTGCGCCCAAAAATAATTATTACCCATGGCCTGTTTTAAGCCCTGTACTATGAACTGAATTTGGATCGTTTGTAGATCAGTACCTTTTTCTAAAGATTCCGTGACTGCTATAATAGCATCTGACTGCTTAATGTTTGTATACAGGGATTCTACATCCACTGTTACTAACCATGTATCCGTGGTTACCCGTATTGTGGCTAATGCATTTATTAACTGGGTACTATCCTTCAAATACGATTGGCCTTGTTGTACTAGTGGTTGTAAAAATTGATCGAGGTATTCACCCAGTCTAGAATAAAGTGACCCGATCCCACTAACGATGGGTCGGCCTGGGGGGTTGGTATTGTTTTTATGTATTTTTGGTGCGATGTACAGTACCGGAGTACGCGGTACCTCAGGCACTAGATATAGTGCTTCCTTTGGGGTAAGAATAGTTTTTGAGACTCCTTCTTCGACCCAGGTTTTTAGTTGTACTTTTAGTCTGCATACTGGGTCACTTAATAAAGGCGTATAGGTGTTGGTATCATCCAGCAGCCGCTGGACTTCCTTGTAGTAATTTTCTTTAGTAAGTACTACCACTCCCCCCCCTTTGTCTGCAGTACGCACCACTATGTTTTTATTCTTCTCTAATTTTGTAATACCTTCCCTCAACAATCTATTGGGTTTGGAATTTTTGGTGTCTAAAGATCTGATTTCTTCCTGCACCATATTCCTAAATACTTGTATATGGTGATGTGTGCCCTTTTTGGGATTAAAGGTGGAGTTGTTTTTTAAAGTGGTATGTTGGTACCCCGTAGTATCAACCTGAGGGGTATTCAGGGTTTGTTGGGCAAAATGTTTTTTAATATTCAACTTTCTAACAAATTTTTCCACATCGATAAATACCTCAAATTTATCCATGTGCTTATCTGGTGCAAATTTCATACCTTTTGAAAGTACTTCCAATTCCGCATTGGTAAAATTAATTCCCGCTAGGTTGTAAATCCCCTCATTTAATCGTCTCGTGGTCTTTTTCTTTCGGGTTCCCCCTCTCTTACCTCTTTTTCTATGTTTTTTGCCAGCTGGTGAGGGACGGGACTGGCAATTTTGTACGGCTCTTTCCAGCCTCTCCATTCCCCCCTCCCCGTGGTTGGTTATTTTGGTAATATGAGGCTCGCCCTCTGTGGTTACCTCTATATTGCCCCCGTGGTGGTCTGGGTATGTACTGGCTGGGACCCTGGTTGTAGTAATAATAATTGTCCTCTCCCCCTCTGTCATCTAATGGGGTATACCTATTGTAGGTAGGTGCACCATATGTGGGGTACGTGTTATAGGCTTGTGGGTACTGTGGAGTCTGGTTGTTAGGTGGTCGGTTCCTATCTACCAGTGGGTACGGGCCTTTAATTTTATTAGGGCCTTTGGGATGTTTTTTAGGGGTGCTGGTGTTTTTGTTGGATTTATCCATGCCTTGGGTAGTAACGTACGTCGAGGCGCTAACCAAATCACGCTTTTTCCCTACCACTTCCGATTTCCGGGTCCGTTGGTTTTCGACGGTGGAACGCACGCCGGCTATCGAAACCAGCAGTGCGACGGACTTTCGATCTATCTCCGAATCTACGGTACTTCGACGGTGGAACGTACGCCGGCCAGTGAGACGACCGGCGCGACGGACTATCGTACCATATCTGAGTTCGATTGGATATCGAATAACGCTATTAAGCCTCAGTGCCGGGATCAGGGCACAACCTGAGTAAGCAGCCATTTGGCATGTTACTTTTTAATTTTGTTTTAATAAACAGTACTTCACTATGATTGCTCTTCTGTTCCTATTTATATGAATGCTGGATCATCTGAACGTGCCTATTTGGATCACTCTGAGTCATCCTATTGACACAAGCGTTTTATGACTTCTTTTTTAATTAAAAGAGTCTACTAATATTGGTAAGGAGCCATTTCTATTGATCTCACCGGGTGCAAACATATGGTGGAGGTTCCAGAACTGCAATATTTACGTCTTTGTTTGAACTGAGAATCACTATTGGGTGCTTATATTTTTTAGCACTATTTGGACTCTATTTATTATTAATATTAATTTTTTAGTTTTCACTGTACGGACTTTTTCACCAATAATATATGTTTTTCGTAGAGATTGCACATGTTTATGTATATATATATACACATAATTTGCATTGTTTTTTTCATTAGCGCCCCTTCACTTCCGATTCAATGATGGGACACTATTCCTCCCACTGATACCAATGATGGGACACTATTCCCCCCCCCACTGACACCAATGATGGGACACTATTCCTCCCACTGATACCAATGATGGGACACTATTCCTCCCACTGACATCAATGATGGGACACTATTCCTCCCACTGATACCAATGATGGGACACTATTCCTCCCACTGACATCAATGATGGGACACTATTCCTCCCACTGATACCAATGATGGGACACTATTCCTCCCACTGACACCAATGATGGGACACTATTCCTCCCACCGATACCAATGATGGGGCACTATTCCTCCCACCGACACCAACGATGGGGACACTATTACTCCCACCGACACCAATGATGGGACACTATTCCTCCCACCGACACCAATGATGGGACACTATTCCTCCCACCGACACCAATGATGGGACACTATTCCTCCCACCGACACCAATGATGGGACACTATTCCTCCCACGGATACCAATGATGGGACACTATTCCTCCCACCGACACCAATGATGGGACACTATTCCTCTCACTGACACCAATGATGGGACACTATTCCTCCCACTGACACCAACGATGGGGCCCCAAAAGGGCATTGTTTTTCTCCAACTGATGCTGGGACATTTCCTTTTCCTGATGGCCACAGCCTGGCCCCCCGAAAGTCATGACCCTTTGTTTAGAAAGTTCCCTGGATTTCTATCATCCAATCACATGCAAGGAAATGCTGATTTTTTTATTTATTTTTTTCCTTGCATGTGATTGGGTAATCTTTGCAAAGTGAAGCTTTAGCTCCTTTACTAAGCTCTGGAGCCGCTGCCCTTGCAGAGTTCACAGTCTATTTGCCTTTAGTAAATCAGCCGCCCTGCCTGTACTGAAACCCCAAGCTGTGTTTTCAGGCCTGCCAATTCTCATCTGCTGGACTACAGAACACCTCCGCCGCTCCTCACCCCCCCCCATAGTATAAGCAGGGGGTTTTCTGTAGTCCAGCAAGTGAGAACAGGCAGGGCGGGCAATGCTGGCTGGAATTGGAAGGCAGGGAGAGGTTGGAAGCCCTGTTTGCTTTTACTGCTATCTGTGGCGCCTTTAGACAACACAGACTAATAAAGTTTTAGTTTGTTACCAGGGGCGGACTGACAACTCATGGGGCCCCCGGGCAATAGAAGATTATGGGGCCCCCGGGCTTACAGATGGCCACCACGCCATGTGGCAGTACAGAGGCGGCGCAGCTAAAATTTTGGGATTTTCACATCCAAAGCATGTAGGTTTTGTACATATCAGGGACAGATGTAAAAAAAAAAAAAAAAAAAAAAACACAGATTTTTACATACTGTCCCTGGTTTTAATGAGCCTGGCAACCCTGATGGGGCCCCCTAGTGGCATGGGGCCCTCGGCAGTGCCCGAGTTTCTCAATGGTCAGTCCGCCCCTGAGTTTGTAATAAAAAAAAAACACAAACACACCTGACAAGTAATGTCTTCTTCCCCAGAAATACCTTTATTGTCATCTATAGAAACTTACTGCTCCTCCATCCTTCCCTCTACAATCTCCTGGTAGGGGTGGGACTGATGAGACTGATGGGGTTTGACATCCAAGGCCAGAAACGCCCGGCTGGAGCCGAATACCCTTCTCTGCGATTTCCGACGCGCTTCTTGCAGCTTCTCCTCGCTGACCGCCGTGCAAAAGAGATGGCCGGACATCTGAGGGAAGAATGGGTGGAGCTTAGAGAATACGCATCACAATGAGACTGTATAGCGTGGCCGCCCTCAGCTGTGGTACGACCAGTGGGCGGGCTCTGGGGAGGAGTTATGCAAATACGAAAATGTCTTGATGGGTGGGTGTCAGTCTGGAGGGGTGGGCTTTATTTGCATCGTAATGCTTACATGCGATGCTGAGCCGCTATGATTGGAAGAGCCGATAGCCAATGGATAAAAGGGGTGGGGTCAGGGACAGAATTAAAACATCCACTTGCCTTCTCACATAAGCAAGTGCAAATAAGCTTGAGGGCGAGTGTGGAGCAGGGGCAGACTGAGCAGAGGGGGTAGGGAGGCAATTGCCCCCCGGGCCGCTCTGATGCCCTGAAAAAAAGACCAGGAAACAGGAGGGAGGAGAGCCGGATCACACAGATAGAGGATCTCCCGCTGTGACTTGGATCTGAAACGCCGGCCGCCATCAAACAAGGTCCCGCCTCCTGGACCGGCTCCTATGATAGACAGCACATCATGGTCTAATGGTGGAGAATTGAACCAGTGTCCTGTCTGTCATAGGAGGCGGGACCTTGTTTGACAGCGGCCGGCATTTCAGATCCAAGCTGTCCCACAACAGGAGATCCTCTCTCTGTTGATCCTCCCGATTCCTCCCTATGATCCCCATGCAGTGATAGGCGGCATTGATGGGCACTAATGAGGCTGCACTGATGGGCACTAATTAGGCTGCACTGATGGGCACTAATGAGGCCGCACTGATGGGCACCAATGAGGCCGCACTGATGGGCACCAATGAGGCCGCACTGATGGGCACCAATGAGGCCGCACTGATGGGCACCAATGAGGCCGCACTGATGAAGCTGCACTGAAGGCCAATTATTAAAGTGGAGTTCCACGCAAAAAAAAAAGGAAAAAAATTTAAAGAAAAAATAAAATAAAAATTAAAGCTTTACTTACCAGAAATGGCGGTTGCTATGCGGAAGTTCCTAATCTGCCTCTTCACATACCGCAGCAGGTCTTCTTCCTCATCCTCCCCGAGTTGCCTCCCGGGGAATGGGGCGCGCAGGCCTTCTGGGAACTGTGTGTATCCCAGAAAGCAGCCGCCCATTCACTAAAGGGACTCGCGCATGCGCAGTAGGAAACGGCCAGTGAAGCCGTAAGGCTCCACTGCCTGTTTCCCTCACTAAGGATAGCGGCGCTGGGAGCTGCCAGGATCGAGCAATCGGGTGGACCCCGCTTTAGGGTGCATTAATGGCCACTGATAAGGCAGCACTGATGGCCACTGTTGAAGCGGTAGAGGGGAAGTCTTCCCATGGGGACACTAGTTCTGGGATCCCCTCACTTTGGAGGGATTTCCTCCTACTTCCTGTTTTGGCTATGGGACAGGAAATGAAGGGAAATCTCACCAATGGGGACACAGATAGCAAAAGAAGCCTGATTACTCGGATCAGAGGGTGACAACACTGAACAAGGAGCAATCATGGGGTGACTGAATAAAAAAAAAAAAACATCTAAATCTTCTATCTGACTGTGACAAGTGACACTCACCTCTTCTGTTGCTGGAGTCCTCTCTGCGGTCACCTCCTCCATCGCTGGAGACTTCACTGCGGTCACCTACTCTGTTCCTGGAGAACTCTCTGCTGTCGCCTCCTCTGTTGCTGGAGAACTCTCTGCTGTCGCCTCCTCTGTTGCTGGAGAACTCTCTGCTGTCGCCTCCTCTGTTGCTGGAGAACTCTCTGCTGTCGCCTCCTCTGTTGCTGGAGAACTCTCTGCTGTCGCCTCCTCTGTTGCTGGAGAACTCTCTGCTGTCGCCTCCTCTGTTGCTGGAGAACTCTCTGCTGTCGCCTCCTCTGTTGCTGGAGAACTCTCTGCTGTCGCCTCCTCTGTTGCTGGAGAACTCTCTGCTGTCGCCTCCTCTGTTGCTGGAGAACTCTCTGCTGTCGCCTCCTCCGTCACCTGTAAGAAGAGATATCCTTATATGCCTCCGTCCACCACCCTCCTTCTGGGGAGTTCTCTGACTGGGGTGGCTCACCCCAGACTCCAGGACCAGCAGCCAGACCCCTGGCCCCAGTGGCCAGACCCCAGGACCAGCAGCCCAGCTCCAGCAGCCAGACTCTAGGACCAGCAGCCCAGCCAGACTCTAGGACCAGCAGCCAGACCCTTGGCCCCAGCAGGCCAGCTCCAGCAGCCAGACTCCGGGACCCAGAAGTCAGACCCTAGGACCCAGCAGCCAGACCCCCTGGCCCCAGAAGTCAGACCCTAGGACCAGCAGGCCAACTCCAGCAGCTAGACCCCTGGAGGTTGGGATGTCTGTAATACTGACCTATAATCACACATATAGGATGGACTTTTTTTTTTAAAACTCACCTACTATGACATGTCATCACAAAACATGACATCACATAACATAACATGACATGACATGACATCACATAACATGACATGACATCACATAACATGACATGACATCACATAACATGACATGACATCACATGACATGACATCACATCACATAACATAACATGACATGACATCACATGACATGACATCACATAACATGACATGACATCACATAACCTCACATAACATGACATCACATGACATGACATCACATAACATAACATCACATAACCTCACATAACATAACATGACATCACATAACATGTCATCACATAACATGACATCACATGACCTCACATTATATCCGGTGACTTCTCCAATGTGCCCAACTTCATCTCACTATCTCCATGTTGGTGAGAAAGTTACATTGTTGTCATGGAAACCAGTCCTGAGTGTAAGGACCCTTAATGGCTGTCCTCCACTGTGCCTGTTTACACAGATACCCCGGAAGGACCCCTAGGAGCTGTCCGTCGCTGTGCCTGTTCCCCACACATCACATTCCGCCATGTAGATTGTATCACACAGCTCGGTATTCTGTGTACGGTGACCGTAGGATCAGGACGTTGTCGCTGCACAGAAGTCTGTATACCGAGCCGCGTGTCTGTCCGTAGCTCCTCCCACCTGTACTGGACTCTTCCATTTCTGACACACAGGGGTGTCCAGCTTTCCATGGGCGACGTTTTCTCTTCGTACAGCGCTCTGTGCCCTCTATCCGTACAGCAGAGATCTGTATGAGTATAATAAAGGAGATAACTCAGACCGGACATGAGCTTTTGTTATAAAACCATGACAAAGAAAGATAAAAGTCAGGCCAACCCCCCCCTATTTCTTTCCTAGGGAGTCCAGGAATGGTTCAGTCCGTCTCCATGGTGACCAGTTGTTGTGTCCGGGACCGCGGAGAGGATCGCAGGTTGGTGATCGGTTCTCCATGATTTATAATAGAGATTGTGTACGGCGTGCCCTGTGATCTCCATCACCACACATACAGGAGCCACAGGAAACACTTCCCTCTTATTTCTGGACAGAATAAGGGAGGGTTAGAGCTCTGTGTCCCCAATGGGGACATTTCCCGTCACTTCCTGTCCCATAGACACAACCGGAAGTGGGAGGAGATCCCTCCAAAAGCGGTTGTCACCAGAAAGTAGAACTATAGGGAAACACTTTTTTTTTTGCCATCTGTATCCCCATTGGGTGAGATTTCCCAACACTTCCTGTCCCATAGACACAACAGGAAGTGGGAGGAGATCCCTCTAAAAGCGGTTGTCACCAGAAAGTAGAACTATAGGGAAACGTTTATTTTTTGCCATCTGTGTCCCCATTGGGGGAGATTTCCCATCACTTCCTGTCCCATAGACACAACAGGAAGTGGGAGGAGATCCCTCCAAAGCGGCTGTCACCAAAAAGTAGAACTATAGGCAAAAGGTTTTTCTTTCTGGAAAGAATAAGGGTGGTTTAGAGCTCTGTGTCCCCAATGGGGAGATTTTCCATTACTTCCTGTCCCATAGTCACAACAGGAAGTGGTAGGAGATCCCTCCAAAAGCGGTTGTCACCAGAAAGTAGAACTATAGGCAAATGTTTTTTTTTTTATTCATCTGTGTCCCCATTGGGGAGATTTCCCTTCATTTCCAGTCCCACAGTCACGACAGGAAGTGAGGGGGAAATTCCTCCAAAGCGGTTGTCACCAGAAAGTACAACTATAGGCCAATTTTTTTTTTTTGACTGTTTGTGTCCCCATTGGGGAGATTTCCCATCACTTCCTGTCCCATAGCCAAAAAAAGGAATTGAGAGAAAATCCCTCCAAATTGAAAGAACCTCAGAGCCAGTGTCCCCATTGGAGGATTTCCCTTCACTTCCTGTCTCATAGTCAAAAGAGAAAGTGAGAGAAGTTCCTTTCAAAAGCGGTTTTCACCAGAAAGTAGAACTATAGGCAAAAGTTTATTTGTTGCCATTGGAGGGTTTCCCTTCACTTCCTGTCCCATTGTCACAACAGGAAGTGAGAGAATATCCCTCCAAAGCGATGGAACCTGGAAGCCAGTGTCCCCATTGGAAGGTTTCCCTTCACTTCCTGTCCCATTGTCACAACAGGAAGTGAGAGGAAAATGAGAAATCCTTGGTTGCCACCAGAGCTAAATGTCCCCATTGGAAGACTTCTCTTGTATTCCTGTTCCGGTGACAACTCAAAAACTTTCAAAAACCTGAAAAGGGTTCAAATCCCTCTCCAGCAAGAGATGAAGGTAAATCTTCCAATGGGGACACCTGTTTCATGGATAACTGACAACCAGTGTAAGGGAGTGTTAGAACCCTTGTCTGGCGCCCCCTCCCTCTAATCTATCTGTATCCCATTGGAGAGATTTCCCTTCACTTCCTGTCCCTTGACTAAAACAGGAAGTAATAGGCAATCCCTCCAAAGTGAGGCCATCCCAGAATCAGTGTCCCCATTTAAAGATTTACCCTTTTAAAGATTTAAAGATTTACCCTTTTTACCCCATTTAAAGATTTACCCTTACTTCCTGTTCTATAGCCAAAACAGGAAGTGATAGGAAATCCCTCCAAAGTGAGGCTATATCAGAATCAGTGTCTCCATTGAAAGATTTTCCTTCTCTTCCTGCTCTATAGACACAACAGGAAGTGAGAGGAAATCCCTCTAAAGTGAGGCCATCTCAGAATCAGTGTCCCCATTTAAAGATTTCCCTTCACTTCCTGTTCTATAGCCAAAAGAGGAAGTGAGAGGAAATCCCTCCAAAGTGAGTCTATGCCAGAATCAGTGTCCTTATTTAAAGATTTTCATATACTTCCTGCTCTATAAACACAACAGGAAGTGAAAGGAAATCCCTCCAAAGTGAGTCTATGCCAGAATCAGTGTCCTTATTTAAAGATTTTCCTATACATCCTGCTCTATAAACACAACAGGAAGTGAGAGGAAATCCCTCCGAAGTGAGGCCATCTCAGAATCAGTTTCCCCATTGAAAGATTTTCCTTCACTTCCTGCTTTATAGACACAACAGGAAGTGAGAGGAAATCCCTCTAAAGTGAGGCCATCTCAGAATCAGTGGCCCCATTAAAAGATTTCCCTTCACTTCCTGTTCTATAGCCAAAACAGGAAGTCAGAGGAAATCCCTCCAAAGTGAGGCCATCTCAGAATCAGTTTCCCCATTGAAAGATTTTCCTTCACTTCCTGCTCTAAAGCCAAAAAAGGAAGTGAGAAGAAATCCCTCCAAAGCCAGAATTAGGGTCCCCATTTGAAGATTTCCCTTCACTTCCTGTCCCATGACTAAAACAGGAAGTGGGGAAATCCCTCCAAAGTAAGGCTATTCCAGAATCAGTGTCCCCATTTAAAGATTTCCCTTCACTTCCTGCTCTCTAGCATTAAAGAGGAAGTGGGAGGAAATCCCTGGTTGTCACCAGTCCCCATTGGAAGATTTCCTCTCTCTTCCTGTTCCAGTGACAACCCATCATTTCTTTCACTCTCAGTGATGAGTCATGGGGGGGGGGGGAGACACAGGAAGCAATAAAAACATGAAAGAGGTCGAGGACAGTTTTGCGGGGTCACCTGTCTAAGAGGAGAACCCCCCTCCTTCACGTTGGTAGATTTTATCCCACTTCCTGTTGTGTCTCAGGAAACAGGAAGTGAAGAGATAATATAAGTCATTTGATTTGTTGATTGGACGTTTCTATAAATATCCTCCTCATGGCTCCGCCCCTCTTCCTGCAGCCATGTATAAGCTGGACCTGCCCGCAGATCCTAAAGAAACAGCAGCCATAGAAAGGAGAAGAAATATGGAACAGCAAAGGCAAAGCCGGATCTTCAACGCAAAAGTCCGGACGATTGGGGTAAGCTGGCTCCTCCTCCTGAATTATGGCCCCTCCCCCTTCTATCTGATCCTTTTTTTATACCCGCTGTGCCCTGTGTAGGTGGACGTTCCCACGCTGGAGAGACAGACGGAAGAACGGAAGGCGATGGAGGGACTGGAGAGAGCCCGGGACCGGGCATTCGGTGAGCCTTCTACGTTCATACGCTCAGCGGGCCAATCAGCAGCTCCCTCTAACACTGGGGGGGGGAGGAGTTTATTTATAAACATTCGTTGGACGAACGTCAGAAACATTCACTTTAAATGCCCCCGTCATTTTTCCAATAGATGAATTCCTAGATAGTCAGCGCCATCTAGTGGCCAAATGCTGTATATTCAGTGTCCCCATCAGAGTCCCCCCTTACATCAGTGTCCCCATCAGAGTCCCCCCTTTACATCAGTGTCCCCATCAGAGTCCCCCCTTACATCAGTGACCCCATCAGAGATCCTCCTTACATCAGTGTCCCCATCAGAGTCCCCCCTTACATCAGGTCCCCATCAGAGTCCCCCCTTACATCAGTGTCCTCATCAGAGTCCCCCCTTACATCAGTGTCCCCATCAGAGTCCCCCCTTATATCAGTAACCCCATCAGAGACCCCCCTTACATCAATGTCCCCATCAGAGTTCCCCCTTACATCAGTGTCCCCATCAGAGTCCCCCCTTACATCAGTGTCCCCATCAGAGTCCCCCCTTACATCAGTGTCCCCATCAGAGTCCCCCCTTACATCAGTGTCCCCATCAGAGTTCCCCCATCAGAGTTCCCCCTTACATCAGTGTCCCCATCAGAGTTTCCCCTTACATCAATGTCCCCATCAGAGACCCCCCTTACATCAGGTCCCCATCAGAGACCCCCCTTACATCTGGTCCTCATCAGAGACCCCCCTTACATCAGTGTCCCCATCAGAGTTCCCCCTTACATCAAGGTCCCTATCAGAGACCCCCCTTACATCAGTGTCCCCATCAGAGTTCCCCCTTACATCAGTGTCCCCATCAGAGACCCCCCTTACATCAGTGTCCCCATCAGAGTTCCCCCTTACATCAGGGTCCCCATCAGAGTCCCCCTTACATCAGGGTCCCCATCAGAGACCCCCCTTACATCAGGGTCCCCATCAGAGACCCCCCTTACATCAGGGTCCCCATCAGAGACCCCCCTTACATCAGGGTCCCCATCAGAGACCCCCCTTACATCAGGGTCCCCATCAGAGACCCCCCTTACATCAGTGTCCCCATCAGAGTTACCCTTACACCAGTGTCCCCATCAGAGACCCCCCTTACTCCAGTGTCCCCATCAGAGTCCCCCCCCCTTACATCAGTGCCCCCAAAGATTTGTGCTGGGAGGAGGGGGGATTTCAGCAGGGGGCAGATTTATACTGGGAGGAGGGGGGATTTTATGCAGGGGGGCAGGAGGGGGGAGATTAGTGCTCAATTTTAAAAAAATTTGAAGGAAGGAGATTTTTGCTGACACACAATGCTCATACATATTGGGTAAGGGGGGAGGGGGGCACATTGGCCCCGGGCTCTAAATGACCTTGTCCCAGCACCACCCCCGATCTATTGGTTCTGACATTTGTATATAGGATAAATATATATACCTTGTATTGCAGACGCGGACAGACAGCGGTGCGATAAAATCGCCATGATGCTGGAAGAAAGGGAGGATCAGGTCGCCCGGGATCTGGATAAAGCCCTGCTGCAATTCAGAGAGCAGCACCAGCAGCCCGGGACCAGGAGGGAATATGACCTGTACGACCCGGACGCACTGAAGAAGGAGCGGCCCGCCCGAGTCGGCGACCACGATCCCCGCTGTGGGCCCGCCAGCTTACAGAAGCTTGCCGGAGAAGACCTGAGTGAGAAGGAGAGGAAGAAGCTGCAGGCGGAGCTTTCCAGGAAGTGGCTGTCAGACCAGAAAGAAGAGAGGAGGAGGAGCGAGGCGCAGAAAAAATACGCCGGTCAGTGGGAACGATTGCATTGCATGGTAATCGCACGCCGATCTGCCACGGGTGTCAATGTCAGATTGACGACGCCCCCGAAAAACAGATCACAAAACGCAGTGCGATTGCAAAAATTGCGTCGCATGAGCGTGATGGAAAAACACATTTGATGTGCACAGGGATGCGGTGCGATTCCTTTGCGAATCGCATGCAGCGTCCCGCACTGCACAAGTGTAAACCCGGGCTTAAAACCTAACTACATCTATAATGTCCCTTTAAGAGTAATACCCAAACCCAGGGCTGGGGGGCGCTGTATTCCCCTCTCAGCCATTCACAGAAAGCTTTGTATTCTATAAATGAATACAAAGTCTCCTCTGATTGGCTGAGGTGAAGAACGGGGTAGCATTTGCTCACTTCTTCACCTCAGTCATATACAGTATACAGCTCTGTGTTTTCCGGCAGTGGGAGGAGAACTTCCCGTCCCCCTCCCGGAGTGCTGCTCAGCCATTCACAGAAAGCTTTGTACTCTGAATGAATACAAAGCCTTCTCTGATTGGCTGAGGTGAAGAACAGGATAGCATTTGCTCACCATTCCACCTCAGCCATATACAGTATACAGCCCTGTGTTTTCCCGCAGTGGGGGAAAATTCCTTTCCCCTTCCCAGAACAAAATATTGTAGGGCTGAGTGCTGCTCAGCTATTCACAGAAAGCTTTGTACTCTATGAATGAATACAAAGTCTCCTCTGATTGGCTGAGGTGGAAAATGTGATATAATTTGCTTACCTTTCCACCTCAGCCATATACAGTATACAGCTCTGTGTTCAGTGGGAGGGGAAATTCCTGTCCCCCTCCCGGAACAAAATATTGTCGGGCTGAGTGCTGCTTAGCCATTCACAGAAAGCTTTGTGTTCTATGAATGAATACAAAGCCTTCTGATTGGCTGAGGTGAAGAACAGATGGGTGCTCAACCTGTGGCCCTCCAGATGTTTCAGAACTACAGGTCCCATCATGCCTTTGCCTTTGGGAGTCATGCTTGTAACTGTTCAGCCCTGCAATGCCCCATGGGACTTGTAGTTTTGGAACAGCTGGAGGGCCACAGGTTGAGCACCCATGGGATAGGATTTGCTCACCATTCCACCTCAGCCATATACAGTATACAGCTCTGTGTTCAGTGAGAGGGGTCCTTCCTGTCCCCCTCCTGGAAACAAATATTGCCGGGCTGAGTGCTGCTCAGCCATTCACAGAAAGTTTTGTATTCTATGAATGAATACAAAGCCTCCTCTGATTGGCTAAGGTGGAGAATGTGAAATAATTTTCTCACCGTTCCACCTCAGCCATATACAGTATTCAGCTCTGTGTTCCGGAAGTGGGAGGAGAACTTCATGTCCCCTCCCGGAGCAAAATATAATTGGGCTGAGTGCTGCTCAGCCATTCACAGAAAGCTTTGTACTGTATGAATGAATACAAAGCCTTCTCTGATTGGCTGAGGTGGAGCATGTGATATAATTTGCTAACCTTTCCACCTCAGCTATATACAGCATACAGCTCTGTGTTCCCCAACAGTAGGAGAAGAACTTTCTTTCCCCCTCTCGGGGCAAAATAGAATTAGGCTGAGTGCTGCTCAGCCCTTCACAGACAGCTTTGTATTCTATGAATGAATACAAAGCCTCCTCTGACTGGCTGAGGTGGAGAATGTGATATCATTTGCTCAGCTTTCCACCTCCACAAATCAGAGGAAGTTTTGTATTCATTCATAGATTACAAAGCTTACAGTGAATGGCCGAAACAGCGCTGTACACTGTATAGCTAAGACTACATACAGGTAAGACAGAGCGCCCAACAAGCTCACCTATTAGTGTAAGTGGTTAAAACAGATTGTTTTGTTTTGCTTATGAACGATCTTGGACTATGTGCCCTTCCCAGATGAATTATATGATAAGAAGAGGGTGGAGCTGGATGAGAGAGCGCAGCATCTGGCCAAGATGGAAGAAGAATGCCGAAAGGCTGTGAATATGGCCGTCACTAACGTCAACCAAGCGCTGGTAAGTCGCACAGACCGCAGCATGTTATACCTGAATAAATATGCACAGAGTGGCCCTTAACCTCCTCTTCCGGGGTCCCTCGCTGGCACTCTAGGCTCCTCTTCTCAGTGCCCCGCCATATGAAACTATGGGGTGCACCTGCAGGCTTGCTCCCATGCCAGGCTGTGCGTGTCTATAGACACACAAAGCGCGGCTCAGCCCCATCCCTCGCTTCCTCCTCGCTGAATTTTGTTGGACAGAAGCAAAAGTAGACGGCTTCTGCTGCTACCTCTGTCCTGTGAGGAGAAAGGGAGACGGGCATAGCGCTGGAGACAGGCAGAGTGCTGGAGGCGGGCAGAGTGCTGGAGACGGGCACAATGTGACGGGCACAGTGCTGGAGACGGGCAGAGTGCTGGGGACGGGCAGAGTGCTGGGGACGGGCAGAGTGCTGGGGACGGGCAGAGTGCTGGAGACGGGCAGAGTGCTGGGGACGGGCAGAGTGCTGGAGACGGGCACAACGTGACGGGCACAGTGCTGGAGACGGGCACAGTGCTGGAGACGGGCACAATGTGACGGGCACAGCACTGTAAATGCAAATAACAAACAAATCATACTTACCTGCTCTGCATCAGGGGGGTACAGGCGGTACACCTGTAAGGGGTCCGGAGGTCCCCAGGGGCCCGGAGACCCCCAGGGCCCTGGATGGCAACCCCCCCCCCTCTTTTTTTTTATTTATTCTTTATAAAAAAAAAATTTTATATAAAAAAAATATTTTTTATATATTTTTTTGTTTTTTTTATATATATATATATATATATATATATATATATATATATATATAATATTATTAAAGGGCCCAGAGGTCCCCAGGGCCCCCCAATGCCAACCCTTTTTTATACAAATGTTTTACTTTTTTTATATTATTTTATTTCTTTTTTTTTATATATATATATAGATATATTTTTATTAAAGGGCCCAGAGGGCCCCAGATGGCTATCCCCCTTATTTATATATATTTTTCTTTATCTATTCTTTTTGTAAAGCCCCCCGCTTCTCAATTTCAGGCAGCAGCACCCCTCCCCCCCGGTTCTCTGCTGCAGGGGGCCTATGCCTGAAGCTGTGTAAGGGGCCCCCAAAATTCCTGATGGCTGCCCTACTGCTCTGTACTGGTTTTGCACAGAGCAGCCCCCAATCCTCCTCTTTTCAGGTCCCTTGCTGTCGCTTTTGGCCTCTCCTTCTTGCCGAGTGCCCCCAGAAAAAGCAGGTTGCAATGAGGGCACACAAGCAGGCTCATTCACAAGCCACAGCTCTGCCCACTCTTTCTCCTCATTGGCTCACTGGCTGTGATTGACCGCAGCGGGAGCCAATGACTCCTGCTGCTGTCTCAGCCAATGAGGAGGGAGAATCCTTGGAGAGCTGATAAGTCTGTATTGATGTGCCCTGATAAGGCTGTACGAATAGGCGGAGCTGATAGGCTGCACTGATGGCCACCGATGAGGCTGCACTAATAGGTGGCAATGATAGGCAGCAATAATGGGCACTAATGGGCACCAATGATATCAGTCTAGAAAAGTGGGTGTTCCTAGGAAGACTGAATTTGCATACAGAGCACCCTAGATCAGGGGGAGGCAACCAGTAGCCCTCCAGCTGTTGTGGAACTACATTTCCCATGAGGCATTGCAAGGCTGAGAGTTACAATTACTCCCAGAGGCATGATGGGGCTTTTAGTTCTGCAACAGCTGGAGGGCCCCCAGGTTTCCTCCCCCTGCCCTAGGTAATGCTGAGCCTCCATGAACAAAACTGAAATCCAATGAATGAAAAAGGAATGGTCAGGCTGGGGAGGAAAGGGCTGGATGAAGTCCAGAGTATGGGCCAGATTCCTAAACAATGGGGTATACCTGGGGCACCAGACAGGTCTCTCTACATTATAATGCGGGATTTCATACAACAGTCATCGATTGCATGGATTGGATCATACGGTTTTGGTAATTTAGCTTGGCGGGAGACGGGTGACCTCTGTCTGTATCGCCCACCTAGGCCATGGAGTCTTCGGAGCGCAGGAAGCTGGAGAAACAACAGGAAGAAGAGAACAACTTTGCAGAGATCTACAACCACCTGAGCGGCGACATACTCACGGAGAACCCCGCCGCGGCCGCTAGCTGCTACGGGCCGCACCGCGTTGTGCCGGATCGCTGGAAAGGCATGAGCCCCGAGCAGCTCCAATCCATCCTGGAAATTCAAGAGAAGCAACAGCAGGAGAAACAGGTGGAGTGACCAATCACTGTCATGTTTACTGGGGACACAAACCAATCAGTTTTGCTGAAATTGTTTAGCTGATTTAGGCTCGGTTCAGGTTCAGGCTCCTCCCACGTACATAAGTATCACAAGCTCCTCCTATGTACATAAGTATCGCAGGCTTCTCCCACATACATAAGTATCACAGGCTCCGCCCATGTGCATAAGTATCACAGGCTCCGCCCATGTGCATAAGTATCACAGGCTCCTCCCATGTAGATAAGTATCACAGGCTCCTCCTATGTACATAAGTATCACAGGCTCCTCCCATGTAGATAAGTATCACAGGCTCCTCCCACGTACATAAGTTTCACAGGCTCCTCCCACGTACATAAGTATCACAGACTCCTCCCACGTACATAAGTATCACAGGCTCCTCCCATGTACATAAGTATCACAGGCTCCTCCCAAGTACATAAGTATCACAGGGGTCTCCCACGTACATAAGTATCACAGGCTCCTCCTACGTACATAAGTATCGCAGGCTCCTCCCACGTACATAAGTATCGCAGGCTCCTCCCACGTACATAAGTATCACAGGCTCCTCCCACGTACATAAGTATCACAGGCTCCTCCCACGTACATAAGTATCACAGGGGCCTCCCACGTACATAAGTATCGCAGGCTCCTCCCACGTACATAAGTATCGCAGGCTCCTCCCACGTAGATAAGTATCGCAGGCTCCTCCCACGTAGATAAGTATCGCAGGCTCCTCCCACGTAGATAAGTATCGCAGGCTCCTCCCACGTAGATAAGTATCGCAGGCTCCTCCCACGTAGATAAGTATCGCAGGCTCCTCCCACGTACATAAGTATCGCAGGCTCCTCCCACGTACATAAGTATCGCAGGCTCCTCCCACGTACATAAGTATCGCAGGCTCCTCCCACGTAGATAAGTATCGCAGGCTCCTCCCACGTAGATAAGTATCGCAGGCTCCTCCCACGTAGATAAGTATCACAGGCTCCTCCCACGTAGATAAGTATCACAGGCTCCTCCCACGTAGATAAGTATCACAGGCTCCTCCCACGTACATAAGTATCACAGGCTCCTCCCACGTACATAAGTATCACAGGCTCCTCCCACGTACATAAGTATCACAGGCTCCTTCCACGTACATAAGTATCACAGGCTCCTCCCA
This sequence comes from Rana kukunoris, assembly GCA_029574335.1. Lineage (NCBI taxonomy): Eukaryota > Metazoa > Chordata > Amphibia > Anura > Ranidae > Rana > Rana kukunoris. The sequence continues at coordinate 2,942,390 of CM056057.1, read as the reverse complement.
CGTAGATAAGTATCACAGGCTCCTCCCATGTAGATAAGTATCACAGGCTCCTCCCATGTAGATAAGTATCACAGGCTCCTCCCATGTAGATAAGTATCACAGGCTCCTCCCACGTAGATAAGTATCACAGGCTCCTCCCACGTACATAAGTATCACAGGCTCCTCCCACGTACATAAGTATCACAGGCTCCTCCCACGTACATAAGTATCACAGGCTCCTCCCACGTACATAAGTATCACAGGCTCCTCCCACGTACATAAGTATCACAGGCTCCTTCCACGTACATAAGTATCACAGGCTCCTCCCACGTAGATAAGTATCACAGGCTCCTCCCATGTAGATAAGTATCACAGGCTCCTCCCATGTAGATAAGTATCACAGGCTCCTCCCACGTAGATAAGTATCACAGGCTCCTCCCACGTACATAAGTATCGCAGGCTCCTCCCATGTATGAAAGTGGTTAGATTTGCCCTGTGCTGTCCCTATCGCTAAATTTAGAATAGGGACAGCAGAGCTCAGAGAAGGGGAGGAAGAAGCAGCACAAGGAGCCAATCAGGGGTGCTACAGTGCAAGGAGCATGTTGATAGGAGGAGAGAGCAGAGTGACATAGATGAAGTTATTCTCCTTTCACAAAGCACCCCAAGTTCCCATTAATAATACACACGACTCTTGCATGTGGACTATATTGGATGATCCCGGAGTCCAGCTTTATAGAATAACAGATAGAAATGTTCTCATTCTGTGGTTCTCAGAGGCTGAAGGAGGAGGAGAAGCAGGAAGACGAGGAGTGGGACCGGCAGAGGATGATGGCGGCTCGCGCTGCAATGACATTGGAGCAGCAGGAAGAAGAGCTGAACCGGGAGATGAGGAAGAGGATGGATCAGTACAACCAGCAGCTGAGCAGAGAGCAGAGGGCGCAGTAAGTGGCTGTGTCACCGAGCGTGGTCAGGGTCAGCATACAGGTGCGCTCATGACCCGGTCCGAAGCTCCGCCGCCACGCCCGCGGACCCGATCGCCGCCGGTGTCCCGCGATCAGTCACCAGAGCTGAAGAACGGGGAGAGGTGAGTGTAAACACACCTTCCCCGTTCTTCACAGTGGCAGTGTCATTGATCGTCTGTTCCCTGATATAGGGAAAGGTGATCAATGATGTCACACGTCCAGCCCCGCCCACCTACAGTTAGAAACACACGTGAGGTCACACTTAACCCCTACAGCACCCCCTAGTGGTTAACGCCTAAACTGCAATTGTCATTTTCACAGTAATCAGTACATTTTTATAACACTTTTCGCTGTGAAAATGACAATGGTCCCAAAAATGTGTCAAAAGTGTCCGATGTGTCCGCCGTAATGTCGCAGTCAAGGAAAAAAAAAAATCACTGAACGCCGCCATAGTAGTAAATAAATAAAAATGCAATAAAACTATCCCCTATTTTGTAGACGCTACGGGCCAGATTCACGTACCCGGCGTATCTTTGTGCGGGCGTAGCGTATCTTCTTTACGCTACGCCGCCGCAAGTTTAAGAGGCAAGTGCAGTATTCACAAAGCACTTGCTCCCAAAGTTACGGCGGCGTAGCGTAAATGGGCCGGCGTATGTCCGCGTAATTCAAAGTAGCCAGGCAGTGGGCGTGTTGTATTACAATGAAGCTTGACCCCAGGCAAATGAGGTGCCCGACGAACGGCGCATGCGCCGTCCGTGGGCGTATCCCAGTGCGCATGCTCAGAATCACGTCGAATAGAATGTCTAAGAGACGTCGAACGTAACTTACGCCCAGCCCCATTCACGTACGACTTACGTAAAATCCGACGGCAGTTCCGACGTCCATACCCTAACATGACTTAGACCTGCTATTGCGTGGAATAACTTTACGCCGGTCGTACGCCTTACGTCAACGACGTATATCAATGCGCCGGGCGCAAGTACGTTCGTGAATCGGCGTATCTAGCTCATTTGCATATTCTACGCGTAAATCTCTGGAAACGCCCCTAGAGGCCAGCGGAAATATGCAACGAAGATACGACGGCGTGAGAGACTTACGTCGGGCGTATCACGCTAGAATTCCGGGCGTATCTTGCTTTCTGAATACAGGGCATAGATACGACGGCGCATCTTTTAACTTACGCGGCGTATCAATAGATGTAAGTGTTTGTGAATCCGGGCCTATACATTTTGCGCAAACCAATCGATAAACGCTTATTGCATTTTTTTTTTTTTTTACCAAAAATATGTAGAAGAATACGTATCGGAAAAAAAAAATTATATATATTTTTGGGGGATATTTATTACAGCAAAAAGTAAAAAATTTTTTTTTTTTTCAAAATTGACGCTCTATTTTTGTTTATAGCGCAAAAAAATAAAAACCGCAGAGGTGATCAAATACCACCAAAAGAAATCTCTATTTGTGGGGAAAAAAGGACGCCAATTTTGTTTGGGAGCCACGTCGCACGACCGCGCAATTGTCAGTTAAAGCGACGCAGTGCCGAATCGCAAAAAGGGGCAAGGTCCTTAACCTGCATAATGGTCCGGGGCTGAAGTGGTTTAAAGCGGCCGTCGTACACGTACAGTGATTTGCGGGAACGTGCCGACCTGGCGGCCGGTCGGAGAGTGTTTCTAAAGGCTCAAGGTTTTATACCTTTGTGCATTCTATGCATGAAGGTAAGAGTCTTCTCTGAGCAGCACCCCCAGCGTGATCCGGACCCTGCCTGGGCTCTCCCTCCTCATTGGCTCCGCCTGCTGTCAATCATAGCCAGTGAGCCAATGAGGAGGCAGAGGAGGCGGGACAGAGCCACGGCTCTGTGTGTGAATAAACACGCAGAGCAGGGGCTCGAGTGCCCCCATAGCAAGCTGCTCTCTGTGGGGGCACCCGACAGGAGGGAAGGGCCAGAAACACCAGCGAGGGACCAGAGAAGAGGAGGATCGGGGCTGCTCTGTGCAAACCCATTATACAGAGCAGGTAAGTATGACATGTTTATTATCTTAAAAAACAAAACAAAGAAATTGCCTTTTGATATCACGTTAATCTTCCTGCTCTCAGGTAACTGCCTGTATAGGAGGTACGGGAAGAGAGATATCCCGAGAGTATGCAGGAGCCGGACATTGCACCTCTGCATTTACTGTATCTGGGGTGGGGTGTCACAGACAGACACGTATGGGAGGTGGGGTGTCACAGACAGACACGTACGGGAGGTGGGGGTGTCAGACACGTATGGGAGGTGGGGTGTCACAGACAGACACGTACGGGAGGTGGGGTGTCACAGACAGACACGTACGGGAGGTGGGGTGTCACGGACAGACACGTACGGGAGGTGGGGTGTCACAGACAGACACGTACGGGAGGTGGGGGTGTCAGACACGTATGGGAGGTGGGGTGTCACAGACAGACACGTACGGGAGGTGGGGTGTCACAGACAGACACGTACGGGAGGTGGGGTGTCACAGACAGACACGTACGGGAGGTGGGGTGTCACAGACAGACACGTACGGGAGGTGGGGGTGTCAGACACGTATGGGAGGTGGGGTGTCACAGACAGACACGTATGAGAGGTGGGGTGTCACAGACACGTATGGGAGGTGGGGTGTCACAGACAGACACGTATGAGAGGTGGGGTGTTACAGGCAGACACGTACGGGAGGTGGGGTGTCACAGACACGTATGGGAGGTGGGGTGTCACAGACAGACACGTATGAGAGGTGGGGTGTTACAGGCAGACACGTACGGGAGGTGGGGTGTCACAGACACGTATGGGAGGTGGGGTGTCACAGACAGACACGTATGAGAGGTGGGGTGTTACAGGCAGACACGTACGGGAGGTGGGGTGTCACAGACAGACACGTACGGGAGGTGGGGTGTCACAGACAGACACGTACGGGAGGTGGGGTGTCACAGACAGACACGTACGGGAGGTGGGGTGTCACAGACAGACACGTACGGGAGGTGGGGTGTCACAGACAGACACGTACGGGAGGTGGGGGTGTCAGACACGTATGGGAGGTGGGGTGTCACAGACAGACACGTATGGGAGGTGGGGTGTCACAGACAGACACGTATGGGAGGTGGGGTGTCACAGACAGACACGTATGGGAGGTGGGGTGTCACGGACAGACACGTATGAGAGGTGGGGTGTTACAGACAGACACGTACGGGAGGTGGGGTGTCACAGACAGACACGTATGAGAGGTGGGGTGTCACAGACAGACACGTACGGGAGGTGGGGGTGTCAGACACGTATGGGAGGTGGGGTGTCACAGACAGACACGTATGGGAGGTGGGGTGTCACAGACAGACACGTACGGGAGGTGGGGGTGTCAGACACGTACGGGAGGTGGGGTGTCACGGACAGACACGTATGAGAGGTGGGGTGTTACAGACAGACACGTACGGGAGGTGGGGTGTCACGGACAGACACGTATGAGAGGTGGGGTGTCACGGACAGACACGTACGGGAGGTGGGGGTGTCAGACACGTACGGGAGGTGGGGTGTCATGGACAGCCACGTATGGGAGGTGGGGTGTCACGGACAGACACGTATGAGAGGTGGGGTGTCATGGACAGACACGTATGAGAGGTGGGGTGTCACAGACAGACACGTATGGGAGGTGGGGTGTCACGGACAGACACGTATGGGAGGTGGGGTGTCACAGACAGACACGTATGGGAGGTGGGGGTGTCACAGACAGACACGTATGGGAGGCGGAGTGTCACGGACAGACACGTATGGGCGGTCAGGTGTCACAGAGAGAGATTAGACCGTCATTATTTGTCTCTTTTCCAGCCTGGAGTACCTGGAGAAAGTGGTTTACACCAACAACCCCACCGCACATTATCACAGCCAGTTCAACACCACCAGCCGCTGAATAGGACCTCCCCCAACTCCTCCCCCAGCTCCTCCTCCTCCGGCGGGACCGCAGCGCTCTTGTGAAGGAAGGGCGGAGTCATCTCAGTGTCTGCGGAGAGAAATAAAAGATATTATATTAAAGATATTAAATGATCAGAAACATTGATTCTTGTTTATTCTGTGATTTGACGACAGCATGGAATCTAAGAATGATTGGCTAAGAGTGTGAATGGATCCGGGTGGCGGGATGACGTCACCGCGCCGATGCCGTTCTGTACACGGTGACATCATCCCGCCTCCCGGATCCATTCACACTCTTAGCCAATTAGGATTTTGAATTTGTCTTATATAAGTCTTATTATAGACCCCCCCCCCCAGCTTGGGGCCCGGTCTGATGAAGGAGGAGGGGCACTGATCCCTGTATGATGGAGGAGGGGCACTGATCCCTGTATGATGGAGGGGGGGCACTGATCCCTGTATGATGGAGGAGGGGCACTGATCCCTGTATGATGATGGAGGAGGGGCACTGATTCCTGTATGATGGAGGGGGGGCACTGATCCCTGTATGATGGAGGAGGGGCACTGATCCCTGTATGATGATGGAGGAGGGGCACTGATTCCTGTATGATGGAGGAGGGGTCACTGATCCCTGTATGATGGAGGAGGGGTCACTGATCCCTGTATGATGGAGGAGGGGCACTGATCCCTGTATGATGGAGGGGGGGCACTGATCCCTGTATGATGGAAGGGGGGTCACTGATCCCTGTATGATGGAGGGGGGGCACTGATCCCTGTATGGTGGAGGCAGGGCCGCCATCAGGGGGGTACAGGCATTACACCTGTAAGGGGCCCGGGGGTCCCCAGGGGCCCGGATGGGAACCACCCTTTTTTTTTTTTTAGGGGTCCGAAGGTCCCCAGGGGCCCGGAGGCCAAGGGCCCCAGATGGCAAGCCCTTTTTTTATAAAAAAAATATATTTTTTTATAAAAAAATATATTATTTTAATATATTTTTCTTTTATTTTTTATTAAAGGGACAATTTTTTTTCTTTTATTTTTTTTAGAGGTCCGGAGGTCCACAGGGGCCCGGAGGCCACCAGGGCACCGGATGGAAACCCCCCCCCTTTTTTTATTTATTTTCTATAAAAAATATATATATATTTTTTAATATATTTTTATTTTATTTTTTTATTAAAGGGCCATTTTTTTAGGGGTCTAGGGGCCCATAGGCCACCAGGGCCCCAGATGGCAACCCCCTATTTTTTATTTATTTTTTTATAAAAAAATATATATTTTTTAATATATTTTTCTTTTCTTTTTTATTAAAGGGCCAATTTTTTTTCTTTTTCTTTTTTTAGAGGTCCAGAGGTCCACAGGGACCTGGAGATCCCCAAGGCCCCAGATGACAACCCCCTTTTTTTACAAAAAAATATATATTTTTTATTTTTATATTTATATTATTTTTATATATATATATATATATATATATATATATATATATGTATATATATATAATTAAAGGGCCCAGAGGTCCCCAGGGCCCCCGGATGACAATCCTCCTTTTTTATATTTTTTTTTACTTTTTTATATTATTTTATTTCTTTTTTTAATATATAGATGCATTTTTAATTAAAGGGCTCAGAGGTCCCCAGGGCCCCATGTGTCAAACCCCCTTTTTCTATAATTGTATTTTTTATTTTTGTTTATAGATTTTTTTATATTTTTATTTTTTATTAAAGGGCCCAGAGGTCCCCAGGGCCCTGGAAGGCAACCCCCTTGTTTTTTTTATATATATATAAATGTTTATTTCTTTTTTATATATATATTTTTTTATTTCTTTCTTTTTTTTTAAAGGGCCCAGAGGTTTCTTTTTATTAAAGGGCCCAGAGGTCCCGAATGGAAAGCCCCCTTTTTTTGTAATTTCCTTTTATAAAAAAAAAAAAAATAAGGTCCCCGGGGCCCCAGTTGGCAACCACCCTTTTAAAAAAAAATATATATTAAAAATAAATTTATATATATAAATATATATATATATTCTCTCTTTTTTTCTTTTTATTAAAGGGCACAGAGGTCCCCAGGGCCCCGGACGGCTACCCCCCTTTTTTATATATATTTTTCTTTATTTCTTCTTTTTGTAAAGGGCCCCCCGCTTTTCAATTCGCGGCAGCAGCCCCCCCCCCCCCCGCTTCTCAATTTCATGCGGCAGCACCCCCCCTCCCCCGGTTCTCTGCTCCAGGGGGCCCATGCCTGAAGCTGTGTAAGGGGCCCCAAAATTCCTGATGGCGGCCCTGGATGGAGGGGGGGTGACTGATCCCTGTATGATGGAGGGGGGGGCTGACTGATCCCTGTATGATGGAGGGGGGTCACTGATCCCTGTATGATGGAGGGGGGGGGGTCACTGATCCCTGTATGATGGAGGGGGGGGCTGACTGATCCCTGTATGATGGAGGGGGGTCACTGATCCCTGTATGATGGAGGGGGGGGGGTCACTGATCCCTGTATGATGGAGGGGGGTCACTGATCCCTGTATGATGAAGGGGGGGGGGGGGTCACTGATCCCTGTATGATGGAGGGGGGTCACTGATCCCTGTATGATGAAGGGGGGGGGTAACTGATCCCTGTATGATGGAGGGGGGTCACTGATCCCTGTATGATGAAGGGGGGGGGGTCACTGATCCCTGTATGATGGAGGGGGGGGGTCGCTGATCCCTGTATGATGGAGGGGGGGTCACTGATCTCTGTATGATGGAGGGGGGGTCACTGATCCCTGTATGATGGAGGGGGGGCACTGATCCCTGTATGATGAAGGGGGGGCACTGATCCCTGTATGATGGAGGGGGGGCACTGATCCCTGTATGATGGAGGGGGGGTCACTGATCCCTGTATGATGGAGAGGGGTCACTGATCCCTGTATGATGGAGGAGGGGGGGGCACTGATCCCTGTATGATGGAGAGGGGTCACTGATCCCTGTATGATGGAGGAGGGGAGGGGTCACTGATCCCTGTATGATGGAGGAGGGGGGGGGGCACTGATCCCTGTATGATGGAGAGGGGTCACTGATCTCTGTATGATGGAGGGGGGGTCACTGATCCCTGTATGATGGAGGGGGGGTCACTGATCCCTGTATGATGAAGGGGGGGCACTGATCCCTGTATGATGAAGGGGGGGCACTGATCCCTGTATGATGGAGGGGGGGCACTGATCCCTGTATGATGGAGGGGGGGCAATGATTCCTGTATGATGGAGGGGGGGGGGCACTGATCCCTGTATGATGGAGAGGGGTCACTGATCCCTGTATGATGGAGGAGGGGGGGGCACTGATCCCTGTATGATGGAGGGGGGGTCACTTGATCCCTGTATGATGAAGGGGGGTCACTAATCCCTGTATGATGGAGAGGGGTCACTGATCCCTGTATGATGGAGAAGGGGGGGGGGCACTGATCCCTGTATGATGGAGGAGGGGGGGCACTGATCCCTGTATGATGGAGAGGGGTCACTGATCCCTGTATGATGGAGGAGGGGGGGGCACTGATCTCTGTATGATGGAGGGGGGGGGTCACTGATCCCTGTATGATGGAGGAGGGGGGGCACTGATCCCTGTATGATGGAGGGGGGGTCACTGATCCCTGTATGATGGAGAGGGGTCACTGATCCCTGTATGATGGAGGAGGGGGGGGCACTGATCCCTGTATGATGAAGGGGGGGTCACTGATCCCCGTATGATGGAGAGGGGTCACTGATCCCTGTATGATGGAGAGGGGTCACTGATCCCTGTATGATGGAGAAGGGGAGGGGCACTGATCCCTGTATGATGGAGGGGGGGGCACTGATCCCTGTATGATGGAGAGGGGTCACTGATCCCTGTATGATGGAGGAGAGGGGTCACTGATCCCTGTATGATGGAGGAGGGGGGGGCACTGATCCCTGTATGATGGAGGAGGGGGGGCACTGATCCCTGTATGATGGAGGAGGGGGGGCACTGATCCCTGTATGATGGAGGGGGGGGTCACTGATCCCTGTATGATGGAGGAGGGGGGGCACTGATCCCTGTATGATGGAGGGGGGGCACTGATCCCTGCATGATGGAGGAGGGGGGGCACTGATCCCTGTATGATGGAGGAGAGGGGTCACTGATCCCTGTATGATGGAGGGGGGGGGCACTGATCCCTGTATGATGGAGGAGGGGGGGGCACTGATCCCTGTATGATGGAGGAGGGGGGGCACTGATCCCTGTATGATGGAGGGGGGGTCACTGATCCCTGTATGATGGAGAGGGGTCACTGATCCCTGTATGATGGGGGGGGGGCCCTGATCCCTGTATGATGAAGGGGGGGGCACTGATCTCTGTATGATGGAGGAGGGGGGGGGCACTGATCCCTGTATGATGGAGGAGGGGGGGCACTGATCCCTGTATGATGGAGGAGAGGGGTCACTGATCCCTGTATGATGGAGGAGGGGGGGCACTGATCCCTGTATGATGGAGGGGGGGGGGGTCACTGATCCCTGTATGATGGAGGAGAGGGGTCACTGATCCCTGTATGATGGAGGAGGGGGGGGCACTGATCCCTGTATGATGGAGGAGGGGGGGCACTGATCCCTGTATGATGGAGGAGGGGGGGGCACTGATCCCTGTATGATGGAGGAGGGGGGGGGGCACTGATCCCTGTATGATGGAGGAGGGGGGGTCACTGGTCCCTGTATGATGGAGGAGGGGGGGGCACTGATCCCTGTATGGTGGAGGGGGGGGCACTGATCCCTGTATGGTGGAGGAGGGGGGGGCACTGATCCCTGTATGATGGAGGAGGGGGGGGCACTGATCCCTGTATGGAGGAGGGGGGGGCACTGATCCCTGTATGGTGGAGGAGGGGGGGGCACTGATCCCTGTATGTTGGAGGAGGGGGGGGCACTGATCCCTGTATGGTGGAGGAGGGGGGGGCACTGATCCCTGTATGTTGGAGGAGGGGGGGGGCACTGATCCCTGTATGGAGGAGGGGGGGGCACTGATCCCTGTATGATGGAGGAGGGGGGGTCACTGATCCCTGTATGGTGGAGGAGGGGGGGGCACTGATCCCTGTATGATGGAGGAGGGGGGGTCACTGATCCCTGTATGGTGGAGGAGGGGGGGCACTGATCCCTGTATGTTGGAGGAGGGGGGGGGCACTGATCCCTGTATGATGGAGGAGGTAGGGTTGCCACCTGTCCGGTTTTGACCCGGACAGTCCGGGTTTGGACACATGTGCCCGGTTTTGAAGCCTCCTGAAACCCGGGCACATTTAAAAAAAAATAAAAATAAAAATAATTTTTTTTTTTTTTTTTTTTTTTTTAGCTGTCCATCCTGGCCCGGCCGCAACAGAGCTGCACATCCCCGGCTCCACCAGCTTGCCTGAGTGTTAGTAGAAGGTGTGCCGCCCGCAGCAGTGCTCTCTGTTAGCCCCCTGGCCGGGCTGTAAACATGTGTGCAACTTCTCACTGTGCTAGCCCCTCCCCCTCCCTCCCTCCGGCACGCCTCCGTCTGCATTGTGTGCTGCAGAGTGGAAGAGGACACATGGGACACAGAGTGCTCAGCTCTTCTCTGACTGGCTACAGAATACACATGGAGGTGGGTGGATGGGCGGACCATACACTACCCCCACCATACACTAAACATACAGTTCTGCCCCCCCTGCATATACCATTACCATCCACAGCCGTATATACAGTTCTCTATGGTGGTCTTTGCAACTTTTTATGTTGCACGGCATAGAGCTGCACGATTCTGGCTAAAACGACAACTGCAATTTTGCTTAGAAGATAGATGACGATTCTCTCACGATTCGTGCGGCATAACATCATCTTTCACATTAAAATGAAAAAAAAAAAAAATGGACTAACTTTACTGTTTTGTTTTTATGGTTTTTATTATTCAATGAAGTGGGCAAATGCAGCGTGACATAAAATATTGCAGCAATTCCCATTTTTGTCTCTGCTAAAATATATATAATGTTTGGCGGCTCCAAGTAATTTTCTAGCAAAAAATATTGCTTTTTAACTTAAACAAGTGTTGGACTTTAAGTGGTTACATTTCTTGTATTTACACACAGAAGTTTGATCTAAAAAGGAAGTTGGTTACAATGTTTCATGTTGTTTACAAACTTGGCAGACTGCCCGGATATTTTCTTTACACACAGAAGTTTATCCCTTTGATCTATGAAGAAAGCGTTAGTTACAATGTTTCCTGATAAGAACTTGGCATACTGTCCAGATATTTTCTTTTGACAGCTGAAAGTCTCTCCACTTGTTATATGAAAGAATCAGCAAACTCTGCATTGGAGATGTCAGGGGGGGGGGGTTGAATCGACATCACAATTTTTTAACGATTAATTGTGCAGCTCTAGCACCGTACTGTATTTGCGCAGCAATTTTTCAAACGTGTTTTTTTTTGGAAATAAACTGTTTCATTCATTAAAAAAAACACTAAAGTTAGCACGATTTTTTTTGGTATCCTAAGCGATGCTTTAAATACATAGTGCCCACTGTCATACCCTCCACACTCCTCTCCTGTACATAGTGCCCACTGTCATACCCTCCACACTCCTCTCCTGTACATAGTGCCCACTGTCATACCCTCCACACTCCTCTCCTGTTCATACTGCCCACTGTCATACCCTCCACACTCCTCTCCTGTACATACTGCCCACTGTCATACCCTCCACACTCCTCTCCTGTACATACTGCCCACTGTCATACCCTCCACACTCCTCTCCTGTACATACTGCCCACTGTCATACCCTCCACACTCCTCTCCTGTACATAGTGCCCACTATCATACCCTCCACACTCCTCTCCTGTACATACTGCCCACTATCATACCCTCCACACTCCTCTCCTGTACATAGTGCCCACTATCATGCCCTCCACACTCCTCTCCTGTACATAGTGCCCACTGTCATACCCTCCACACTCCTCTCCTATACATAGTGCCCACTGTCATACCCTCCACACTCCTCTCCTGTACATAGTGCCCACTGTCATACCCTCCACACTCCTCTCCTGTTCATACTGCCCACTGTCATACCCTCCACACTCCTCTCCTGTACATACTGCCCACTGTCATACCCTCCACACTCCTCTCCTGTACATACTGCCCACTGTCATACCCTCCACACTCCTCTCCTGTACATACTGCCCACTGTCATACCCTCCACACTCCTCTCCTGTACATAGTGCCCACTATCATACCCTCCACACTCCTCTCCTGTACATACTGCCCACTATCATACCCTCCACACTCCTCTCCTGTACATAGTGCCCACTATCATGCCCTCCACACTCCTCTCCTGTACATAGTGCCCACTGTCATACCCTCCACACTCCTCTCCTATACATAGTGCCCACTGTCATACCCTCCACACTCCTCTCCTGTTCATACTGCCCCCATCATACCCTCCACACTCCTCTCCTGTACATACTGCCCACTGTCATACCCTCCACACTCCTCTCCTGTACATACTGCCCACTGTCATACCCTCCACACTCCTCTCCTGTACATACTGCCCACTGTCATACCCTCCACACTCCTCTCCTGTACATAGTGCCCACTATCATACCCTCCACACTCCTCTCCTGTACATACTGCCCACTATCATACCCTCCACACTCCTCTCCTGTACATAGTGCCCACTATCATACCCTCCACACTCCTCTCCTGTACATAGTGCCCACTGTCATACCCTCCACACTCCTCTCCTGTTCATACTGCCCCCATCATACCCTCCACACTCCTCTCCTGTACATACTGCCCACTGTCATACCCTCCACACTCCTCTCCTGTACATACTGCCCACTGTCATACCCTCCACACTCCTCTCCTGTACATAGTGCCCACTATCATACCCTCCACACTCCTCTCCTGTACATAGTGCCCACTGTCATACCCTCCACACTCCTCTCCTGTTCATACTGCCCCCATCATACCCTCCACACTCCTCTCCTGTACATACTGCCCACTGTCATACCCTCCACACTCCTCTCCTGTACATACTGCCCACTGTCATACCCTCCACACTCCTCTCCTGTACATACTGCCCACTGTCATACCCTCCACACTCCTCTCCTGTACATACTGCCCACTGTCATACCCTCCACACTCCTCTCCTGTTCATACTGCCCCCATCATACCCTCGCACTCCTCTCCTGTACATAGTGCTCCCATCATACCCTCCACACTCCTCTACTGCATATACTGGTCACTGTTACACCCTCTTCACTCCTTTCCTGCAAGTAATACCTACCCTCTGCACTCATTTCCTGTACATAATGTCTTACACTTTGCACTCCTTTCCTACACATACCAACATACGCGCCACACTCTTGTATATACTGTTGTAAATTCTGCACTCCCTCCCTGCACATACTGTAATACCCTCTGTACTTAATGAAAATTAAAAGGTGAACTAATGCCCCTGATCTCCACTGCACTTACCTCTGTAGTAATGGAAGAGTTTTATTTTTTTTAAATGATTGTGCTGAGGTTTATTCATGTCAGTGAGACTTTTACTTGTGGCACAGCAAAGTAAGCATATTTTATAGGTAAAATAATTATTTTGTTTAATTTAATCATGCCTCGTGAGGCCCCTCCCACAATATGGCCACACCCACCATATGTAGTGGCGTGTTCGGGTTTGGCTTGAGGAAAAGGTGGCAACCCTAGGAGGAGGGGGGTCACTGATCCCTGTATGGTGGAGGAGGGGGGGGCACTGATCCCTGTATGTTGGAGGAGGGGGGGGCACTGATCCCTGTATGTTGGAGGAGGGGGGGGCACTGATCCCTGTATGACTATGATGGAGGGGGGGGGGGGTTAGTGATTATCAGGCTCCAAGGATGTTAACGCGTGTCACACCCCGCCCCCTTTAGTGACGTACACACACACACACGCGCGCAGCCTTCCCTCCCCTTCTCTCTGTCTCCCTCCCGGGTACTGCACTGTAGGGGGAGACAGAGAGCACACAGTCAGAGCGACGAGGATTTCCTCCTAGGGAGGCAGTGTGGGAGGGGCTCTGGTCACCATGGCAACTTCCACCACTAACGGTCCACTGGCAGCTGTGACGTCAATCCCCTCGCTGGTCACGTGACCTCCCCAGCACATAAATAGCGCCGCGCCAGGGCTGAGCGTCACATGACAGTTGCTCTCCGTAGAGACAAGTCGCTCCACAGAGAAGCTCCCTTAGATTTCTGTGCGTTTCATTGTATTGGAACTCCAGTGATTTAAACTTATTGTCAGTTGATTCTTATTGATTAGCGATCGATCGGCAGTTGCTGATTTATTGATAGATTTGTTGTAGTGACTGATTTCTTTTTTTTTATAAGCGTCAGTTACACTTCATACGAGAATGAGGCGTCCGATCCTCACCCTGATCCTTATGTTTATCCTCCCATGGGGGGGAAGACGAAGTGTCACCAAAGACCCCCCAGATATCCACAACGTGCTGGATACTACGGGGGCGATTATCGGAAAAACGACAGAGCGGCCAGTGAAAGACCTGGTCGGGATAATGGAAAACGAATCTCCCGAGATTCACATTGCAGAGAAGAAGAATGGGTCCATCGGGACCATAGAGGAGGAACCTGAGGAACAACCAATCAGGGCAATGGAAAAGAAGCCTCCAGAGATCCTCATGGCTGTGATGAACACGGCCATGGGGTCAATGGAGAAGAAAACGGTCAGAGAAATGGCAAACGAGCCCCCGGAACCCGCCAGCTGGTTCCGATCACTCCCCGGCATTGCATTCTGGGTAAAGATGACGCTCTGGATAAGTGTTATGGTTCTGAAATACGTCCTGCGAAGAGATGTTCTGGCCAAGATATTAGGACGACTCCTGATGCTCCTGGAGCTGATGGAATTCTTTTATGAAGAGCTGGTTGCATCTGGTTTCTGGTGGTCCAGCGAGGGGCTGGTCTTAGACATTTCAGGCCTGCCCCCGCTTACACGTATTGTGGTGGAGATCTGGTCAGAATACTCTCTGGGGCTTGTCATGGTACAGCCGGTGCTGCCTGCGATGCTGCTGGTGCAGCTCGTAATACTGCAGGCGCTGCTGGTAATATACTTCAAGTCCAAACGATTCTCCAAAACATCATGTGATAACGGCACTGTCCCACCATCATGTGGTGACACCAACCCACCATCATGTGGGGAAACCACCCCACCATTATGTGGTGACTGCAACCCACCATCATGTGATAACGTCACTGTCCCACCATCAAGTGGTGACAACCCACCATCATGTGATAACGTCACTGTCCCACCATCAAGTGGTGACAACCCACCATCATGTGATAACGTCACTGTCCCACCATCATGTGATAACGTCACTGTCCCACCATCATGTGGTGACAACCCACCATCATGTGATAACGTCACTGTCCCACCATCAAGTGGTGACAACTCACCATTATGTGGTAAAACCAACCCACCATCATGTGCTTTACCCCAAATGAATGAACTCAAGGAAAGAAGCAAACTTAGGCGACCCAGTGCTATTCCCCGTCCTATCACCCCACGAAGGACGGATGGCATCACCCCACCATGTGGTAACAGCACCCCACTAAGTGCTATGCCCTGGCTGATTGAGCTGCAGAAAAACAGCAGGCGACCCAGTTCTATTCCCTGTCTTATCACCTCAGGGAAGACTGAAGACATCACCCCACAAAAGGCTGAAGACATCACCCCACAAAAGGCTGAAGACATCACCCCACAAAAGGCTGAAGACATCACCACACAGATTGGTAGTGTCGTCCAACCTGCCAGTGCTTTACCCCAGATAATTGAGCTCAGGAAAAGCAGTGGGCTCACGCGACCCAGTATGATTCCCCGTCCTATCACCCCACGAAGGACGGATGGGATCGCCCCACCATGTGGTAACAGCACCCCACCAAGTGCTTTGCCCTGGCTGATTGAGCTGCAGAAAAACAGCAAGCGACCCAGTTCTATTCCCCGTCTTATCACCCTACGAAAGGCTGAAGACATCACCCCACAAAAGGCTGAAGACATCACGCCACAAAAGATTGAAGACATCACCCCACAAAAGACGGAAGACATCACCCCACAAAAGACGGAAGACATCACCCCACAAAAGACTGAAGACATCACCACACAGATTGGTAGCGTAGTCCCACCTTCCACTGCTTCACCCCAGATAATTGAGCTCAGGAAAAGCAGTGGGCTCACGCGACCCAGTATGATTCCCTGTCCTATCACCCCACGAAGGATGGATGGGATCGCCCCACCATGTGGTAACAGCACCCCACCAAGTGCTGTGCCCTGGCTGATTGAGCTGCAGAAAAACAGCAAGCGACCCAGTTCTATTCCCCGTCTTATCACCCTACACAAGGCTGAAGACATCACCCTACGAAAGGCTGAAGACATCACCCCACAAAAGGCTGAAGACATCACCCCACAAAAGACTGAAGACATCACCCCACAAAAGACTGAAGACATCACCCCACAGATTGGTAGCATCGTCCCACCTTCCAGTGCTTTACTCCAGATAATTGAGCTCAGGAAAGGCAGCGGGCTCATGGGACCCAGTGCTATTCCCCATCCTATTACCCCACAAAGTACAAATGACACCACCCCACCATGTGGTAACAGCAATCCACCATCACGTGCTTCACCCCAGAAGAATGAGAGGGGTGGAGTGGATGATGTCGGTAGGACAGTGGATGGAGTCAGAGCAGAGGACGGTGTGTGGACAGAGGACACTGTCTGTAGAGCAGGGGACATGGTCAGTGGAGTACTGGAAGTTATGATTTTGGCAATAAAGAGTGCCACTATGGCAGATGACAGTGTCAGCAGAGTACTGGACATGGTCAGGAAAGCAAGATCATCAACAAATAAAGACATCAACCCACCATCAAGTGCTTTACCCCAAACAAATGAGCTCAGGAAAAGCAGCAGGCTTGGGCGACCCAGTGCTATTCCCCGTCCTATCACCCCACGAAGGACGGGTGGGATCACCCCATCATGTGGTGACAGCACCCCACCAAGTGATTTGCCCTGGCTGAGTGAGCTGAAGAAAAACAGCAAGCGACCCAGTTCTATTCCCATCTTATCACCCCACAGAAGACTGAAGACATCACCACACAGATTGGTAGCAACGTCCCACCTTCCAGTGCTTTACTCCAGATAATTGAGCTTAGGAAAAGCAGCAGGCTCACGCGACCCAATGCTATTCCCCGTCCTATCACCCCCACGAAGGACGGATGGGATCACCCCACCATGTGGTAACAGCACCCCACCAAGTGCTTTGTCCTGGCTGATTGAGCTGAAGAAAAACAGTAGACGACCCAGTGCTATTCCCATCTTATCACCCCACAGAAGACTGAAGACATCACCCCACAGATTGGTAGCGTCGCCCAACCATCCAGTGCTTCACCCCAGGTTAAGACCCCTTTAACAAGGGGGACCCCCAGATCCCGGCCCCCCTATGTGAATCGGTAATGGGGTACATTGTACCTCTACCATTTCACAAAGAAAGTGTAACAATTGTAAAAAAAACACACAGACACTGTTGAAAAAGGTTCTTTATTAAAAAAAAAAAGAATAAAGAAAAAAAAAAAGATTCCAGCGGTGGTAATCCACTCTCGGTCTCCGCTCCAACGCTCTCGGTATCCTGCGATAGGTGATCTCGTCTCCGGGGTCCAGCGATGAGAAGATCTTCTCTTCATCCAGGTCCAGGATCCAGCGATCAGATGTCCAGCGCAGTGCATCCTGTCTCCACCGGAGACACCCCGGGAATGATGCGGCGGGAGCCAGTGACAGCTCTTATGTAGCTGAGGGCGGGGCCACCCATCACGTGACCCCTCTGATGCAACGGAAAACCTGTGTTAGATCAGAGGGTGGCGGTTTCCCCTTGCGTCAGAGGGGGACGGGGGCACGTGATGGGTGGCCCCGCCCTCAGCTACATAAGAGCTGTCACTGGCTCCCGCCGCATCATTCCCGGGGTGTCTCCGATGGAGACAGGATGCGCTGGACATCTCATCGCTGGATCCTGGACCTGGACGAAGAGGATATTATCTCATCGCTGGAAGACGAGATCACCCTTCGCAGGATACAGACAGCGTTGGAACGGAGACCGAGAGTGGATTACCACCGCTGGAATCTTTTATTTTTATTTTTAATAAAGGACTTCTTTCAACGGTGTCTGTGTGTTTGAATGCTGAACCGGCTAAATTTTGATCCATGTATGGTCAGCATAACCCCCAATGAACATCACTGGTTTATCCTGCTCAGCGGGGGCGGGCCTTAGAGAACAAAGGTCACATATGGGCAGCACAGAGTCTTAGTGGTGAGCCTTGCAGAACTGGGGTCCTTGGTTCAAATCCTGACCAGGACACTACACCTGCATGGGAGTTTGCATGTTCTCCCCGTGCTTGCATGGGTTTCCTCCGGGTACTCCGGTTTCCTCCCACACTCCAAAGACATTCTTTAGCACCCAGCTCATAGTCCCTAGTCTATAGTACCAAGCTCATAGTCCATAGGCTTTAGTACCCAGCTCATAGTCCCCAGTCTATAGTACCAAGCTCATAGTCTATAGTACCCAGCTCATAGTCCCTAGTGTTATTTTCAACCACAGTGGCCACATAGTCCATGCTGAACCGGCTAAATTTTGATCCATGTATGGTCAGCATAACCCCCAATGAACATCACTGGTTTATCCTGCTCAGCGGGGGCGGGCCTTAGAGAACAAAGGTCACATATGGGCAGCACAGAGGCTTAGTGGTGAGCCTTGCAGAACTGAGGTCCTTGGTTCAAATCCTGACCAGGACACTACACCTGCATGGGAGTTTGCATGTTTTCCCTGTGCTTGCGTGGGTTTCCTCCGGGTACTCCGGTTTCCTCCTACACTCCAACATGCTACACCGCGTTGGTGGTGCAGTGGTGAGCATAGCTGCCTTCCCAGCAGCTGACCCGGGTTCGATTCCTGGCCAACGCAATTGCCAAGATGGCTGTCTCGTCTGCTATGTGCTTTGAGACCCGAGGGAGAAGAGCGCTATACAAATTAAACGCTGAGTATTTATTAGAGAATAAAATTTAAACCAAAACGAATGAAGTTAACGTGTCGTACGTTTGCATGTATTTTCTTAAACACTTTTGAATAATATATTTCTTGCAGGGGGAATCTGATTACATTGTATTCTAATTTTCAGCCCGTAGGGGGAGCACCCGGCTCCTTCATGTATTTTCTAGGCCAGGCATATGCAATTAGCGGACCTCCAGATGTTGCAAAACCACAAGTCCCATCATGCCTCTGCCTCTGGGTGTCATGCTTGTGGCTATTAGCGTCTTGCTATGCCTCGTGGGACTTGCAGTTCTGCAACAGCTGGAGGTCCGCTAATTGAATATCCATGTTCTAGGCTATCCCAACGCTGTATCTTGGCCTAGGCCAGGGGTCTCCAAACTGTGACCCAAAGGCCAGATGTGGCCCTTTGCTAGCCTTTATCCGGCCCTTGGGGCACAATTCCTCCCACTGACATGAGGCACTATTCCTCCCATTGACACCAACAATGGGGCACTATAATATCCACTGATACCAAGATACCTCTTCCTATTGACCACCAACCCTGAGTTCATATATGTTCTCACTGATGCCGGCCCCGTGACATTTTCTTCCATTGCTGGCCCTAATCCGGCCCTCCTAAAGTCTGAAGGGCAATAAAGTGGCCCTTTGTTTGAAAAGTTTGGAGACCCCTGGCCTAGGCCAACAAGGCCCAGGCCTAGGGCAGCACTTTGCAGGGGGGCAGCATGAAAAGAGTCCCTGTCGGCTTGCGCTACACTTTTAGTGTAGTGCCAGTCTTATGAGGTGGACTGGGCCGCAAGACCAATCAGTCTGGTGCCCCCATAAAGTAGCCGCACTGCTGCCGGTATGATGGTGCAGACACAAGGGACACTGAAATAGTCACCTATACCTTACTGATGAACGTTTATTTACTGACACACACTGGACTGGCATTCACTGACCAACACTAACAGAGGACTTCCAGATGTCCATAAACTGACCGCTCCATGCTTTAGAGAGATGCACACAGACAGACAACCCAAATTAGGAGAGAGTAGATCGCACACACAGATTATAGGATGAGGCCGTACTACATACATACACCCAACATTGGAAAAGGGATGACTAGCATCCAGTAGGGTAGCGTAGTGTAGTTTAGTGTAGGTCCTGCCCTAGAAAAGTCTACCTTGCCGTGGTGGGCAGGCTTGGAATCTCTTGGTCAAAAGTGTGTCAGCGAATGGGCGACAGGATCACTAGATCTTCACTTCTGGCCAAATGATTTTACCAAAGGACTCTTGGTTTATTCAGAGTGTATATATAGATGGAAAATGAAACAAATGTGTCTAGATCCATAATTATACTTTCATAAACACACAATACAAATTTGGTATATTTAGATTTGAATTTCTTCCTCTTCTATTTAATCCTTTCATGACTGGGGCTCATTACCACTTGGATGCCCAGGCCACATTTGCAAGGCTGGAAGGGGCTCTATGGCTACGTCTTCCTCTTCTGGTGTGTGTGTAGGGATGTGTAATAGATAGGGGTGCAACTGATCAAAAAACTCACGGTTCGGATCGTACCTCAGATTAGAGTCATGGATCGGATCATTTTTTGGATCACCGCCATACATATTCCCCACTGTAATGTCCACATCTCCGCCACCGTAATGTCCACATCTCCCCCACTGTAATGTACCGGGAGAGCCTGTGGGACCCAGAGGCTCTTGCAGGGTGTGGGGTACTCCTGTTTCAGGTTCACCGATGACTTTTGTGTCTAGGGTCATCCTATGTCCACTAGGGGCATAGGATGACTGAGAAATGAATTGGATCACCACCATATATAGTCCCCACTGTAATGTCCACATCCCCCATACTGTATTGTCCACATCTCCCCCATACTGTAATGTCCACATCTCCCCCACTGTAATGTCCACATCTCCGCCACTGTAATGTCCACATCTCCCCCATACTGTAATGTCCACATTCCCCCCCAAACTGTAATGTACACATCTCCCCCACTGTAATGTACACATCTCCCCCCATACTGTAATGTACACATCTCCCCCCATACTGTAATGTCCACATCTCCCCCACTGTAATGTACACATCTCCCCCCATACTGTAATGTCCACATCTCCCCCACTGTAATGTCCACATCTCCCCCACTGTAATGTCCACATCTCCCCATACTGTAATGTCCACATCTACTCCCATACTGTAATCTCCACATCTCCCCCATACTGTAATGTCCACATCTCCCCCACTGTAATGTACACATCTCCCCCATACTGTAATGTACACATCTCCCCCCATACTGTAATGTCCACATCTCCCCCACTGTAATGTACACATCTCCCCCACTTGTGTCTAGGGTCATCCTATGTCCACTAGGGGCATAGGATGACTGAGAAATGAATTGGATCACCACCATATATAGTCCCCACTGTATTGTCCACATCCCCCCATACTGTAATGTCCACATCTCCCCCATACTGTAATGTCCAGTTGTCCACATCTCACCCACTGTAATGTTCACATCTCCCCCCAATACTGTAATGTTCACATCTCCCCCCACTGTAATGTTCACATCTCCCCCCATACTGTAATGTCCACATCCCCCCATACTGTAATGTCCACATCTCCCCCACTGTAATGTCCACATCTCCCCCCAATACTGTAATGTCCATTCTCAACATCTCCACCATATAGTGGTCAGTGTAGTGTAGTGGATCGTATAGTGGTCAGTGTAGTGGATAGTATAGTGGTCAGTGTAGTGTATTGGACCGTAGAGTGGTCAGTGTAGTGTAGTGGACAGTATGACGGTCAGTGTAGTGTAGTGGACAGTATAGTGGTCAGTGTAGTGTGGTGGATAGTATAGTGGTTAGTGTAGTGTAGTGAACAGTATAGTGGTCAGTGTCGTGTAGTGAACAGTATAGTGGTCAGTGTAGTGTAGTGGATAGTATTGTGGTCAGTGTAGTGTAGTGAACAGTATAGTGGTCAGTGTCGTGTAGTGAACAGTATAGTGGTCAATGTAGTGTAGTGGACAGTATTGTGGTCAGTGTAGTGTAATGGACAGTATAGTGGTCAGTGTAGTGGACAGTATAGTGGTCAGTGTAGTGTAGTGGATAGTATAGTGGTCAGTGTAGTGTAGTGGACAGTATAGTGGTCAGTGTAGTGTAGTGGACAGTATAGTGGTCAGTGTAGTGTAGTGGATAGTATAGTGGTCAGTGTAGTGGACAGTACAGTGGTCAGTGTAGTTGACAGTATAGTGGTCAGTGTAGTGGACAGTATAGTGGTCAGTGTAGTGTAGTGAATAGTATAGTGGTAAGTGTAGTGGACAGTATAGTGGTCAGTGTAGCGGACAGTATAGTGGTCAGTGTAGTGTAGTTGACAGTATAGTGGTCAGTGTAGTGTAGTGGACAGTATAGTGGTCAGTGTAGTGTAGTAGACAGTATAGTGGTCAGTGTAGTGTATAGTATAGTGGTCAGTGTAGTGGACAGTATAGTGGTCAGTGTAGTGTAGTGGACAGTATAGTGGTCAGTGTAGTGTAGTGAACAGTATAGTGGTCAGTGTAGCGGACAGTATTGTGGTCAGTGTAGTGTAGTTGACAGTATAGTGGTCACTGTAGTGAACGGTATAGTGGTCAGTGTAGTGTAGTGTATAGTATAGTGGTCAGTGTAGTGGACAGTATAGTGGTCAGTGTAGTGTAGTGGATAGTATAGTGGTCAGTGTAGTGTAGTGGACAGTATAGTATAGTGGTCAGTGTAGTGTAGAGGATAGTATAGTATAGTGGTCAGTGTAGTGTAGTGGATAGTATAGCGGTCAGTGTAGTGGACAGTGTAGTGTAGTGGATAGTATAGTGGTAAGTGTAGTGGATAGTATAGTGGTCAGTGTAGTGTAGTGGATAGTATAGTGGTAAGTGTATTGGATAGTATAGCGGTCAGTGTAGTGGACAGTATAGTGGTCAGTGTAGTGTAGTGGACAGAATAGTGGTCAGTGTAGTGTAGTTTTCAGTGTAGTGGACCGTATAGAATAGTGGTCAGTGTAGTGTGTAATGGTCAGTATAGGAATCAGGTAGGTCAGTACTATTGTATTTGAAGGGCTTAAAGTCTGCAGGTTGGGGGGGGTGCAAATGACTTGCCTTGCCCCGGGTGCTGACAACCCACTGCTACGCCACTGGCTATAGTACCCAGCTCATAGTCCCTATGCGGTTGCGGTATAAAAGGGGTTTGCGGTTGGGGTATAAAGGGGGCTGAGGACAGACTCCGTGAATATGCCACCCGCCCACCGCAACCCCGCCCCCAAACACAACAATTTCCACAATTTATGTAGAATTTGCAATAAATAGAGATAATAATAACTATAAATAATATAATGCACAATAAAAAATATATCAAAATATAATAATAAAAATATAACATAATATAGGGGAGCGAACCTGCATGTGTACCCCCAGAGGAAGCAGCTCTCTATGGGGGCACATGGAGGAGTATAGGAGAAGATCGCCAGAGGGGGACCCCAGAAGAGGAGATTTCGGAGTCGCTCTGTAATAAACAAAAACAATCCATTAATTATGAAAAAAATGTATTCGTTTCTGTAATAAAACTTTGAAAACTGTGATATTTATTCTGATGAGCTGTAACCCCAAAACCAACCCTTCTTGTGACTCCAAAGCCAACCCTTCCTGTGACCCCAAAGCCAACCCTTCCTGTGACCCCAAAGCCAACCCTTCCTGTGACCCCAAAACCAACCCTTCCTGTGACCCCCAACACTGACCCTTCCTGTGACCCCGACCCTTCCTGTGACCCCAACACTGACCCTTCCTGTGACCCCCAACACTGACCCTTCCTGTGACCCGACACTGACCCTTCCTGTGACCCCCAACACTGACCCTTCCTGTGACCCCCAAACCCAACCCTTCCTGTGACCCCTAACACTGACCCTTCCTGTGACCCCAAAACTGACCCTTCTTGTGACCCCCAACACTGACCCTTCCTGTGACCCCAACACTGACCCTCCCTGTTACCCCAAAACCAACCCTTCCTGTGACCCCAACCCTTCCTTCGACCCCAACACTGACCCTTCCTGTGACCCCAACACCGACCCTCCCTGTGACCCCAACACTAACCCTTCCTGTGACCCCAACACAGACCCTTCCTGTGACCCCAACACTGACCCTTCCTGTGACCCCAACATTGACCCTTCCTGTGACCCCGACACTGACCCTTCCTGTGACCCCAACACTGACCCTCCCTGTTACCCCAAAACCAACCCTTCCTGTGACCCCAACCCTTCCTTCGACCCCAACACTGACCCTTCCTGTGACCCCAACACCGACCCTCCCTGTGACCCCAACACTAACCCTTCCTGTGACCCCAACACAGACCCTTCCTGTGACCCCAACACTGACCCTTCCTGTGACCCCAACATTGACCCTTCCTGTGACCCCGACACTGACCCTTCCTGTGACCCCAACACTGACCCTTCCTGTGACCCCCAAACCCAACCCTTCCTGTGACCCCTAACACTGACCCTTCCTGTGACCCCAAAACCGACCCTTCTTGTGACCCCCAACACTGACCCTTCCTGTGACCCCAACACTGACCCTCCCTGTTACCCCAAAACCAACCCTTCCTGTGACCCCAACCCTTCCTTCGACCCCAACACTGACCCTTCCTGTGACCCCAACACCGACCCTCCCTGTGACCCCAACACAGACCCTTCCTGTGACCCCAACACTGACCCTTCCTGTGACCCCAACATTGACCCTTCCTCTGACCCCAACACTGACCCTTCCTGTGACCCCAACACTGACCCTTCCTGTGACCCCAACACCGACCCTTCCTCTGACCCAATACTAACCCTTCCTGTGACCCCAACACTGACCCTTCCTGTGACCCCAACACTGACCCTTCCTGTGACCCCAACACCGACCCTTCCTCTGACCCAATACTAACCCTTCCTGTGACCCCAACACTGACCCTTCCTGTGACCCCAACACTAACCCTTCCTGTGACCCCAACACTGACCCTTCCTGTGACCCCAACACCGACCCTTCCTCTGACCCAATACTAACCCTTCCTGTGTAGTAAAGTCCTCCAGGGGCCCCATAGGACCCTCACACACCTAATAGCAGCCAGACAACTAGCATTTTCATAATGACATAGTTAAAAAAAAAAGTCTCTTGTGACGTCATATAATAATCTTACTCTTTATTATTACAGTTCATCCTTGTAGTAATATTCTCCTGGGGCCCCATAGGACCCTCATCCACCTGACATGGGGCCCATACATTCTGTATCTATAGCTCCAGCACAATGGAGAGCTCCGCGCATGCGCACTGTCCCTGGAGAGCTCCGCGCATGAGCACTGTTTCTTACAAATCCGCCTTTAAGCGCGGGTTTTATGTCGGCAGACCAATGAGATCCCTTTAAAGCTCCGCCGCTCGGCTGTGATTGGTGGACGGGAAGCCCGGCTGTTGCCCGATTGGCTGAGAAGCCTCCTGACGTTCTCTCTTTCGATTGAACGTCCGGTCGGGCCCTCTAACTGGATTGGCCGGCTCTCTTTTCAGCGCTCTGGGAAACATGGCGAACGTGAGGAGCCTGAAGGTGAGCGGGGAGGTGAAGGGGGAGATCGGCCAGGGTGGCGGGGGACCCCGGGGGAGCTCAGGAGCGGTTCAGTCACGGAATCTCAAAGCCTCCCGAGAAGCAGCCGGTCACACGGGGGTCTCCTCAGCGGAATGGGGGGACAGCAGCCAATCACAGACCGCCTTTTTCGGGTCCCTCTCTCAGTAAAGTGGATTTTGATTGGTTACTGGGGGTTACCTCAGGTAGTGATCGCTTTAACCAACAGCAGCCAATCACGGTCCACTTTACTGGTATTATTTGAGTAAGGGGGATTCTAATTGGTTACCAGGAGGGTGGCTACCCTAATGTTGGTTGCTAGGGGTAACCGCACTGAAGTAAACGTATATATCCAACCAAAACTTTTATTACTTTTTTTTTTCTTTTAGTTTCAATGAGGAAGGGTTTGACTGTCCCCCTTAAAATATTTCCCGCCATCTGTTACAGTTCTGAGCCCGTTCACGTCGCCGCGGTGCAATAAAGTTGCGGTAACACGCGTTGTCGTGGTGCGGAACTCCACCCAAATCCTGGAAGGTCAAAAAGAACTCACGCCGTATATCGGAACTTTCCGAGCACCTTGACCTGTCCTTGCCGCCATCTTGTGTCAGGGAATGCCAGTCCTGCACATGTGCGTCCAGCGGACTACATGGCTGCCATGGCAACGTGTAAACCAACTGACACCTTGTTAGGGCTCGGGTTCCGCCCAGTGCTGGCGGTGCCGTTACCATGGAAATGTGCGACCAAATAATTCCTCATTGGAACGTCGGGTCCGCCCAGCGCTGCCGTTACTATGGAAACGTGCGACCAAATGATTCCCCGTTAGAATGTGGGGTCCCCCCCCCAGCGCTGGTGGTGCCGTTACTAAGGCAGCGTGTGACCAAATGATTCCCTGTTACTATGGCAGCGTGTGACCAAATGATTCCTCGTTACTATGGCAGCGTGTGACCAAATGATTCCTCGTTACTATGGCAGCGTGTGACCAAATGATTCCTCGTTACTATGGCAGCGTGTGGCCAAATGATTCCTCGTTACTATGGCAGCGTGTGACCAAATGATTCCTCGTTACTATGGCAGCGTGTGACCAAATGATTCCTCGTTACTATGGCAGCGTGTGACCAAATGATTCCTCGTTACTATGGCAGCGTGTGACCAAATGATTCCTCGTTACTATGGCAGCGTGTGACCAAATGATTCCTCGTTACTATGGCAGCGTGTGGCCAAATGATTCCTCGTTACTATGGCAGCGTGTGGCCAAATGATTCCTCGTTACTATGGCAGCGTGTGGCCAAATGATTCCTCGTTACTATGGCAGCGTGTGGCCAAATGATTCCTCGTTAGAACGCGGGCTCCGCCCAGCACTGTGAGAGAACATCCCTCCACAGTGAGAAAAACCCTGAACTAATGTCCCCATTCTCTGGCATTCCCCCTCACTTCCTGTCCCGTAACTACAACAGGAAGTGAGAAAACCTCCCTCCATAGTGAGGGGAAACTCTGAACAAATGTCCCCATTGTGGTGATTTCCCCTCACTTCCTGTCCCATAGCCCACAACAGGGAGTGAGTGAAATTTTTTTTTTTAATTATTTTTTCTCCCCTTCACTTCCTGTCACAAAGCCACAAGAGGAAGTGCAAGGAATCCCAGAACTAGTGTGCCCATTGCGGAAATGTCCCCTCACTTCCTGTCCCATAGCCCACAACAGGAAGTGCAAGGAATCCCAGAACTAGTGTGCCCATTGCGGAAATGTCCCCTCACTTCCTGTCCCATAGCCTACAACAGAAAGTGAGAAAAATACTCCAAATTAATGGAAACCTTGACCTAATGTCCCCATTGGGGAGCTTTCCCCTCGCTTCTTGTGCCATACCCACAACAGGACGTGAGAGGGAATCTCCCCCAAGGAAGGGTATCCTAGAACTAGTGTCCTCATTGGGGAGATTCCCATCACTTCCTATCCCGTAGCCAAAACAGGACGTGAGAGCGAATCCCAGAACTAGTGTCTACATTGGGGTGATTTCTCGCCACGTCCTGCCCCATAGTCAAAAAAGGAAGTGAGAGGAAATCTCTCCAAGTTGAAGGAATCCCAGAACTAATGTCTCCATTGCCGAGTTTTGCCCCTCACTTCCTGTCCCATAGCCACAAGAGGAAGTGGGAAGAAATCCCTCCTAAGTGATGGAAACCTTGAACTAGTGTCCCCATTGGGGGGATATTTCCCCTCACTTCCTGTGCCATAGTTAAAACGGGAAGTGAGAGAGAATCCCTCAAGAGTGAAGGAATACCTGAATTAATGTCCTTATTGGGGAGATTTCTCCTTGCTTCCATTCAGGAAGTAAGGGGGGAGGGAATCTCCCCCCACCAAACGAAGGGTATTCTAGAACTAGTGTCCCCATTGGGGAGATTTCCTGTCCCATAGCCAAAACAAGACGTGAGAGCGAATCCCAGAACAAGTGCCCCCCCCCCCCATTGGGGAGATTTCTCTTCACAACCTGCCCCATAGTCAAAACAGGAAGTGAGAAGAAATCTCTCCAGTGAGGGAAGCCTTGAAGAAAATC
Organism: Rana kukunoris; assembly: GCA_029574335.1. NCBI lineage: Eukaryota > Metazoa > Chordata > Amphibia > Anura > Ranidae > Rana > Rana kukunoris. Next base: position 2,914,353 of record CM056057.1, on the reverse strand, counting down.
TCTTCCCCAGGAGTAGGGAATCCCAGAACTAGTGTCCCCATTGGGGAGATTTCCCTTCACGTCCCGCCCCATAGTCAAAACAGGAAGTGAGAGGAAATGTGTCCCCATTGGGGGGATTTCTCCTCGCTTCCATTCCCGTAGCTGCAAGAGGAAGTGAGAGGAAATCTCCCCAAAGTGAGGGAATTCTTTAACTAATTTCCCATTGGGGGAGATTTCCTCTCTGGGGGAGGGGGACAGGGGTGGTCTGCACACTGATAATGGGGAAAGATGGAGCTTGGGCGGAGTCACAAAGCATGACTCCTCCTCATTATATGATGTCATTTCCCCCCCCCCCTCCAGCTGATATTGGTTTGGCCCATACACGGGGTGATGATGGGGGAAGGGGGCGGGGACTGATGGGATTGCAGTGGATGAGCTCCTATTATTCTCAGTGTTTTTTTTTTTTTTTCTCGTTTCAGGGTCTGGTGGGCATTGTCACCGGAGGAGCCTCGGGTCTCGGCCGGGCCACCGTGGAGCGCTTGGTGCGCCAGGGAGCCAGCGCCGTCATCTTGGATTTGCCCACTTCGGACGGCAGCAACGTGGCCAAGTCCATCGGGGAGAAGTGTGCCTTCGCTCCTACTGATGTAGGTATAGAGCTGACTGCGCTGCCTCCTAGAGGCCGATATTGGAGCCTGCGGCCACATATTGGCCCGTTCTGTAGAAACGCCCATTCTGTCCGCCAACTGTATAAACTGTTCGGATCTCCGCGTTCTGAATCGCGGGCGGAATTGCCACGTTTCCGCACGCAATTTCAAATTGGTGGCAAATCGCGGGACGCCCGTGCGATCCCTGTGACTTCCAGTGGTACCCTAATCGCGGCATGACTTTTCCCCCCCACGATTCGAGAAATCGCGCAAACTGAATGGCGAGACGCCTGGCGCCCAAAAAAAAAAAAGTTTTTATTGGGCACAGGCGTACTGCGATTCTGTTATGCGCGTTTTTTTTTTTATTATTGATTTATTTTTATTTTTATTTTTTTACCACGATTGCTGCCCAACGAATCATCGGAAAATCGCGCCGCGCATGCAATTGAAATTGACGGCCAGCGCACGGGTGTCCTGCGGTTTTCCGCTATTGCAAATCATGGAAATTTCGCCCACGATTCGGAACGCGGCGACGTAAACGGAGCCTTAGGCTTTTTTGGAATCGCTGCCATTCCAAAAAACGCGATTGCTATGCCGTTACTCGGTTAATAGCACCTCAATTGCGGTGCGTTTTTTATTTTTTTTGCGTAAAATAAAATCGCAGATCGCGTGTGGCTCAAAAAAAGCACTGGAACTTTTTTTTATTTTGGGGGCGAAGCATGTCCCGCAATTTTGTTTGCGTGATTTTTGCCGCTATTTATCACCCGACTATCGCTGCGCAATTACACCCGCGCAATTACACCCGCGCCTTAGGGCATCATTAACAAATAATGACGTCGCGTCTCGTGTTTTGAATCGCGGCGATTCCAAGCGCCTAGGTGTGAATGGAGCCTAAGGGGCGCGGGTTCTTGTTTCCCCCGCCGCTGGTGCGTTCCAGCCTACTGCTCATGCCCTGAGCTCCTCCTCCTTTTTCTTTTCTTCTTTTTTTTTTTTTTAAACTTTATTGAACTTAAACTTTATTGAGATTTCACACTGACAGTTCATAAAGTTAAATTGAAAAGCAGTAGATTGCCCCTCGCTGCCCTGTGCAAGACTTTTTTTTTGGGGGGGGGGGGGGGGGCATCGTGCCAACACACCGCGGCAACAGCTGCCCTGTGTAGCCCCACCCCATCTGGTGTGGACCAGTAAGGGAGCAGAAGGGTGCTGTGACTTGTCATGTGACTTTATGTGTACAAAGTCACATGAGAAGGCACACTAGTGGAAAACCGAGCCAAAGGAATATAAATGGATCAGTCTTCTATCAGCTTTGGTAAATTTATCTCTGACCTTGCAGCACACGCGATAATCAGTCCAAATGTCCGTTCAATGTACAATCACTCTGAGTGAGAAAAATAGCAATCTGCTGCCAAGAAATAAAGAAGTCTTTTTTATTTTATCTTTATTTTTTAACCACTTCCATACCGGGCTTTTATACCCACCTCCATACCGGGCTTTTATACCCACCTCCATACCGGGGGGCCTATTCTGGAACTTCTCTCCTACATGTACAAATCATCATTCTTTTGCTAGAAAATTACTCAGGACCCCCAAACGTTATGTTTTTTTTTTTTTTTTTTTTTTAGCAGACACCCTAGGGAATAAAATGGCGGCGATTGCAACTTTTTATCTCGCACGGTATTTGCGCAATCATTTTTCAAACGCCTTTTCTTTGGGGGTGGGGGAATAGTTTCATGAATTTAAAAAATAACAGAATGGTTAAGTTAGCTAAATTTTTGTATAATATGAAAGGTGAAGTTACGCCGAGTAAATAGATATCTAACATGTCACGCTTAAAAACTGCGCACACTCACGGAATGGCGCCAAACTTCGGTACTTAAAAATCTCCATCGGCGACGCTTTGAAATGTTTTACAGGTTACCAGTTTAGAGTTACAGAGGAGGTCTAGTGCTGGAATTGTTGCACAAGCTCTAACGCATGCATGGAGATACCTCACATGTGTGGTTCGAACGGCGTTTACATATGTGGGCGGGACTTGCGTATGCGTTCGCTTCTGAGTGCGAGCTACCGGGGACAGGGGCATTGAAAAATATATTTGTATATATATGGCTGCCATCCGGTGCTTCTCCGGGCTCTCCCGTGCCATCGGGGGCCCGGAGAAGGAATCGTCCGTCCTCGGATGGGAAGCATAGAGATGACTTGGGACCAGATGGTCATCTCTATGACCGTCGGAGGCCCAGGGCGCGATGCGATGACGTCACGCCCGGGTTCCCAGAAGCAAACAAAGCCGCGATTGCGGCTAGTAAGCATGAGATTGGTGAATTTTTTTTTTCACGATCTCATGCTTTGCAGCCTGGAGGAGAGATGTGGGGGAGGGGGAGGTCTTATTGACCCCGACTCTCTCCATAAAGAGGACCTGTCACACACATTTCCTATTACAAGGGATGTTTACATAATAAAAAAAAAAAAAAAAAAAGTATATATATATATATATATATATATATATATATATATATATAATAATTATATATATATTATACTTTTTTTTTTTTTTTTTACTTTTATTATGTAAACATCCCTTGTAATAGGAAATGTGTGTGACAGGTCCTCTTTATGGAGAGAGTCGGGGTCAATAAGACCTCCCCCTCCCCCACATCTCTCCTCCAGGCTGCAAAGCATGAGATCGTGAAAAAAAAATTTCACCAATCTCATGCTTACTAGCCGCAATCGCGGCTTTGTTTGCTTCTGGGAACCCGGGCGTGACGTCATCGCATCGCGCCCTGGGCCTCCGACGGTCATAGAGATGACCATCTGGTCCCAAGTCATCTCTATGCTTCCCATCCGACGCCGGACGATTCCTTCTCCGGGCCCCCGATGGCACGGGAGAGCCCGGAGAAGCACCGGATGGCGGAGACGTCCCACCACCTATAAGAACAATCAATCGGCGGAACCACCGCTATGATCGTTCTTATCTTGCAGATAATCGCTGGCAGAAGAGAAGGATATCTGAATGGCGCCTGTAGCTGCACCCACCATTCAGATATCCCCCCCGCAAAGCCCAGGACGTCATATGACGCCCACCCAGGATGGGAGATCCCCTCTGTGGACGTCTTATGACCGGTAATGAAGTGGTTAATAAAGAAGTCTGTTTTTTTATTTTTTTATTAGCATAACTGATCTGCCTTGTTTTGGCTGCACGGCTCGTTTTCATTTCTCATATGATTAGGGGTGCTGAGGGCATTGCAAAGAGTAATGATGGTTTGTAAAGTGTGGTAACCCATAGAAACCAGTTACAGTGCATCCGGAAAGTATTCACAGCGCTTCACTTTTTCCACATTTTGTTTTATTACAGCCTTATTCCAAAATTTGATGAAATTCATTATTTTGCTCAAAATTCTACAGACCATCCCCCATAATGACAACATGGGAGAAGTTTGTTTGAAATCTTTGCAAATTTTATTTAACCCGCCCGGCCTATAGCAGAATGACGGACGTTTGGGCGGTGGTTGCTTTATCTTGACTGGGTGCCATATGACGTTCAGCAGGATAACAGCCATGGGGGCGTGCGTCACGGCGATGTCTGACACGCCACATCTGCGATCTTGGTAAAGAGCCTCCGGCGGAGGCTCTTTACCACATGATCAGCCGTGTCCAATCACGGCTGATCACGATGTAAACAGGAAAAGCCGTTGATCGGCTTTTCCTCGCTTGTGTCTGACAGGCGCGAGTAGAGGAGAGCCGATCGGCTGCTCTCCTGACGGGGGGGGGGGGGGGTCTGTGCTGATTGTTTATCAGGGCGGCCCCCCTTCGGATGCCTGCCCAGGATCACCAGGGATGGCCTCCACACTGGACCACCAGGTATGCCACCCTAGACCACCAGGAATATGCCAGTCAGTGTGCCCAGGCAGCTGACAATCAATGCCCTGCCAGTGCCACCAGGGATGCCTATCGGTGCCATTTACAGGGCCGTTTGAAAGAATTTGGGGGCCCCAAGCAAATGGACATATAAGTGCCCACCAGTGCCACCTCATCGGTTTCACCTTATCAGTGCCCATCAGTGAAGGAAAAAAAACATTTACAAAATTTAGAACAGAAACAAAAGAAACATTTATTTATTTATTTTTATTTGGCAAAAAATAAAAACCGAGGTGATCAAATACCACCAAAAGAAAGTTCTATTTTGTGGGAAGAAAATTCAAAAAATTCTGTTTAGTTATAGTGTAGCACGACCGCGCAATTGTCATTCAAAGTGCGACAGCTCTGAAAGCTGAAAAATGGCTTGGGCAAGGAAGGGGGGTGTAAATGCCTGGTATTGAAGTGGTTAAAAAAAGGGAAAAAAAATCCCATGAGCATAAGTATCACAGGCTCCACCCCATGTACATGGGAGGAGCCTGTGATGCTTGTGTACATGGGAGGAGCCTGTGATGCTTGTGTACATGGGAGGAGCCTGTGATGCTTGTGTACATGGGAGGAGCCTGTGATGCTTGTGTACATGGGAGGAGCCTGTGATGCTTGTGTACATGGGAGGAGCCTGTGATGCTTGTGTACATGGGAGGAGCCTGTGGTGCTTGTGTACATGGGAGGAGCCTGTGATGCTTGTGTACATGGGAGGAGCCTGTGATGCTTGTGTACATGGGAGGAGCCTGTGATACTTGTGTACATTTTCTCTTTTTTTTTTTTATATAAATTTGTAAAGATTTCAAACTTCTTTCATGTTGTCATTATGGGGAATGGTTTGTAGAATTTTGAGGAAAAATATGATTCAAATCCGTTTTGGAATAAGGCCGTAACATAACAAAATGTGGAAAAAGTGAAGCACTGTGAATTCTTTCTGGATGCTTTGTGCAAGATCAGTTAACCCTTCCATGACATGTTTTTGACACCAGATTTCTAGAGGTGCAAATGTACACTTACAGCTTCAAGGTCAGAGCTCCGTCACCCTCCCAGCATTCCCCCTCGTGTAGTGTCCCACCTCTGACCAGTGGGGGGGGGGGGGGGTACATTGCAGAGAGGCTTATCTTTCCTAATTGAGCTGGAGGGATCTATTTAGTTGCTTTGAGTTGCTGCATTTTTTGCACATCATCCTTTTGTGCTGCCATATTGAATACACTTGCTGGTGATTCCTTTTATTTTTTTTTTATTTTTTTTCATTATCTATTTTTTTTTTGTGGTGACTGTAGGTGACCTCGGAGTCGGATGTAAACAATGCGCTGGAACTGGCACGCTCCAAGTTCGGCGGGGTGAATATCGCGGTGAACTGCGCTGGGATTGCCGTCGCTATCAAAACCTTCAACAAGAGCAAGCTGAGGCCACACAGCCTGGAAGAGTTCCAGAAAGTCATAAATGTGAGTGCATTGCATGGAAGATAAAAAAAGTAAACGATTCGGGATGTTCTGGAATTTTATGGTGCTGATCTAAGTGGAAATGCACTTCGGGTTAAAGGTCAGTTAGGGTTTCCCATTGGAGAATAAGGCTAGGACTCGGGAATTAGAACAGGGACCTCCCCCAAAGGTCAGAAGGCAGGTTCCCAGAGGTCATGGGGGCGTGGCTGAGCCACCCCCACAAAAATGTACCGCCTACCCCAACTAAGTCAGGGAATGAACAAGTCAGGGAAAGCGTTTTGATTATATATATATATATATATATATATATATATATATATATATATATGCTTTAGTGTCACTTTAACCACTTAAGACCCGGACCTTTAGGCAGCTAAAGGACCCGGCCAGGTTTCGCGATTCGGCACTGCGTCGCTTTAACAGACAATTGCGTGGTCGTGCGACGTGGCTCCCAAACAAAATTGTCCGTTTTTTTTTTTTTTTTTTTCCCACAAATAGAGCTTTCTATTGGTGGTATTTGATCACCTCGGCGGTTTTAATGTTTTGCTCTATAAACAAAAATAGAGCGAACATTTTGAAAAAAATTCAATATTTTTTACATTTTGATATTATAAATATCCCCCAAAAATATATAAAAAAATATTTTTTTTCCTCAGTTCAGGCAGATATGTATTCTTCTGCCTTTTTTTGGTAAAAAAAAAAAAATCGCAATAAGCGTTTTGATTGGTTTGCGCAAAGTTTATAGCGTTTACAAAATAGGGGATAGATTTATTGCATTTTTATAATTTTTTTTTTTTTTTTACTACTAATGGCGGCGATCAGCATTTTTTTTTTTTTTTTTCGTGACTGCAACATTATGGCGGACACTTCGGACAATTTTGACTCATTTTTGAGACCATTGTCATTTTCACTGAAAAAAATGCATTTAAAATGCACTGATTAATGTGAAAATGACATTTGCAGTTTGGGAGTTAACCACAAGGGGTCCCTGAAGGGGTTAAGTGTGACCTATAAAAGGTCTATTAAAGGGGAACACACGATCGATGCTGCCGCCACAGTGAAGAACAGGGAAGCCATGTTTACACGCGGCTCTCCCCGTTCTTCAGTTCTGGGGACAGATCGCCGGACTCCAAAGCTTCGGACCGGGTCACGGGAGCGCGCCGTGCCCGCGACCCACGGCTGGGTACTAGCGCGGTACGTGCGTGTGCCAAGCCGTGCCATTCTGCCGACGTAAATGTGCAGAAGCGGGACTTAAAGGGGTTGTAAAGACAAAAATATTTTCCTCTTAAATTAAAGTCTGACAGTAGCTGATAAAGTAAAAATTTATGTTTTGCATTATAACTAGTTTGATCCTGTTGAAATCGAGCCGTTTTTATTCACCTCCGTCACTCCTGAATCGTTATTCTCACTGACTTCCTGGTTTGCGTTGTGTGTTAATTCTTACTACATCACGGCCTAATGGGAACTATAATTGCCATTAGGCTTAGCCTCCATGCCTGTGAGGGATAAGAGAGCGCTCATCTTCACGCAGGGCTGTAGTCATAGGAAGGGGGTGAGCACATTCTACTTTCCACCATGCCAAACAGCTCAGGTGCTGGTGGAAAGCAAGAAGAGGAAAGACAGGAAATGACATTTTCAAACCTGGATTACAGTGTTTTGAGGGTCAAAAGGAAAAACATGGTAAGTGTTGTTTAAATGCTCTAGCTTACAGCAATCAATTGATCTAATACAAAACGAACCTTTAGTGTTCCTTTAAGTGGTTAAGGTTAGTTAAAAAAAAAGATAGATAGATCAGGGAGGCTACTAGTTAGTATAGTTAAATGTACAGTTTGTAGAGAATATATTGACATCCCTAGGAGTTGTCAATATATTTATAAACTGTATAGCTGAGATAGAGATAGAGATGGATATAGATAGATAGAGATGGATATAGATAGATAGAGATGGATATAGATAGATAGAGATGGATATAGATAGATAGAGATGGATATAGAGAGATAGAGATGGATATAGAGAGATAGAGATGGATATAGAGAGATAGAGATGGATATAGAGAGATAGAGATGGATATAGAGAGATAGAGATGGATATAGAGAGATAGAGATGGATATAGAGAGATAGAGATGGATATAGAGAGATAGAGATGGATATAGAGAGATAGAGATGGATATAGAGAGATAGAGATGGATATAGAGAGATAGAGATATATTATGACGGACACTTTTGACACATTTTTGGGACCATTGTCATTTATTCAACAATTAGTGCTATAAAACTGTGCTATAAGACATGTGGCTGAATACATTTTGGTCTAAATGTTTGACTAAAATTTAGTTTATTCGATTTTTCTTATAACAAAAAGTAAAAAATATTGTTGTGTTTTTTTTTTTTTTTTTTTCAAAATTGTCGCTCTATTTTTGTATATAGCGCAAAAAATTAAAATCGCAGAGGCGATCGAATACCATCAAAAGAAAGCTCTATTTGTGGGAAGAAAAGCACGCGAATTGTTTGGGAGCCACGTCGCACGACCGCGCAATTGTCTGTTAAAGCGACGCAGTGCCGAATTGTAAAAACGCCTCTGGGCATTTAGCAGCATATTGGTCCGGTCTTTAAGTGGTTAAAATCCAAAAATGTGTATTTTTCCCAAAATTGCATTGCACATAAAAATTGCAACACCAACCAATTTATTCTCTAGGATCATGGGCTTCAAAAAAAAAAAGAAAAATGTTTAGGGGTCCTAAAATGTATTCTCTAACAAAAAAAATAATAATAATAATTGAAGTTGTAAGTTGTTTGGGAGACCTAAGAGGTTGAAGGTAGCAGATCTTGATTAAGTTGCACAGTTCAGGGTCACCTGCCTGATGTTTTTTTTTTTTTCCTCCAATTAAATATTTTAGGTGAACATCGCAGGGACATTCAATGTCATTCGCCTGACAACAGGAGAGATGATGAAGAACGAGCCGGATAAAGACGGACATCGGGGGGTCATAGTCAACACTGCCAGCATCGCTGCTTACGATGGACAGGTCAGGATTTCTAAGGAGGGAACTACAAACTTTGTACATAATGGCCCTTTGCTCATATTTAGGGTTGCACCGATACTCTCCCTCCCCCACCCACCCCCCCCCCCCCCCCTTTTTTATTTTTTTGTCTAATTTGCGAGTACAAGTGCTTCTACTCTCAGTCAAGTGCTCGCCGATATCCGAGTACCGATTGTTTGCAGTGTGATTTGCCTCCATACAAAAAGAATGGGTGCAAATGACACTGCAAAGAATTGCATGCGATTTGAACAGGAATGTGGTGTGGTTCCTGTCTGAATCGCATGTTTTTTTTTTTTTTTTTTTTTTTTTTTTTCACTGCTAGCATTTGTAAGGGGGGAAAGCACCATCTAGTGGGCAGTTAAAAAAATATTAGAACTTGCAGTTCATATCTGGCCACAAAATAATCTACATAGGTGTCTGCCGGTCCGCCGATGATGGCAAATCAAGGCCGCTGGAGAAGTTCCGGGAACCCGTGGGTATAGGGCGGAAGTGATGTCAGCTTGGAGGCGTACTGCTTCTACATCTCCTCCAGCCCTGTGAGCACCTCCAGCCGCCGTGATTTGCTATTGTCGGTGGACTGGGACACCTATATAGATTAGTTTTGCATGTGGCCATATATGTATGTGCATCCTAAACAAAATATAAACTGCCCACTAGATGGCACACGCACACACTGAATGTGTATTTGGACAGGAATCGCACCACATTCCTGTTCAAATCGCATGCAACTTTTTGCAGTGAGATTTGCACCCAACTGATTGTGTATTAACAAATTGCAAAGTTTCGGTATCGGAAGCAATTTGGGTGAGTACCGATACTTGTACAGATACTGGTATTGGTGTATCCCTAGGGCAGTGATGGGGAACCTTGGCACCCCAGATGTTTTGGAACTACATTTCCCATGATGCTCATGCACTCTGCAGTGTAGTTGAGCATCATGGGAAATGTAGTTCCAAAACATCTGGAGTGCCGAGGTTCGCCATCACTGCACCAGGGCGTTACGCTAAAGTTAGTGGGGAGTGGGAGAGTTAAGTTGCTCCCACTCACAAATTGGTTAAGTTTAGGCAGCTGTCAGCTTAGAACTGCTTTCTAGGTCAGTCTGCATGCTAGGGGAGGTGTTTTTACCCCTGGGTGACAGTCGGCGCTGGAAGGGGTTCTGACAGACCCACATTCTTCCAGCAGCCAATCAGAGGAGGATCCTCCCTCTGGACATGCTGGCGTGAGAGTATATCTGTGGCAGACACCTGGGAGAAACGTGCAACACTCAATGCGGGGCCCGCGTTCCAGGTGCGGCATCCACCTTCAGGGTGCGCACATCCATGGGCCCCGCCAACGAGGCCTGCCTGGCCGAAGCTACGCACCAAGCGGAGCTTCATCCTGACATTGAGAGGGGCCCCAGCGGCTGGCTGGGTCCCAGATCCTAAGCTGGGAACTGTGCTGTGGGGGATTGGCTCGGGAGACCCAAAGGCAGAAGTTGTCCGTGAGGCCTAGGCGAACCACCGGGGGTCCGGTCATCACTACATGACAGGTACACTTCAGCTGTCCTCTGATGACTCTAGAGAAGTGACTTACTGGGAGGATCCATTAGTTCTACCCCTTTGAAAAGTATGGAAATTTCTCAGGCCTGTGGCAGAGGCCCTAATTCCTCCCAGTGACTATTGCAAGCGACCTTTCGGCTGCCAGGCCCAAGTTATACGCTTGTCCGGGGCACTTTACCCACTCTAACGGGAGTGGCAACGTTTAAGTGTGACTGAGAGCGAGCTGCTCTCTATAATATCCAATGCCTGATACTGCAGTTTTCTTCCGCTCATCAACCTTTCTCTATAGTGTGCCATGTTGATGTCGGCCATGTTGGGCCTTGGAATAAAACGTTGAAAGCGTTCTCTGATGTCTGGACACTCGATTTATTCACTTTCCACAAGTATTCACCCCTAGACAAGCGCAATTGGTAACCTAATACGCCGACCCCGAAATTACCCGGGGCTCCTTCGGGGGTAGCGCTACAATGGTTAAAGATGAAAGTTGGGCAGATAAAAGGATGCAAATTAATGCAGCTGTATAATGATTTACACGTGTGTGTGTGTGTGTGTGTGTGTGTGTGTGTGTGTCTTTTTTTTGCTTTTTTTTTACTCCTGAGTTTCTGAATTTCATTTCCGGAATCCGCCTCCTGCAGTCCCTTTTACAGCAGAGCTCAGACAGGGAGAGGCAGCACCAGGAGCCAGTTAACAAGGAGGAGAGAAGACCGACAGAGATGAGCTCACTAGGAGCCAATCGCTGTGCTGCTCCTCCTTTCACTGGTCGGTCACACCCTTGGACTACTTATTGGCTCCTTTTGTGCTGCTTCTCCCTCTTCCCAGCCTGTGAGTAGGGACTGCAAAAAAAATCTCTAGTGGAATCTGTGGGCACTGTTTGCTTTATCTTCAAGTGGGCTATTCGATTTTCATCTTATTGTTTTGCTGGTGTTCTAATTTTTAGTCTCTGTTCTGATTGTTTTGGAGATGTTAATATAAATAATATATATAAATTTAAAAAATAAATAAAATTAGAGAGAGTATTGTGTGTGAATAATTTAAATATATATATATTTAATAATAATTAATTTTTTTATATATATATATATATATATATATATATATATATATATATATATATATATATATATATATATATATATATATATATAATATATATATATATATATAATTTTTTAATAATATAAACTGTATTATTAATATAAAAAAAATCTAAATATTTATTTTAGAATCGGGGATGTGGGTCGGATGCAAACCAGAACACAAAGCAAAATTTTTACGTGTAAATGTTGTTTTTCAGGTTGGACAAGCGGCGTACGCGGCCTCCAAAGGAGGGATTGTAGCGATGACACTGCCCATCGCTCGGGATCTGGCTCCGCTCGGAATTAGAGTCGTCACTATCGCTCCAGGTACTTTCTTATTTATTTCTTAAAGTGACCGGGACACTAAACGTGTAAAAAAAATTAAATAATAAAAATGGCATGCGGATTGTGCAGGCAGTGGTATATCTTGAATGTATGAAGAACTGCATTGCATTTAAAATCGAGGACCTGGTAGAAAGCAAGGATGAATCTCCTCAAATCGGACAGGCAAATAAAAAAGAAAACGTGTTTTATCGCTTACCCACTAGCCTAGCAGCAAAAGGGTTGCTGGTTCGAATCCCGACCACGACACCATCTGCCTGGAGTTTGCATGTTCTCCCTGTGTCTGCGTGGGTTTCCTCCGGGTACTCCGGTTTCCTGCCACACTCCAAAGACATGCTGGTAGGTAAATTGGATCTCGTCCAAAATTGGCCCAGTATATATACATATATGTGTGTATGACTGTGTGTCCCTAGCGTGTCAAGATCCTACGGGGTAATACAAGTCAGTTGCGCTATACAAGTCAGTCATTCATTCATTCATTTAACCACTTACCTACTGTGCACCTACACCCCCTTCCTGCCCAGACAAAATTTAAGCTTCCGGCACTGCGTCGCTTTAACTGACAATTGCGCGGTCGTGCGACGTGGCTCCCAAACAAAATTGGCGTCCTTTTTTTCCCACAAATAGAGCTTTCTTTTGGTGGTATTTGATCACCGCTGCGGTTTTTATTTTTTGTGCTATAAACAAAAATAAAGCGTCCATTTTGAAAAAAAAATTATATTTTTTACTTTTTGCTATAATAAATATCCCCAAAAAATATATAAAAACATTTTTTTTTTCTTTATCGTACATCACGGGACACAGAGCGCATAGCCATTACACTTGGGTTATATGGGTACCTTCAGGTGTGGACACTGGTGTAATCAATTTCACAGGAAGTTTCCTCCCTATATAACCCCCTCCCACTGGGAGTGCTTCAGTTTTTTCGCCAGTGTCTTAGGTGTTGGTCACGTCTAGCTGTCCCTCGGAGGTCTCGGGACCCAGGATAGCTAGCCGGATCCGTCCGAAGTGCTTCAAAGCCAAGGTGTACGGTACCCGGGCCCTGCTGGAGTGGGGTTTTGCCTATAATGCCTCTCCTTGGAGGGCTGGATTCTGGGCTCCAGTGCCTTAGTCTCTTCCAAGAACTAAACGCTACTGATGCCAGGATGCTATATAGGTCCAGGGGTGTGGGTTCCTTAACACAGGACCCCGGTCCCTGAAGGTCCAAGACAATACCCACGGAGATGGGGGAAGGCTGGGCCTCTTGCATTTTGCAATACCCTGCGGCGTGGAGCAGGTAAGAGGGAACCTGCGGGACTTGGTTCGACAGTAGGTATCCCCCTGGGGGTTCTGGGTTGGCTAATGGTATGCTTGTGCATCAGCCACTATCTCCACTATGTCTTTTGAGGCAGGATGGGATGTACTAATGTTTACCCAGATAACATGTAGATATATATATGCTTTTAAAGATATGTATTTTGCTACTCCCCCCAGATTTGCCTGTTAGCATGATACTGCAGCCACACGTGTATAGAGAGGAAGTGCTGACAAAACTCCTGTTTCCTAGGAAGCCTAGGGGGACAGCTTCCTCTATGTGTGCACTACAAAGATTAGTGGCTTACCGGGTGTCTGTGTTACTAGCGCTGGTCCAGGCTTCTCCTCTGCTCTCTGCTTCCTCCATGTTGGTTTCAGCGTGGGGGGTGCGGGGGCGCGCGCGCGTGCGCGCCGCCTTTTACAGCGTCAGCGTGCGTGGGGGGGGGCGGGCCAGCAGCGTCAGGTCTCAGATAAAGCAAAAAAGCATTTCCTGGCTGGTCATTCCCTCCTGAGAGCAGTGGAGAGTGAGGACATAGAGCGCGCAGCTGAGCCAGTTCTGGCTAACAGTGACACCCAGTGGTGGTTTGTGGATCTTCAGGTCTGGACTTAAGTCCACACTGACCAGAAAAAAAAACAAAAAAACATTTTCTTAAAGGGACTCAGCCTTAGATCTGGCAGTATCTGAGTCGGTGCAACCTTGGACTCCAGCTAACGGGCATTGGTGTGGCAATACGCACAGGACTTTCCTCGGTATTGCCGCCTTCTCAGGCGTATGAAAATTTAGAATTTTTTTTACCATAGCCTGTCCTTATTAATGTTTCACTTCTAGCTACAACAGTTGGGTGTTGACTGTAGGGGTGTCTCAAGGTTGTGCAATGGCTCCCAAGGGATCAGGACCAGCTAAGGCTGCAAAAGGTGCCAAAAAAGTAAAGGGGTCTCCAACGGGGTCAGAGGATTTGGGCCAGGCTCCAGTGGTCCCACCCTCACCAGATAGACCACCGAACAGCATCGTGCAGGAGCCATTGAGGGTGCTAGGGGCAGAGGCGGCCCCCAATCAACCCATTCCCGTTTATGTTACGGAAGAAATGCTAGAATCCACCCTGGGTGGGCTAGAGAAAAGGTTAACTGCTTTAATTGCCCGCTCTTTGCCGGGTGGCAAACGGGCTAGATCCCCGTCACCTAGAACGGTGTGTTCGGATGCAGAGGTCCTCTCTTCGGAGGAATTGGACCCACAGGGGGATCAAGCGGACCTGAGTCCTGACGGGTCAGACATTGAAGATTCCACTATAGATGAAATTTTTTCGGCTTCTCAAGCAGAGAGTCTGTGGATCCAGTCTCTGACGGATATGGTTCGCACTGCTTTTAAACTTCCAGTGTCAGAACAATTAGCCCCCGTGGTATCCTCTTTAGGTTCCTTGAAGGCACCATTGAGTGGTGCGTCTTTCCCGGTTCACCCCCTTCTGGAGAGCGTGATTTTTCAGGATTGGGCTCGACCTGATAGGATTTTTATCCCTTTTAAAAAAGGTTCACCATTCTCTATCCTATGGAAGAAGAATTTGCAAAGAAATGGGCACTCCCTACCGTGGACGCAGCCATTTACTGCGTAAATAAATCCCTGACCTGTCCGGTGGAAAATGTCCAGGTGTTTAAAGATCCAGTCGACAAAAAATTGGAGACCCTACTGAAGGCTTCTTTTACCACAGTAGGTGCCGTGGTTCAGCCAGCAGTGGCAGCCATTGGCGTTTGTCAGGCTTTAAATGATCAGACTAAACAGATATTAAGGGACTCGTGAATTGGCTGACCTCCCAAGAGCTCTCTGCTTTGCAGTAGATG
The DNA here is from genome assembly GCA_029574335.1 of Rana kukunoris. Lineage (NCBI taxonomy): Eukaryota > Metazoa > Chordata > Amphibia > Anura > Ranidae > Rana > Rana kukunoris. The sequence goes on along the minus strand of CM056057.1, from coordinate 2,899,268 downwards.
CTATTAAGGACTCCGTTCAACAGGCGTCCCGTTTATCTCTGCTGTTGGTTCATATGCGTCGCCTTTTGTGGCTAAAAAACTGGTCAGCAGAGGCACCCTGCAAAAAGCTTTTAGCAGGATTTCCCTTTCATGGTGGGAGACTATTCGGTGAAGACCTAGATAAATATATCCAGACCATATCAAGTGGTAAAAGTTCTTTCTTGCCTGTCAAGAAAAGATCGCGTGGGCCCGCATTTAAGCGACAGGCCTTCGCAGGCTCGGCCCCTTCAACTTCCCGTCAGTATCGACGGCCTCCCGGGCGTTCAGCATTTAATAGCTGCCCACAAGGACAAGCCACGACAGGCAAGAGGCCATGGTCTCGCAAGCCGGTTAAACCAGTCCTCAAGTCAGATTCATGAAGGGGCGCCCCCACTCTCTTGGGTGGGGGGAAGGCTTCGGTTTTTCTCCGAAGTGTGGAAGACCAGAATTCCCGACTCTTGGGTAAGATCCGTGGTAACCACGGGCTACAAGCTAGAGTTTCGGGAAGTCCCCCCTCCTCATTTTCAGGGGTCAAGTCTTCCAAGCGACCCATTAAAGAGGGCCTCTCTTGTAAAAGCATTGGATCGTCTCTGGCTCCAAGGGGTAATTGTAGAAGTACCAACCCAGGAATGGGGTCTGGGATTCTACTCCAACCTTTTCATAATACCAAAGCCCAATGGCGACGTCAGGCCTATCTTGGACCTCAAACGCCTAAATCGCTTTCTAAACATTCAGACCTTTCGTATGGAGTCCATACGTTCGGTGGCAGCCAGCCTACATCAAGACGACTTGCTAGCATCTATAGACATAAAAGATGCGTATCTGCACGTGCCGATCTACCCGGCACATCACAGGTTTCTTCGTTTTATGATAGATCACCGCCATTACCAGTTCGTAGCCCTCCCTTTCGGGTTGGCAACAGCTCCGCGGGTATTCACAAAAGGTGTTAGCCCCGGTGCTAGCCGTCCTAAGGACAGAAGGCATTTTAGTCTTGGCATACTTGGACGATCTTCTGGTTATCGACAGCTCAGCTTCCAACCTCAATCAGGCAGTAGGTCGCACAGTTCAGCATCTAGAGGAATTCGGGTGGATTGTAAACCTAGAAAAATCGGTATTGAAACCCACAAAGCAGTTGGAATATCTAGGCCTTCGGCTAGATACAGACTGCCAGAGGATAATTTTACCTCAAGCAAAGATCAGATCAATAGCTCAAGCAGTTCAAGTGATCTTAGGCAAGAAGAGGCCGACTATTCGCCTATGTATACGACTGCTGGGGAAGATGGTGGCCGCCTTCGAGGCTGTGCCCTACGCCCAGATCCATACAAGATATCTTCAGGCAGCCATTCTCTCTGCTTGGAACAAGTCCATTCAGGCGTTAGATCGTCCGTTAGTGCTCTCCCCGAAGGTCCGGCGCAGCCTGTCTTGGTGGCTGGTCTCTCAAAATTTGTCAAAAGGGAAATCCTTTTGCCCCATCACGTGGAAGATAGTATCCACGGATGCCAGCCTGTCAGGTTGGGGGGCAGTTCTAGAAGAACAGACCCAGCAAGGGCAGTGGTCGGAGGCAGAAAAACTGCTTCCCATCAATATCTTGGAGATCAGAGCTGCTCGGCTGGCCCTGATCGCCTGGACTCTCCCCCTTCAGGGTCTGCCAGTAAGGATACAGTCCGACAACGCCACTGCGGTGGCATACATAAACCACCAGGGGGGCACGAAGAGCCCAGCAGCCCAAAGAGAAGTAAACCTGATTTTCTCATGGGCCGAAGCCCATGTACCCTGCATCTCGGCGGTGTTCATCCCAGGGATAGACAATTCTCAAGCAGATTTTTTGAGTCGTCAACAGTTGCTCCCGGGGGAATGGTCTCTTCACCCCCAGGTATTCCAAGAGATTTGCCAAAGATTCGGAGTCCCAGATGTGGACATTATGGCAACGAGATCCAACAAAAAGGACAAATTCATATCCCGAGCCAGGGATCCCTCGGCCTACGGGACCGATGCCTTGGTTTGCCCCTGGCACCAGTTTTCTCTTCTGTATGCGTTCCCTCCACTGCAGATGATTCTCCGCCTTCTACGGAGGATCCGGGTGGAGCGCAGGCCTGTGATCCTGGTGGCCCCAGCCTGGCCCAGGAGGGCTTGGTACGCACTCATCGTGAAGATGTCAGTCGGGGCGCCGTGGCCGCTCCCCCTGCGCCCAGATGTTTCAGTCTCAGGGCCCAATCTGCCATCCTGCTTCACAGCAGCTAAATTTGACGGCTTGGCGGCTGAATCCCTAATTCTTAAGGGCAGAGGCCTCTCAGATCAGGTCATATCTATGTTGATTCAGGCTAGGAAACCGGTCTCCAGAAATATTTATTACAGAGTCTGGAGGACCTATGTGGAGTGGTGCGAGTCTCAAAAATGGCATCCTCGAAAGTTTTTTATTGACAGGATCTTGCGATTCCTCCAGGTTGGCGTTGACAAAGGGTTGGCTCTTAGTACTCTAAAGGGGCAGGTGTCGGCTTTATCAATATGGTTTCAAAGACCCTTGGCCACCCATTCGCTTATGAAAACCTTCTTGCAGGGGGTCTTGCATGTGAATCCCCCTATTAGAGCTCCCCTCTGCCCCTGGAATTTAAATCTGGTCTTGTCAGCTTTACAAAGGCAGCCGTTTGGACCTCTGACAGAAATCCCTCTTGTGCTACTAACCCGAAAGTTGGTTTTCTTGGTGGCTATGGCTTCAGCCAGAAGGGTTTCCGAGCTGGCAGCCTTGTCATGCAGGGAGCCATACCTGATTCTGCATAAGGACAGAGTGGTTCTGCGGCCTCAACCTTCTTTCCTTCCTAAGGTCATATCCAGTTTTCACTTGAATCAGGACCTAGTCCTACCATCCTTCTTTCCTACTCCCCAGTCCAGAGAGGAAAGACTGCTTCATACTTTGGACGTGGTTCGAGCCATGAGGGTCTATCTCAAGGCTACAGAGAAGATTCGGAAAACAGATGTGCTTTTTGTTCTTCCAGATGGCCCCAAGAAGGGTCAGCCGGCTGCCAAGTCTTCCTTGGCTAGGTGGATTAAGCAGCTGATTTTTCAGGCCTATGGTCTGAAGCGCGTTCCACCGCCCTTATCAGTTAAGGCCCATTCTACGAGGGCCATGAGTGCCTCTTGGGCGGCACACCATCAGATCTCTATGGCACAGGTTTGCAAGGCGGCAACCTGGTCTTCCGTACATACGTTTACTAAATTTTATAAGTTGGACGTTGCAAAGGGTACGGACGCAGCTTTTGGGCAGGCGGTCCTACGGACAGCAGTATAGAATCCTCTGGCCCGGTTCACGCCCCCTTGTGTTTCTGTTGATGGAGCCATGTTTTCTCCTGACAATATTTTTATTTGGCTATTCTTGGCCTTACGGTCTCCCTCCCTTCATAGAGCATTGCTTTAGGACATCCCAAGTGTAATGGCTATGCGCTCTGTGTCCCGTGATGTACGATAAAGAAAAAAGGATTTTTAATAAACAGCTTACCTGTAAAATCCTTTTCTTGAAGTACATCACGGGACACAGAGCTCCCACCCCTCTTTTGGGGAACATTGTGTAACCTCGGGAGAATTGCTTGCTACAAAACTGAAGCACTCCCAGTGGGAGGGGGTTATATAGGGAGGAAACTTCCTGTGAAGTTGATTACACCAGTGTCCACACCTGAAGGTACCCATATAACCCAAGTGTAATGGCTATGCGCTCTGTGTCCCGTGATGTACTTCAAGAAAAGGATTTTACAGGTAAGCTGTTTATTAAAAATCCTTTTTTTCCTCAGTTTAGGCCGATACGTATTCTTCTACATATTTTTGGTAAAAAAAAAATGCAATAAGCGTTTATCGATTGGTTTGCGCAAAATTTATAGTGTTTACAAAATAGGGGATAGTTTATGGCTTTTTTTTTTTTTTTTTACTATTAACCACTTGCATACTGGGCACTTACACCCCCCTCCTGCCCAGGTAAAATTTCAGCTTCCGGCACTGCGTCGCTTTAACTGACAATTGCGCGGTCGTGCGACGTGGCTCCCAAACAAAATGTACGTGCATCTATTGAGATATGCCACGCAGGATGTTTTAGAATGCACTATAAAATTAGTTATGTTGTTTGCCTTCCTCTCTCTTGAACTATTGTAAGAATACCATATTATAGATTACTATGCATCATGTACCGTGAGAAGAGGAGAGACTATAGAAACAACTAGTACCATACCCTATAGAGGGATTCAACTCCAGTACTAGGAAGGGGGGAGGGGATATTCAATGGGCGAAGACATTTAGAGGAGGGAGGACATTACTCTGGCGTTATCTAGGATAAGGCACCTAGGGAGAAGGAGCAGCCCCTTAAGGGGGCAATTATACGGGGTGGACGGGGGGGGGAGGGGGAGGGAAGGGGGGGTAGGAAGTAAAATAGGAAGGTTTGTGATCCAGGGATTAATAGAGATGGGCAATATACTATATAGCATGATTGAAATAAAGTGGAGGTGGAAGGAGGGATGGAGGGTGCGGGGGCACCGCGATGCAGGAGTGCGCAAACCAATACCCCCCGATAGGGAATTACTCAAGGGGATACTTAGGGAATAGAGTACTAGAGTAAGTAAGCAGGAGCTAAATTGGCTCTGGGGTAGAGGGGGGAGGTCTTGGTACCATACCTCTTGATCCCTGGGTCATAAGTAAGGGGATTGGGCCGGGGGGGGGGTTTTCTCGCCCCTCTCCAAATTTTTTTTTTTTTTTTTTTTTTTTCTTTTCCTCTTCTCTCTCTTTCTCCTCTCTCCTGGGCGTAGTTCCTTTTCTTCTCTCACCCATTCATCTATCCCTGTCTCCCGGGCCCAGGGGGAGGAGGAGAGGGGAGAGGACTCTGAGCTGCAAAGATGGGAGGTATAAGGATTACCACTTTTAATGTTAAGGGATTAAATACCCCAGAAAAAAGGAGAATGCTCCTGGGTGAATTAAAAAAAATGCGCTCAGATGTGGCCTTTGTCCAAGAAACCCATTTCAGAGCCAGTCGGTTACCCTACCTACAAAATAGATTTTTTCCATGTGTCTACCACTCATTCAGTTCGACATCTAAATCTAAAGGAGTAGCTATACTAATATCCAACCAGATTGCTTGGTCATTAACGGAAAAACAGATAGATGAAGATGGAAGGTATATATTCTTAAAAGGCACTTTAGGAGACGAGAAAGTAACACTAGCCACTGTATATACGCCTAACACGAGTCAAGATACCTTCCTGATTAAAGTACTATCTAAATTAGATAAATTTACAGAAGGGAAGTTGATACTAGGAGGAGATATTAATATGACATTAGACCCCAAATCAGATACATCCCTAGGATCTTCTTCTCTATCAGGGAAATCTAGGAGGCGAGTCTTGCGAAAGTTAAAAGAAATGCAGTTGGTTGACGTATGGAGGATATTACATGAGGAGGAGAGGGATTATACCTTTTACTCTAATCCACATAAAAGATACTCCCGGCTGGACTATTTTCTGATGCCCCATTATTTATTGACGGGAGTGGAGGAAGTAAAAATTGGAAATATAACCTGGTCAGACCATGCCCCAGTGACAATGGACATAATAATATCAGGTAAGGCTCTCTTCACGGGACATCGTTGGCGTCTGAATGAAAGTCTACTGCAGACCCCTGAGGTCAAAGAAGCAGTAGAAAAGGAATTAGGAGAATACTTTCGGACCAACGATATCCCGGGGAGCGACCCAAGTGTGGTGTGGGAGGCCCACAAGGCGGTGATGAGGGGTTTATTGATAAAGCATGGGGCAAGAATAAAGAAAAATCGAGAGAGTCAGGTTAGGAAATTAACAATAGATATCCAAACCCTGGAAATTCAACATAAAGGTACACAGTCAATTAAAGTAGGAGAAGAACTAGGACATAAAAGGAGGGAGTTAGCGGACCTATTGAGGTATAAAGCTAAAGCGATTATCCAAGTAGGTAGAAGGACAACATATGAATTAGGTGACAAGTGCGGTAAAGTATTAGCGGGGAAATTGAAAGATATTAAGAATACTGTGTACATACCACATATCAAGGGCAAGAACGGTCAGATAATGTCACTCCCTAAAGAAATAGCGCAGAGATTTAGAGAATACTATTCCTCCTTATATAATTTAGAACAAAAAGATATCCCTAGAGGAAGGATTGAGGACTATCTGTCCTCAACACAACTTAAAAGAATACCCTCAACCGAAAGGGAGATCCTCGATAGACCTATCTCAATGGAGGAACTTCAAGGAATTATGAAAATGGTTAAAAAAGGGAAAGCCCCCTGGCCCAGATGGGTTTTCTATTCAGTACTACCAGCATTTCTTCCCCATCCTTGGACCATATATGATTGGGTTGTTCAATGGGATCGGCCGCTCTACCGCGTTCCGTCCGGAAGCCCTTATGGCACATATTGCGGTGATCCCCAAAGAAGGGAAGGACCCGGCGGAGTGCGGTAGTTATCGCCCGATCTCACTGTTGAATACAGATCTAAAACTTTTCTCTAAACTAATAGCAGCCCGATTACAACCCTTCCTGACACAGCTAATACACTTAGACCAGGTGGGTTTTATCCCGACCCGGGAAGCCAGGGATAATACCATTAAAGTATTGAACCTGGTACACTGGGCAAGGGAAACCAAAACACCCTCGATCTTCCTCAGTACAGACGCCGAAAAGGCCTTCGACCGAGTTAATTGGAAGTTCATGGCAGGAGTACTGAGACATATTGGATTAGGAGAACACATGTATAGATGGATTATGGGGGTATACACTACACCTCAAGCATCAGTCAAGGTAAATGGAATCCTTTCAGAGCCCATTAAAATATTAAATGGAACAAGACAGGGGTGTCCACTATCCCCGTTACTATATGTATTGACACTGGAACCTCTGCTGAATAGGATTAGGCAAAATCCAGGAGTCCGGGGATTAGATATAGGAGACAGAGAATATAAAATTTCTGCATTTGCAGATGACATGTTGTTTACCATGTCTCATCCCCGGGAGTCGTTACAGAATTTGATGAGAGAAATAGAGGAATATGGGAAATTAGCAAACTTAAAAATTAACTATGAGAAATCAGAAGCTATGAGTGTGGAACTACCGAGGGGCCTACAACAAATCTTGGAACCTAAATTTAAGTTTAAATGGGTTAAGACAGCCCTGAAATACCTGGGCATTTATATCCCACCAAAACTTGGTAATACTTTTGAAGCAAATTTCCCTCCATTGATGAATACAATCAAAGATAATGTGAAGAGATGGCAGAGGGGATTTCACTCTTGGTTTGGGAGATGTAATGCTATTAAGATGAGTATACTTCCCAGAATACTATATCTCCTTCAAACAATACCAATCAAGATCCCCCCGGCCTTTTTACTTCAAATAAATAGGCTCCTTTTTAAGTTTATTTGGGCTAAGAAAAAACCTAGGATTAGTAGGAGTAGGATGTGCCTACCCAAGAGTAATGGGGGTTTAGCAATACCAGATGTAACCAAATACTATCAAGCGATTCATATGGGAAGGATTATAGAATGGGGCAGGAGGATAGGAACAAAACTATGGGTAGATCTAGAGCAAGAAATTAGCCAAGTCCCACTGCAAAGAGCAATATGGTGCTATCAAACATTGCCGAAACAGTTAAAAAACCATCCAATTATAGGGACGACGTTAGCAATAGGCCACAAGATATGCCAGGTAGGAAAACATACCTCAAGCTTCTCCCCATTATATCCAGTATTAGGAAACCCTGGTTTCCCACCAGGTATGGAGAAAGGAGCATATAGGAGTCTTAGAGAGAGGGGCCTTACACAGATATCACATTTTTTAGAACAGGATAGATGGCCAACTGTACCCTTATTGGTAATCCAGGAAGGAAAATACGGGATTAAAAATTGGCAAGCGGTACAGTTGTGCCACTTCCTGAACTCTTTGGGACCAACAAGTAGATATAAAAGGGAACTAACACAATTTGAAAGATACTGTGAAAACCAAGAACCCCCGGATAAATTATTATCTAGGATGTATAGGTTGGGAATAACATCTTTAGAAGGCCAGGAGATACCATCTATAAGAGAATGGGCCAGAGATATGGAGAGGAATTTCTCACAGATCCAGCAACAGAAAATAATTAATTTAACCTTGAAAACATCAATTAGCACTAGGCTCCAAGAATTAAATTATAAAATATTAAATAGATGGTACTACACACCAGAGAAATTGAGTAGGGCATTTCCGGGAACCCTAGATATTTGTTGGAGATGCAGGGAAGATAGGGGAACTATATATCATTTATTTTGGACATGTCCAAGGATTAGGAAATACTGGGAGGAAGTATTAAGGATAACCCAAAAATTTACAACATATCAACTGCAGGACGACCCAGCTTTCTGTCTGCTGCATCTAACACAGATCCCAATAAAAACATATAAGAAATCGATCATATGCCATATGATTAATGAAGCTAAAGCTGGGATAACTCAAAATTGGAGAAAAAATAATCCCCCTAGGATAACCGATTGGCTCTATAGGGTGAGGAATATTTGTGCAATAGAGGATGTGGTTCTATCAGCCCAAGACAGAAAGGAACAATATAATTTGACCTGGGGAGCGTGGAATGCATTTATGCACTCAGAAGAAGGGAGGAGTTTGTTGGGGGGGGAGTGATGGAGGAATGGGAATGAGGGAGGCTCCTAGGGATTGGATGAAGAGCTTGGACCGGGGGAGGGGAGAGGAGAGAGAGAATTGGTGGGGTTGGTGGGGGGGGGGGTTCCTTTTTTTTTTTGTTTTTTTTTCCTCTTTTTGTTGGAGGGGGGAAGGGAAGGGAGGGGAAGGGAGGGAAGAGAGAAAAAAGAGGAAGGAAAGGAAAAGGAGATAAAAAAGAGGAAAAAGGACGGTAATATAAGAGGAATAAATAGTTCGAGAATATAAGCCTGGAACAGGAACTATAGGAGATAATACAGGGTATTATCATTAGGGTAACCCAGGACGTAAATAACTACCCGTATCTACATATACCCTGTTGTCTCTAAATATAAGCCTGAGGTTTAAATAAGTACAAAGGACTATGAGATAATAAGTGAATGTTTTGTTTTATTCTGTTGATCCTAATGCAATTGTTAAGTGATTTATGTTGTAAAATTAATATTTCCTAAATAAAGAAGGATTAAATGTAAAAAAAAAAACACTAGGGGGTGAGGAAGGGGTTAAATGTGTATCCTAGGTGTGTTCTAACTGTGGGGGGAGGGGGGGGTGACCGATCTGTGTCCCTATGTAGGAAGGAACACAGATCGGGCTCCTCCTCTCCAGAGACAGGACGCTGTCTCTGTGTAAAACGGCAATGAGAGATGATCTATGAGAGATCATCTCTCATTCGCCCACAGATCGCATCGCAAACGGCCACTCTGATTGGCCGTTCGCCGCGATCTGTGATTGGCCGTGTCCAAGGGACACGGACAACACAGGGCTTCCCTGCAGCGCGGTCTACAGCGCGCGCTGGGAACACCTGAATGACATGCCGTCAAATGACGGCATGTTGGATATTCAGGCCCGCGCTGTTGCCGTCATCCGACGGTAGCGCCGGCCTGAAGTGGTTAATGGCGGCGATCTGCGATTTTTTTTTTTTTTTTTTTTTTTTTTTTTTTTTTTTTTTTTATTGGGACTGCGACGTTATGGCGGACACTTCGGACACTTTTCTGAAATTTTTGGGACCATTTACATTTATACAGTGAACAATGCTATAAATATGCATTGATTACTGTATAAATGTGACTGGCAGTGAAGGGGTTAACCACTAGGGGGCGGGGAAGGGGTTAAATGTGTGTCCTATGAGTGTTGTAACTGTAGGGGGAGGGGGGGTGACTGGGGGAGGTGACCGATTTGTGTCCCTATGTACAAGGGACACAGCATCGGTCTCCTCTCTCCCTGACAGGACGTGGAGCTCTGTGTTTACACACAGAGCTCCACGTCCCCGCTCAGTTACTGGGCAATCGCGTGTACCTGGCGGCGATCATTGCCGCCGGGCACTCGCACCGGAATCCCAGCAGAGCGGCGGGTGCGCGCGCGCGCCCGCGGCTTTAAAAAGACATCACGTCATATGACGTGATGCCAGGATAATGGATAAAGGATAAAGGAGTCCTCTGCCCGCCGTCATTTTAAGGTGGGCGGTGGACAAGTGGTTAAATATGTATTCATTTTTTAATATAACAGAAAAATATATGCTTTAACTTCCCAAAAGAGATAAAAGCATTAGCAGCGCTAAACGGGTGTATTCAATGAGAAAAACCTTTCCAATTGTGTGTGTATTTATTTACAAAAAATATGAACTCCATCTTTTAATCAGATCTATTGGATATAGAAAAAAAAAATATTATATTATAATATAATTTTTTCTATATCAAATTTTTTTTTGTATATAAAAACATTGATTAAAAGCTTGTGTGTGTAGGTGTGTAATATATATATATATATATATATATATATATATATATATATATATATATATATATATATATTACACACCTACATATATACCATATATATCTACCTATATATATATATATATTATTTATTTGTTTGATTTTTTTTTTTTGCTTCCCTGGTTTAGTTCCTCTTTTTCCCCCACATCAACATGAGAATACATTGTATATTATATATTTTCCAAAAATAATATATTTATCTGACTTATTAGAATTAAAGATAACAGTAATGGAAAACAATTATATGTGTGTGTGTGTCAATCATTTTTGTATATATAATCTAATCTTATATATATATATATATATATATATATATATATATATACACACAATTTATTTAGGAACAATAACATTATCATATACTAAAAATATGAAAGCAAATTACCATTTTTCCCATACTGTGTTTGTGTGTGTATGTATATGTATGTATGTGTGTATATATATATATATAATATATAATTAATATAATATATTCTCTAGCTGTCCCCTTTTTTTATTTATTACATTTTGAAAAAAAAAATTATTAAAGCTGGTGTTTATTTTTTTTTTGGCTTCTCTTGTATAATTCCTCTCATCAACATGAGAATACATTTATTAAGTAATCATTTAAAAAAAAAAAATTATATATATATATATATATTAGTTGTCCATCGGGACCGATACCGAGTATTTGCGGGAGTACTTGTACTCGCACAAATGCTCCCGATACCTAAATAGAATACTTTTTTTGTATTTATCAACATGTTCTGTGAAAATTCTTTGAGTTTTTTACTACTGCGTGACAAGAAAATAAAACATTTTTATTCATTTTTACTCATTTTTATTTTTATTCTTTTATAATGTCTTGAGTTAGAGTTCTTCATAATTCTAAAGAAAATATCCTTAGTCTGTATTGTGGTTTGAAAACTGTCACATGACATTTAAAAAAAGTATCGGTATTCGGTATCGGCGAGTACATGAAAATAAGTATCGGTACTTGTACTTGGTCCTAAAAAAGTGGTATCGGGACAACTATATATATATATATATTATCCTTATTATTTTTTTTTTTTTTTTATATATATATTATCTTATTTGGACCCTAAGACTTCATCACTGTGTCTGTGTTTTTCTAGGGAAAGCAGGCAGATCGGAGCACATTTTATAATCTGATCTTCATCTCTATTTCTCAGGCTTGTTTGCGACCCCGCTCCTGATGGGCCTCCCTGAGAAGGCGAGGGAGTTCCTGGCCAAGCAGGTGCCCTTCCCCAGCAGACTGGGCGATCCTGACGAGTACGCCCACCTGGTCCAGTCCATCGTAGAGAACCCCATGCTGAACGGTGAGGTGATCCGTCTGGACGGGGCCCTTCGAATGCAGCCTTAACGCCGATGAGGCCCTGCGGGAGATCGCAGCACCCTCCGTCCTTCGCCTGACGGCGTCAGATCCAGGAGCAGCCGTAGGATGTCCTCTGTGAGGGTCCAGGCGCCACCGATTGTATCCAGAATCTATCCATTGAATGTTAAACAGCCACCTTATGTGGGGAAGAAGTTCCATACGCCGTGATTGTTGCCAAGGATCGTTCGATGACGCGGTTTGCAGGTTATAAAAATAATTTAGTGTAAAAAATAAATAAATTGGTTTATTTAAAGTTTGTGGTTAAGTCGTTTCCCTGATGTCTGGGAGGATAGGATGTAAGAATTATTGGAAGCTGAACCCCAGGCGCTCATTACACATACAAAGGGAGGCAGGTTTACCTTCCAAAAGACTTGCATTTCTATTCATCCAGTCCTGAAATTTATACATCTCTGCCACACAGCACAGATTTCTCTCTGCTGCAGTTAAAGCAGAACTCCAGCCAAAAAGTAACAATATAAAAATAGATTATTAACCACTTCAATACCCGCCCATAGTCATATGACATCCACAGAGGGGATCTCCCATCCTGGATGGACGTCATAAGACGTCCTGGGCTTTGTGGGGGAATATCTGAATGATGGGTGCAGCTAGAGGCATCATTCAGATATCAGATATCCTTCTCTTCTTCCGCCGATTCTGTGCAACATAAGAACTATCGGAACCCCCCCTCCCGTATAATGTGAAAGATGAAGTTACACCGAGTAAATAGATACCTAACATGTCACGCTTTAAAATTGCGCACACTCATGGAATGGCGCCAAACTTCGGTACTTAAAAATCTCCATAGGCAACGCTTGAATTTTTTTTTACAGGTTACCAGTTTAGATTTACAGAGGAGATCTAGTGCTAGATTTGTTGCTGGCACTCTATGCAAGCTACTGGGGACAGGGGCGTTTACATTTTTTTTTTTTATTCTTTTTTCACTTTTATTCCTATTTCAAGGAATGTAAACATCCCTTGTAATAGGAAATGTGTGTGACAGGTCCTCTTTATGGAGAGAGGCGGGGTCAATAAGACCTCCCTCTCCCCCCCACATCTCTCCTCCAGGCTGCAAACCATGAGAAGAAACAAAGGAAAAGATTGGATGGCCGCACTCCAGGGAACTTCCAAAAAAGTTGTCTTTATTCAGTAAAAATCAACATGCCACATCAAAAACAGCCACAGGACAGGACAAGACAGCCGACGCGTTTCACACTACATTAGTGCTTAGTCAGCCACCTTTTTTAGAAGTTCCCTAGAGTGCGGCCATCCAATCTTTTCCTTTGTTTCTTCTGCTGCTACGTGCATTGCCGGCACCCTCCTCTGATTGTTTGCAGCGCCCACCTGGAGCGGTGATTCCTTCCCCTCCCTTTGTTTGCTCTGGAAATCATGAGATCGGTGAAAAAAAATTCACTGATCTCATGAATAGTTGCTTACTAGCCGCAATCGCAGCTTTGTTTACTTACGGGGACCCAGGAGTGACGTCATCACTTTGCGCCCGGGTCCTCCGACGGTCATAGAGATGACTGGTGACCATCACCAGCAGGGCAGTTTGAAGACATTTGGGGGCCCCAAGCAAAAAAAATATGACATTTCAAGTTGAGAAGCGGGGGGGGGGTGTCTGGTTGGCGGCTTACCTCTATCCTCCGCCTCACACGCCGGCATATGTTGGTGTCCGCACAGGGGCCCCAGCAGGGAGGGCCCCTGCCGCATCGCTGCGTCCTCCTGCAGTCCGGTCGGCCGTGTACTATAACCACGCGGTACAGGAGATTCAGTTGGCTGTTCCCGGGGCCGGACTGAAAGGAAGTGAACACTCAGTGTGTGCACTTCCTGTCAGTCCGGCCGGGAACAGGAACCTGATTCTCCTGTACCGCGCGGTTCTGGTACACGGCCGACCGGACTGCAGGAGGACACAGCAGTGCGGCAAGGGCCCTCCAAAATATGCCGGCGTGTGCGTGTGAGGCGGAGGATAGAGGTAACCAGATCCCCCCCCCCCCCCCCCCCCCCCCCCCCCCCCCCCCCCCCCCCCCCCCCCCCCCCAGCTTCTCAACTTGAAATGTCATATTTTTTTTTTGCTTGGGGCCCCCAAATGTCTTCAAACTGCCCTGCTGGTGACCAGATGGTCACCAGTCATCTCTATGACCGTCTGAGGACCCGGGCGCAAAGTGATGACGTCACGCCCGGGTCCCCGTAAGTAAACAAAGCTTGGGGCCTCAGGCAAATGCTTGGTTTGCCTGTCGGGTTCCGACGGGCCTGGTCACCAGTCATCTCTATGCTTCCTGCCTACGCCGGACGATTCGTTTTCCGAGCCCCCGATGGCACGGGAGAGCCCGGAGAAGCACCGGATGGTGGCGGGAGGGGACACTATGATCGTTCTTAGGTTGCGCAGGATCGCCGGCAGAACAAAAGGATATCTGGATGATGCCTCTGGCTGCAGGCATCGTACAGATATCCACCCGCAAAGCCCAGGACGTCATTTGACGTCCACCCAGGATGGGAGATCCCCTCTGTGGACGTCAAATGACAATGGGCGGGTATTGAAGTGGTTAAGCAGGCCTCTGTATTCTGTACAATATGTAAATTGTAATCGTTGTTTTGCCTTCAAGTATAGTTGGAGTATAGGGAACTGCAGTAGTGTAGATGGCCACAAGATGTCGCTATCTGATTTAAAACGATATACCTTGGTTGCTACCGGTATCGCTGGACACAATTATCAGGACAAGTTGACGTATTTTTAGAATTTGCACCTCCCCTGAATCGGCGGGACACCTGTCAGAAGTAGCAAATGTTATCAATATTTTGAGTAATCAATACCTGAACTCTGGAAGATGCCTCTCCTAAACTAAGAGGTCTGCAGCTGGTCTTCTCCTCGTTATTGACTTCCAATGCCTTGTTCTACACGGTGTCTGGGTAGAGGTGTCCATCTTGGTAGAGGAGCGGGGCTTTGCAGGACCACCTATAATCGTTCCCTATATTAAAGAGGACCTGTATTATGGAAGCTGCACTCCCTTTGGTAGAGGCAGGGCTTTGCTTTCTTGTGTGGGAGTTGCCCCTCTAAAGACTGGAGATGTGATTGGAGGCTATGTGAGATGCAGCAGGAGAGGTGGAGGAAGCGCAGGTATACAGAAGAGATGAAGTAGATGCAGGGAGATCCTTGCACTGCATGTCCTCGGGTACAGCTTCCTCTCCAGCATTAGGACTTGGCCTCCGGTATGCTCCTGGTCTCTCTGCAACTGATCCTTTCCCTGTTACTGACCTACAATGTCTTGTTCTGCACCGGGTCTCTGTGTGGAGGTGGCCATCTTGGTAGAGGAGCAGAGTTTTGCTCCCCTATGTCAAAGCTGCCCTCCTGATATTGACTGGTTGTCTTATAACTGGCGGTGTAATGATCAGTGGCAGCCGCTTCATTAGTGGCGCAGGGGTGCCGCCCCCAGTCTTAGCGCCCAGACCCTAATCTACACGCAGGGCGCTGGCTGGATGTATTTCAATGGGGTCTCTTGTTTTTGAAGCATGGGATTAAAGACTGAGGCTCTAATTGGCTTAAAAAAGGGTGGGCTCGGGGCGCAGAGCACTGTGCCCTGAGCCCACCCAGTTGTGTGACATTACAAAGTATTCATATTAGCTATTGTTTTCCTGAGTCTCTTTCCAGCCAATTGGAAAGCTGGCCCTGAGACCTGATTTGGTCAGGGACAGGGGGGGGGGGACTGACCATTGAGGAACTCGGGCACTGCCCGAGGGCCCCATGCCACTAGGGGGCCCCATCAGGGTTTCCAGGCTCATTAAAACCAGGGACAGTATGTAAAAATCTGTGTTTTTTTTTTTTTTTTTTACATCTGTCCCTGATATGTCCAAAACCTACATGCTTTTGATGTGAAAATCCCGAGATTTTAGCTGCCCCGCCTCTTTACTGCCACCTGGCTTAGTGGCCATCTGTAAGCCTGGGGGCCCCATAATCTTCTATTGTCTTGGGGCCCAATGAGTTGTCAGTCCGCCCCTGGTCAGGGAGTCCTAGGAGTCCCGGCCAATCAGGTTTTAGGACTCGCCTCCTGTTTGGCTGGGAGCAAAAGCAACGGCCCCTCGGCAAGCTGGAGCGAGGAGCAGCATCAGCCCCCTAAGGTAAGGCCACTGATCGCTGCCTTCCTGCCTGCTGGGGGGGGGGGGGGAGCAGGTAGGCAGTCCAGCCAGCAGGCCCTTTTTTTCCTGTGGCTGACGGTGGACTATTACCTGCGGAGGGACTATGTGCCCTGCTGCCCCAGATCCTCTGCTTCAGAAGGTTCGCCTAGGACTACACTGGAGGGGGGCTGAGGGTCGGCCATGCAGGGGCTATGCAGTTGTGGGAAATGTTCAGCACTATAAGCCACAGACTCTCCATCTGGGCTTGACGAGCTGTCATTCATTTTGCTGCCCCCCCAAATAGTGAGCACCAGCCGCCACCTGTAATGATAGAGGGGGGGGGGGGAGGCACAGACCCAAAGAATGGGGTGAAGAAGAAGCAGGGAGATCCTTGCACTGCAGGTCCTCAGGTACAGCTTCCCCTCCAGCAAGGAGAACGAAGATCTCCAAATATAGTGAGACGGTCAGAGGTAGATGTACCTTCTGACTACAGCGGGGATCATGTGACAGTGTCTAGGCAGCCTTTCTAAATCGTAGTTTCTCCAGAAATTAGTAGGGGTTCCATTAGTGTGGGACCCGTGGAGATTCTCCCCTCATCCTTTTGCTAAGTAACCACTGACACTAACAAACTTTTTAACTGTCTGTACAGGACATTCTTCTCACTGATCACCAATGTAAGGGACATTCTTCTCACTGATCACCAATGTAAGGGACATTCTTCTCACTGATCACCAATGTAAGGAACATTCTTCTCACTGATCACCAATGTAAGGAACATTCTTCTCACTGATCACCAATGTAAGGGACATTCTTCTCACTGATCACCAATGTAAGGAATATTCTTCTCACTGATCACCAATGTAAGGAACATTCTTCTCACTGATCACCAATGTAAGGGACATTCTTCCCACTGATCACCAATGTAAGGGACATTCTTCCCACTGATCACCAATGTAAGGGACATTCTTCTCACTGATCACCAATGTAAGGAATATTCTTCTCACTGATCACCAATGTAAGGAACATTCTTCTCACTGATCACCAATGTAAGGGACATTCTTCTCACTGATCACCAATGTAAGGGACATTCTTCTCACTGATCACCAATGTAAGGGACATTCTTCTCACTGATCACCAATGTAAGGAACATTCTTCCCACTGATCACCAATGTAAGGGACATTCTTCTCACTGATCACCAATGTAAGGGACATTCTTCTCACTGATCACCAATGTAAGGGACATTCTTCTCACTGATCACCAATGTAAGGGACATTCTTCTCACTGATCACCAATGTAAGGAATATTCTTCTCACTGATCACCAATGTAAGGGACATTCTTCCCACTGATCACCAATGTAAGGAACATTCTTCCCACTGATCACCAATGTAAGGGACATTCTTCTCACTGATCACCAATGTAAGGGACATTCTTCTCACTGATCACCAATGTAAGGGACATTCTTCCCACTGATCACCAATGTAAGGAACATTCTTCTCACTGATCACCAATGTAAGGGACATTCTTCTCACTGTAAGTATGTTTAGACTGAGGCTGTTCCCATGTACATTAGTATTTCCGGCACTCTTGGCGCTCTGCCAGCCTCTGATCTGCATGGAGTATGTCCTTGGAGAAGAACAGGCCTGCAGCCTGACACTGAGGAGCTCACACACAGGGCTGGGGGGGGGGGGGGTATTTGTGAATGGATTTATACTCTGTAATATCAGAGATCAGAGCCCTGCTGCACCTTGATCAGTCACATGTGAAAACTTGTCTGCCTGCAGCATATTTCCGTCTGTCCTGCAGTTATTCCTGGAATGTAGAGGACGGCTCCCTCACACAGGAAAATCCCTTAAGGGAACTCTCCGCTGGCTTGCCAGCTAAAAGAAGAACTCCGCATTCAGGAGGAACTGAGCACAAGGCATGTATATCTGTTAAAGGTGAACTCCAGACACCAAAACTTTGCAAACCCAGATATTGCCTTGTGACAGTAGCAGTGACATCATCACTGTGCTGTCTATAGCAGGGATATGCAATTAGCAGACTTCCAGCTGTTTCAGAACTTTAGTCCCATTAGGCATAGCCAGACTGACAGACACAGGCATGGCATCCAGAGGCAGAGCCATGATGGGATTTGTAGTTTTGCAACAGCTGGTGGTCCGCTAATTGTATATCCCTGGTATATAGCCTTAGCAGAGCTGTGGGAGGAACCCAGCAAACACCATTTTAAAAATCTATAGGAGGGGGGGCGGAGACCAGACCAGTCACCCCTCACAAGGAGAAAAAGAGAAGAGCTGTGGGAGGAGCCCAGCAAGCACCACCCACTACATAAAAGTACAGCAGGGGCGGAGACCAGATCAGTCACCCTGCACAAGGAGAGAGAGAACTGTGGGAGGAGCCCAGCAAGCACCACCCACTGCAGAAACTACAGGAGGGGGGTGGAGACCAGACCAGTCACCCTGTACAAGAAGAGCGCAAAGCTGTGGGAGGAGCCCAGCCATCACCACCCACTGCAGAAACTACAGAAGGGGGCGGACACCAGACCAGTCACCCTGTACAAGAAGAGCTCAGAGCTGTGGGAGGAGCCCAGCAAGCACCACCCACTACATAAAAGTACAGCAGGGGGCGGAGACCGGACCAGTCACCCTGTACAAGAGGAGCACAGAGCTGTGGGAGGAGCCCAGCAAGCACCACCTACTACAGAAAACTGCAGGAGGGGGCGTGGACCGGACCAGTGACCGTGTACAAGAAGAGCGCAGAGCTGTGGGAGGAGCCCAGCAAGCACCACCCACTACAGAAAACTGAAGGAGGGGCCGGAGACCGGACCAGTCACCCTGTACAAGAAGAGCGCAGAGCTGTGGGAGGAGCCCAGCAAGCACCACCCACTACAGAAAACTGCAGGAGGGGCCGGAGACCGGACCAGTCACCCTGTACAAGAAGAGCGCAAAGCTGTGGGAGGACCCAGCAAGCACCACCCACTACAGAAAACCAGAGGAGGGGGCGGAGACCGGACAAGTCACCCTGCACAAGGTGTAAGAGAGAGAGAGCAGAGATGTGGGAGGAGCCCAGCAGGCACCACCCACTACAGACACACTCCTAAACCTTGTGGACGGCCTTCCCAGAAGAGTTGAAGGTGTTATAGCTGTAAAGGGGCGGAGCCAACTCCATATTGAACACTCCGGATTAAGACTGGGATCCCAGTAAAGTTGTGTAAAGGCAGGCGTCCCAATACTTTTGGAAATACAGTGCATATAGACTCCACCACATGGAGATATCTTCAATATCAATCTGTCAATGGTTGGACTCCAACGCATTTCAGCTCATAAAGAGTCTTCATCAGGGGGGGTAAGCAATACAGACTAAGACTGGGATGCCATTAACGTTCATATGTGTGTCCCAATACTTTTGGTAAAACAGTGTATATCATGTATAGGATTCCTGTACAGACCCTGCAATTGAAGCTGATGTTTTTTTTTGGGGGGGGGGGGGGGGGCTGACAGTGATGGTGTAATGGCTGGAAATAGAGGATATCCTCCCACTGTCTTCATACCTATTGCTAGCAGTGCAGGTTGGAGGAGGAGTGCCATGTCCCCCCCCCCTCCCCCCTCGTTCTGTACTCGCCCCTCGGGGTAGTGCAGGGAGCAGACGCCCCGTCTCGCTGTCAGTGTCTGGCTCCGGAGGGCGCTGTCTGTCCAGGCTTGTTATCTATGAATGACAGCCAGTTCTCTGCTCCTCGCCCATTCCGATATCTTGCTTTATAACATTCACAAGTCCTGAATTCAGGCGCTGACATCATGGCCCAGGTGTGCTGCGTTCTCCCTGCAGGGTTCAAACGCAGTGGGCGTTACCCAGACTCCGTGTCCCCCAAAACCTGGAGCTGCGAGGGCTAAGATGCAGCTCGGTGTCATTTAAAGTGAACCCGCAACAGGGGTCTCCACACTTTCTAAATAAAGGGCCAGTTTAATGTCCCTCAGACTTTAGGGGGGCCGAACTGTGACCAGTGGGAGTAAAAAAAGGTCCAGATGTCATGGGGGGGGGGGGGGGGGTAATGCCACTTTTGTTTCAGTGGGAGGAATAGTGCCTCATCATTGGTGTCGGTGGGAGGAATAGTGTCCCATCATTGGTGTCAGTGGGAGGAATAGTGTCCCATCATTGGTGTCGGTGGGAGGAATAGTGTCCCATCATTGGTATCAGTGGGGGAATAGTGTCCCATCATTGGTGTCAGTGGGAGGAATAGTATCCCATCATTGGTGTCAGTGGGAGGAATAGTGTCCCATCATTGGTATCAGTGGGGGAATAGTGTCCCATCATTGGTATCAGTGGGGGAATAGTGTCCCATCATTGGTGTCAGTGGGAGGAATAGTGTCCCATCATTGGTATCAGTGGGGGAATAGTGTCCCATCATTGGTATCAGTGGGGGGAATAGTGTCCCATCATTGGTATCAGTGGGAGGAATAGTGTCCCATCATTGGTGTCAGTGGGAGGAATAGTGTCCCATCATTGGTGTCAGTGGGAGGAATAGTGTCCCATCATTGGTATCAGTGGGGGGAATAGTGTCCCATCATTGGTATCAGTGGGAGGAATAGTGTCCCATCATTGGTGTCAGTGGGAGGAATAGTGTCCCATCATTGGTGTCAGTGGGAGGAATAGTGTCCCATCATTGGTGTCAGTGGGAGGAATAGTGTCCCATCATTGGTATCAGTGGGAGGAATAGTGTCCCATCATTGGTGTCAGTGGGAGGAATAGTGCCTCATCATTGGTGTCAGTGGGAGGAATAGTGTCCCATCATTGCTGTCAGTGGGAGGAATAGTGCCTCATCATTGGTGTCAGTGGGAGGAATAGTGTCCCATCATTGGTATCAGTGGGAGGAATAGTGTCCCATCATTGGTGTCAGTGGGAGGAATAGTGCCTCATCATTGGTGTCAGTGGGAGGAATAGTGTCCCATCATTGGTATCAGTGGGAGGAATAGTGTCCCATTGGGTGTCATGGGAGGAATAGTGTCCCATCATTGGTATCAGTGGGAATAGGTCCCATCATTGGTGTCATGGGAGTGTCCCATCATTGGTGTCAGTGGGAGGAATAGTGTCCCATCATTGGTGGGGGGAATAGTGTCCCATCATTGGTGTCGGTGGGAGGAATAGTCCCATCATTGGGAGTGGGGGGAAGTGTCCCATCATTGGTGTCAGTGGGAGGAAGTGTCCCATCATTGGTGTCAGTGGGAGGAATAGTGCCTCATCATTGGTGTCAGTGGGAGGAATAGTGTCCCATCATTGGTATCAGTGGGAGGAATAGTGTCCCATCATTGGTATCAGTGGGGGAATAGTGTCCCATCATTGGTATCAGTGGGAGGAATAGTGTCCCATTATTGGTGTCAGTGGGAGGAATAGTGTCCCATCATTGGTATCAGTGGGAGGAATAGTGTCCCATCATTGGTATCAGTGGGAGAAATAGTGTCCCATCATTGGTATCAGTGGGAGGAATAGTGTCCCATCATTGGTGTCAGTGGGGGAATAGTGTCCCATCATTAGTATCAGTGGGGGAATAGTGCCCCATCATAGGTAAAGTAAACCGACCATTCAAATTATAGACTGATCGTTTCTTTTTCAGTGGGGCAAACATACAAAATAAGCAGCCGATCAAATACCCCCCCCCCCTCACTGTAGAAAAGGAAGGAACCAGTAAATTACATATTTACTGGCCCCTTCCTCCACACTCCATTCTGAAACATCCCCCCCAGCAGCCGGTTGGGGAGGAGAGGAGGGAAGGCAGGGAGCACAGGGGCCCTCATGGGGTGATTAGGGTGTGCCCAGGCACGCCGACACACCCCGTGCGCACACGCCTAAACTGATGAAATCTATACAAAGGGAAACTTTTCAGACGTATTCCTCGTAAGCAAAATTCATTGCAGTTATTCCTTATTCTTTACTAAAATCCCCCCCCCCACCCCCAAAAAAATAAGTTATATTTGATTTCCTTCCTGTATTCGCATCCACAGAGAATGGGGGAAAAAAAATCTCAAGCAACACTGCAATCCAAGATTCAGATTTCACCCTTTGGAGAGTTAGACATAAAAATACATATATATATATATTTTTATAATACATAACATATAAATAGACAACACTATATGCTTGGAGAGCCAGATCAGTAACATTTTCCAGTGTAATATAAAAAAAAAACACCTAAAACCGTCAATAGTTGTCATTTGTGTTAGAGCGCAGGCAGACAAAGCCTGGAGATGTTCCTCGTGGGCGGGGCTTTGTAAAAGAAGGCAGGTCAGTAAGAGCTACTTTAGGGATTTCTTTGGTTAGTGAAGCTGTAGTTTGATCAGAGGAAGCACAGAGATAGTTGCCCCCCCCCGGTGGCCACTCTTGGTATGGCAGGTAAGAATGAGGAGGGGCCAAATAATCCACTTGAATACGACGCCTAAGTATCCGGCTACTAGCCCATAAACCACAACGACGGAACGGATGTGTCTGCAGGTATTTGGGTACGACCACAAATATCCGGATGGATGACACGCCTGCCATACCACGTCGAGCGGATACAACTTCCTTCTCCTTTTGCTGACGTAACAAGGGCCGCTGTTCCTGGTTGGCAGCCCTCTACCGCCGCCGCTGTGTGTTTATTCAGCTTCCGTCCACCGCCCAATATACTTCCTATTAGTGCCAAGGCTTGACCGCCCTCTTCTACCTCCAAGGCATTCCTATTGGCCAATGAAATATCCTATCCTAGTGATGGGCCAATAGGAATATAAGGACACAGGGGCGGGACAAGCGGTGGGCAAGAGGTGCGGCTTCCCTGGGCATTGGGGGGTTGTGCTAGAAGGGGTGATTTGGAAAAGGGGGGGATTTGCACTAGGGGGTGGGTTTCTGTTAGGAAGGGTGATGGGATGGGAGGAGTTGTGCTAGTAGGGATGATTGGGGAATTTTTGGGGGGAGATTTGTGCTATGGAGAAGGTATTGGGGGGGGGGGTGTTGTGCTGGGAGTGGGGGATTTAAAGTGGTTGAGAGTATTTATTCTCAGACGGAAAAATTGAGGGGTAGAGGATTTGTGTTAGAAGGGGGGTTTGTGCTGGGAGTGGGGGATTTTGAGAGGGGGGAGCATTTATGCTCAGAGCGTAAATATGAGAGGTAGAGGATTTGTGCTAGGATGGCGGATTTGGAAGGGGGGGGAGTTATGCGCAGAGGAGAAATTTGAGGGGTAAAGGATTAGTGCTAGACTGAGGGATTTGGTCTGGAAGTGGGTCATTTGGAAGGGGGGGGGGGATTTATGCTCAGAGGAGACATTTTTTTTGGGGGGGGGATTTGTGCAGGGAGTGGGTTATTTGGAAGAGGGGGGGATTTATGCTTAGAGGAGAAATTTGAGGGGTGGAGGATTTAAGGGGGATTTGTGCTGGGAGTGGGTGATTTGGAAGGGGGGGGATTTATGCTCAGAGGAGAAATTTTGGGGGGGGGGATTTGTGCAGAGAGTGGGTTATTTGGAAGAGGGGGAGATGATTTATGCTTAGAGGAGAAATTTGAGGGGTAGAGGATTTAGGGGGGATTTGTGCTGGGAGTGGGGTATTTGGAAGGGAGCAGGAGCATTTATGTTAAGAGGGGAAATTTGATGGGTAGAGGATTTGTGCTAACAGGGGGGATTTGTGCTGAGTGAGGCGGATTTGGAGGGGGGTGAGAGGACTTTTTTCTCAGTGGGTAAATTTAAGTGGGTAAAGGATTTGTGCTGGGAGTGGGAGATTTTAAAGGGGGGGGGGGGAATTTATGCTCAGAGGGGAAATTTGAGGAGTAGAGGATTTGTGCTAGGAGGGAGGATTTGTGCTGAAAATGGGGTATTTGGAAGGGGGGGGGGCGCAGGGGCATTTAAGTTTAGAGGGGAGATTTGAGGAGTAGATGATTTGTGGGAGGTTTTGGGGTGGATTTGTGCTGGGAGTGGGGTATTTGGAAAGGGGGGGGGGGCATTTATGCTCAGAGGGGAAATTTGAGAAGTAGATGATTTGTGGTAGGTGGGAGAATTTGGGGGGGATTTGTGCTGGAAGTGGGGTATTTGGAAAGGAAGGGGGGGGAGCATTTATGCTCAGTGGGAAAATTTGACGGATAGAGGATTTGTGCTGGGAGAGGGTGATTTGGAGTGGGGTGAGGGGATTTATTCTCAGAGGGTGAGTTTGAGGATAGAGGTAGAGGATTTGTGTTAGGAGAGGGGATTTGTGCCGGGAGTGGGAAACTGTGAAGGTGGGGGGGGGGGGGGGGGGGTTATGCTCAGGGGGGAAATTTGAGGGGTAGAGGGTTTGTACTGGGAGTGGGAGATTTTGAGGGGGAGAATTTATGCTCGGGGGGGGGGGGGGAATTTGAGGGGTAGAGGGTTTGTGATAGGAGGGAGGATTTGGGGGTTTTGTGCTGGGAGAGGGGGATTTGTGCTGGGAGAGGGGGATTTGGAGAGGGGTTAGGATTTATTCTCAGAGGGTAAATTTGAGGGGTAGAGGATTTGTCCTGGGAAGAGGTATTTGGAGGGGGAGGGGGTCATTTATACGTAGAGGGGAAATTTAAGGGGTAGAGCACTTGTGGCAGGAATAAGAATTTGTGTGTGTGGGGGGGGGGGGGGTGGGAGTTTGTGCTGGGAGTGGGGGATTTGGAAGAGGGGAAGGGGATTTACGCTCAGTGGGTAAATTAGAGGGGTGGAGCACTTGTGGTAGGAGGGAGGATTTGGGAGAGGGGGGTAGTTTGTGCTGGGAGTAGGGTATTTGGAAGGGGGGGGGGGGTTTTGCTCAGAGGGGAAATTTGAGGGGTGGAGCACTTGTGGTAGGAGGGAAGATTTGGGAGAGAGGGAGAGGGGGGTAGTTTGTGCTGGGAGTTGGGTATTTGTAAGGGGGGGGGGGATTTATGCTCAGAGGGGAAATTTGAGGGGTGGAGCACTTGTGCTTGGGGGAGGATTTGGGAGAGGGGGGTAGTTTGTGCTGGGAGTAGGGTATTTGGAAGTGGGGGGGGGGGGTTTTGCTCAGAGGGGAAATTTGAGGGGGTGGAGCACTTGTGCTTGGGGGAGGATTTGGGAGAGGGGGGTAGTTTGTGCTGGGAGTAGGGTATTTGTAAGGTGGGGATTTTTGCTCAGAGGGGAAATTTGAGGGGTGCAGCACTTGTGGTAGGAGGGAAGATTTGGGAGAGGGGGGAGGTTGTGCTGGGAGTGGGGTATTTGGAAGGGGGTGGTGGGGGTATTTATGCTCAGAGGGGAAATTTGAGGGGTAGAGGGTTTGTGCTGGGAGTGGGAGATTTTGAGGGGGGAGAATTTATGCTCGGGGGGGGGGGGGGTGATTTGAGGGGTAGAGGGTTTGTGATAGGAGGGAGGATTGGGGGAGGATTTGGGAGGGGGGGGTTGTGCTGGGAGTAGGGTATTTGTAAGGGGGGGATTTATGCTCAGAGGAGGAATTTGAGGGGTGGAGCACTTGTGCTTGGGGGAGGATTTGGGAGGGGGGGTTGTGCTGGGAGCGGGGTATTTGGAAGGGGAGTGGATTTATGCTCAGAGGGGAAATTTGTGCCGTTTGGCATCATTACTCTTGGCCCCTAGATGACCTCGTCCCGGCACTGTAAGGACATGTTGCTGAGGCTGTGATGTCATCAGTTCCGGGGCGGGGTTAGACAGAAGGGGGGCGGATCCCTCGAGGGAAGGAAGTCTACGTCATGTAATACCATGAAGAAACGGCAACATAAAAAAAAAGCCGCTCAGATTCTGCACCGCCAATCGGCAAACACCGCGATCGTCCTCCAATCCCACCCAACATCCTAATTGCACGTATAGGCTTGCGTCCTTTCGCGGCACGTACTGCACGTCACGTGGCAACACCAGTGGAACTTGCAGTGGCACTGCCACGTGTGGGTGTACTGGAAGGTCTTGTGTCCGCGGCCGCAGCACAGGAGTTCGCAGCTGTCGGACGCCGCGGACGTGCGGTTACACAGGCGCCCGTAGGTGCCCGCGCTCCCCGTGGCGTTGTCCCTCTCGCAGAAGTTGGGGGAGCCGTCCACGTAGACCAGGTCCGTCTCGGCCGGCTTGGTGTAGCTCTGAGGGTTCTTCAGCTTCAGGAAGGTGGGCAGCTGCTGGCGCCTCCCTCTGACGGCCTCCACCATCACCGCCTCCTTGTAGCGCTCCTTCAGCATGTAGCCCACCTCTCGGAAATGAGGCAAGGTGACCCAGCAAGTCTTCACCGTGCAGGAACCCGAAACCCCGTGGCACTTGCACTCCAGGCGGACGCTCTTCTCTAAGATCTAGGAGGAGGAGATGTCGTGAGAAACAAAGTAGCATCAAATTATAACAGTTCTTCCCCCTCTTCCTCTTCTACCCCCCTGATGAAGACTCTTTGAGTTGAAATGCGTTGGTGTCCAACCATTGATATGGAAGATATCTCCATGTGGTGGAGTCTATATACACTACATTACCAAAAGTATTGTGACGCCGGCCTTTACACGCACATGAACTTTAATGGCCTCCCCAGTCTTAGTCTGTAGGGTTCAATATTACTTACCCCCCCTGATAAAGCCGCTTTATGAGTTGAAATGCGTTGGAGTCCAACCATTGACAGATTTGATATTGAAGATATCTTCATGTGGTGGAATCTATATATACTCCTTTACACACATGAACTTTTTAATGGGCATCCCAGTCTTAGTCCATGGGGTTCAGTATTGCTTTCCCCCTGATGAAGACTCTTTATGAGTTCAAAATGTGTTGGTGTCCAACCACTGCTATTGAAGATATCTCCATGTGGTGGAGTCTATATATACCACATTACCAAAATTATTGTGACGCCGGCCTTTACACGCATTAACTTTAATGGCATCCCAGTCTTACTCCTTAGGGTTCAATATTGCTTAACCCCCCCCGATGAAGACTCTTTGAGTTGAAATGCGTTGGTGTCCAACCATTGATATGGAAGATATCTCCATGTGGTGGAATCTATATATACTCCTTTACACACATGAACTTTTTAATGGGCATCCCAGTCTTAGTCCATGGGGTTCAATATTGCTTTCCCCCTGATGAAGACTCTTTATGAGTTGAAATGTGTTGGAGTCCAACCATTGATATAGAAGATATCTCCATGTGGTGGAGTCTATATACACTACATTACCAAAAGTATTGGGACACCGGCCTTTACACGCACATGAACTTTAATGGCATCCCAGTCTTAGTCCTTGGGATTCAATATTGCTTTTCCCCCTGATGAAGACTCTTTATGAGTTGAAATGCGTTGGAATCCAACCAGCAACAGATTGATATTGAAGATATCTTCACAGGGTGGAGAGGCTTTATACACTATCTTACCAAAAGTATTGGGACACCGGCCTTTACACGCACATGAACTTTAACAGCCTCCCAGTCTTAGTTCGCAGGGTTCAATATTGAGTTGGCTCCGCCCTTTGCAGCTATAACACCTTCACCTCTTCTGGGAAGGCCGTCCATAAGGTTTAGGAAGGTGTCTATGGGAATGTGTGACCATTCTTCTTCTTGTGAGGTCAGACACTGATGTTGGATTGAGGTCAGGACTCTGTGCAGGCCAGTCAAGATCCTCCGCCCCCAAACTCGCATGTCCGTGTCTTTATGGACCTTACTTTGTGCACTGGTCCAAATCGTTTTGTGTGTGTGTAGGGGGGGGGGGGGGTTATGGTGTGTGGGGGGGTTATGGTGTGTGGGGGGGGGGGGTTATAGTGTGTGGGGGGGGGGGGTTATGGTGTGGGGGGGGGGGTTATGGTGTGTGGGGGGGGGTTATAGTGTGTAGGAGGGGGGGTTATAGTGTGTGGGGGGGTTATGGTGTGTGGGGGGGGGTTATGGTGTGTGGGGGGGGTTATAGTGTGTGGGGGGGGGGTTATAGTGTGTGTGGGGGGGGGGTTATGGTGTGTGGGGGGGGTTATGGTGTGTGGGGGGAGGGTTATAGTGTGTGGGGGGGGTTATGGTGTGTGGGGGGGTTATAGTGTGTGGGGGGGTTATGGTGTGTGTGTGTGGGGGGGGGGGTTATGGTGTGTGTGGGGGGGGGGGGTTATAGTGTGTGTGGGGGGGGGTTATGTGTGTGTGGGGGGGTTATAGTGTGTGTGGGGGAGGTTATGGTGTGTAGGGGGGGGGGGTTTATAGGGTGTGGGGGGGGTTATGGTGTGTGGGGGGGTTATAGTGTGTGGGGGGGTTATGGAGTGTGTGGGGGGGTTATGGAGTGTGTGGGGGGGTTATGGTGTGTGGGGGGGGGGGTTATAGTGTGTGTGGGGGGGGGGTTATGGTGTGTGGGGGGGGTTATAGTGTGTGTGGGGGGGTTATGGTGTGTAGGGGGGGTTATGGTGTGTAGGGGGGGTTATGGTGTGTGGGGGGGGGGGTTATAGTGTGTGGGGGGGGGTTTATAGTGTGTGGGGGGGTTATGGTGTGTGTGGGGGGGGGGTTATAGTGTGTGTGTGTGGGGGGGGGTTATGGTTGTGTGTAGGGGGGGGTTATGGTGTGGGGGGAGGGTTATAGTGTGTGGGGGGGTTATGGTGTGTGTGGGGGGGGGTTATAGTGTGTGGGGGGGGTTATGGTGTGTGGGGGGGGGGGTTATAGTGTGTGTGTGGGGGGGGTTATGGTGTGTAGGGGGGGGTTATGGTGTGGGGGGGGGGTTATAGTGTGTGGGGGGGGGTTGGTTATAGTGTGTGGGGGGGTTATGGTGTGTGTGGGGGGGGGGTTATAGTGTGTGGGGGGGGTTATGGTGTGTGGGGGGGGTTATAGTGTGTGTGTGGGGGGGTTATGGTGTGTAGGGGGGGGTTATGGTGTGGGGGGAGGGTTATAGTGTGTGTGGGGTTATGATGTGTGGGGGGGGGGTTATGGTGTGTGTGGGTGGGGTTATGGTGTGGCGGGTGGGGGTTATGGTGGGGGGTTGTTCCTCAGGGGTTGGGTTTGGCCCCTTAGTTCCAGTGAAGGGAACTCTTAAGGCGTCGGCACACCAAGACATTTTGGACAATTTCATGCTCCCAACTTTGTGGGAGGAGTTTGGGGACGGCCCCTCCCTGTTCCAACATGACTGCCCACCAGTGCACAAAGCAAGGTCCATAAAGACATGGATGAGAGAGTTTGGGGTGGAGAAACTTGATTGACCTGCACAGAGTCCTGACCTCAACCTGATAGAATACCTTTGGGATGAATAGACTGGAGACTGTGAGCCAGGCCTTCTCATCCAACATCAGTGCCTGACCTCACAAATGCTCTTCTGGAAGAATGGTCAAACATTCCCATAGACACCCCCCTAAACCTTGTGGA
Organism: Rana kukunoris; assembly: GCA_029574335.1. NCBI lineage: Eukaryota > Metazoa > Chordata > Amphibia > Anura > Ranidae > Rana > Rana kukunoris. The sequence continues at coordinate 2,870,024 of CM056057.1, read as the reverse complement.
CGGCCTTCCCAGAAGAGTTGAAGCTGTTATAGCTGCAAAGGGGCGGGGCCAACTCAATATTGAACCCTACAGACGCCATTAAAGTTCATGTGTGTGTAAAGGCAGGCGTCCCAATACTTTTGACAATATAGTGTATATAGACCCCACCACATAGAGATATCTTCAATATCATTCTGTCAATGGTTGGACTCCAACGCATTTCAACTCATAAAGTGTCTTCATCAGGGGGGGGGTAAGCAATATTGAACCCTACAGACTAAGACTGGGACGCCATTAAAGTTCATGTGCGTGTAAAGGCCGGCGTCCCAATACTTTTGGTCATCTGGTGCGTCTGTATGAAATCTGATATTTTCGTTTGACATTAAAAAAAAAAAAAAACACTTTGCAGGAAGCGAATTGAACTGTTTGACCCAAAAAAAAGCGCAGATTTCACTCTTCAAAGAAGGAACACTTTTTGCTGCGGGGCTGCATCGGATCGCATTGCTTCCCGCCGTCGGCTGTTTATAAAGTTATTCATATTCTGAGATCCGGCCCCCAGGAAATAAGACACATTCCTTCATGAAGTGCTGCAAAGAGAGAATCTTCTTCTTTCACTGTTCTGTGACCCACATGGTTATTATTACTCAGGATTTATGTAGCGCCAGCCGTTGGGGAGACTTCCCCTCACTTCCTGCTTTAGTGACAACATTGTCACCAAGACAGGAATTGGGGGGCACAGACAGCAATACAAATCTTGAGACTGAGGAATTGGTGGATTGCTGGACACCGGTACAAAGGGTGACCTGCAGGGGGGGGAGTCAGGGTAGCTCTCTGGAATCTGGTGACCCCGGCAATGGTCACCATAGTAGTGATCCATAACGGCAATCACAAAGGATCCTTCATATGTCCAAATCAATGTTTATAAACAATGTTACTTTGTATCTCTATCTCCCGTCTGATCAATGTTTATAAACAATGTTACTTTGTATCTCTCTATCTCCCGTCTGATCAATGTTTATAAACAATGTTACTTTGTATCTCTCTATCTCCCGTCTGAACGATGTTTATAAACAATGTTACTTTGTATCTCTCTATCTCTGTCTGATCAATGTTTATAAACAATGTTACCTTGTATCTCTCTATCTCCCGTCTGATCAATGTTTATAAACAATGTTACTTTGTATCTCTCTGTCTCCCGTCTGATCAATGTTTATAAACAATGTTACTTTGTATCTCTCTATCTCCCGTCTGATCAATGTTTATAAACAATGTTACTTTGTATCTCTCTCTCTCCCGTCTGATCGATGTTTATAAACAATGTTACTTTGTGTCTCTATCTCCCATCTGTTCAATGTTTATAAACAATGTTACTTTGTGTCTCTATCTCCCGTCTGATCAATGTTTATAAACAATGTTACTTTGTATCTCTCTGTCTCCCGTCTGATCAATGTTTATAAACAATGTTACTTTGTATCTCTCTATCTCCCGTCTGATCAATGTTTATAAACAATGTTACTTTGTATCTCTATCTCCCGTCTGATCAATGTTTATAAACAATGTTACTTTGTATCTCTATCTCTGTCTGATCAATGTTTATAAACAATGTTACTTTGTATCTCTCTATCTCCCGTCTGATCAATGTTTATAAACAATGTTACTTTGTATCTCTCTCTCCCATCTGTTCAATGTTTATAAACAATGTTACTTTGTATCTCTCTCTCCCATCTGTTCAATGTTTATAAACAATGTTACTTTGTATCTCTCTATCTCCCATCTGATCAATGTTTATAAACAATGTTACCTTGTATCTCTCTATCTCCTGTCTGATCAATGTTTATAAACAATGTTACTTTGTATCTCTCTATCTCCCGTCTGATGATCAATGTTTATAAACAATGTTACTTTGTATCTCTCTATCTCCCGTCTGAAAGATGTTTATAAACAATGTTACTTTGTATCTCTCTATCTCTGTCTGATCAATGTTTATAAACAATGTTACCTTGTATCTCTCTATCTCCCGTCTGATCAATGTTTATAAACAATGTTACTTTGTATCTCTCTGTCTCCCGTCTGATCAATGTTTATAAACAATGTTACTTTGTATCTCTCTATCTCCCGTCTGATCAATGTTTATAAACAATGTTACTTTGTATCTCTCTCTCCCGTCTGATCAATGTTTATAAACAATGTTACTTTGTATCTCTCTCTCCCATCTGTTCAATGTTTATAAACAATGTTACTTTGTATCTCTATCTCCCATCTGTTCAATGTTTATAAACAATGTTACTTTGTATCTCTCCATCTCCCGTCTGATCAATGTTTATAAACAATGTTACTTTGTATCTCTCTATCTCCCGTCTGATCAATGTTTATAAACAATGTTACTTTGTATCTCTCTATCTCCCGTCTGATCAATGTTTATAAACAATGTTACCTTGTATCTCTCTATCTCCCGTCTGATCAATGTTTATAAACAATGTTACTTTGTATCTCTCTGTCTCCCGTCTGATCAATGTTTATAAACAATGTTACTTTGTATCTCTCTATCTCCCGTCTGATCAATGTTTATAAACAATGTTACTTTGTATCTCTCTCTCCCGTCTGATCAATGTTTATAAACAATGTTACTTTGTATCTCTCTCTCCCATCTGTTCAATGTTTATAAACAATGTTACTTTGTATCTCTATCTCCCATCTGTTCAATGTTTATAAAAAATGTTACTTTGTATCTCTCCATCTCCCGTCTGATCAATGTTTATAAACAATGTTACTTTGTATCTCTCTATCTCCCGTCTGATCAATGTTTATAAACAATGTTACTTTGTATCTCTCTATCTCCCGTCTGATCAATGTTTATAAACAATGTTACTTTGTATCTCTCTCTCTCCCGTCTGATCAATGTTTATAAACAATGTTACTTTGTATCTCTCTATCTCCCGTCTGATCAATGTTTATAAACAATGTTACTTTGTATCTCTCTCTCTCCCATCTGTTCAATGTTTATAAACAATGTTACTTTGTATCTCTATCTCCCATCTGTTCAATGTTTATAAACAATGTTACTTTGTGTCTCTCTATCTCCCATCTGATCAATGTTTATAAACAATGTTACTTTGTATCTCTCTATCTCCCATCTGATCAATGTTTATAAACAATGTTACCTTGTATCTCTCTATCTCCTGTCTGATCAATGTTTATAAACAATGTTACTTTGTATCTCTATCTCCCGTCTGATGATCAATGTTTATAAACAATGTTACTTTGTATCTCTCTATCTCCCGTCTGAACGATGTTTATAAACAATGTTACTTTGTATCTCTCTGTCTCTGTCTGATCAATGTTTATAAACAATGTTACCTTGTATCTCTCTATCTCCCGTCTGATCAATGTTTATAAACAATGTTACTTTGTATCTCTCTGTCTCCCGTCTGATCAATGTTTATAAACAATGTTACTTTGTATCTCTCTATCTCCCGTCTGATCAATGTTTATAAACAATGTTACTTTGTATCTCTCTCTCCCGTCTGATCAATGTTTATAAACAATGTTACTTTGTATCTCTCTATCTCCCGTCTGATCAATGTTTATAAACAATGTTACTTTGTATCTCTATCTCCCGTCTGATCAATGTTTATAAACAATGTTACTTTGTATCTCTATCTCTGTCTGATCAATGTTTATAAACAATGTTACTTTGTATCTCTCTATCTCCCGTCTGATCAATGTTTATAAACAATGTTACTTTGTATCTCTCTCTCTCCCATCTGTTCAATGTTTATAAACAATGTTACTTTGTATCTCTCTATCTCCCATCTGATCAATGTTTATAAACAATGTTACCTTGTATCTCTCTATCTCCTGTCTGATCAATGTTTATAAACAATGTTACTTTGTATCTCTCTCTCTCCCGTCTGAACGATGTTTATAAACAATGTTACTTTGTATCTCTCTATCTCTGTCTGATCAATGTTTATAAACAATGTTACCTTGTATCTCTCCATCTCCCGTCTGATCAATGTTTATAAACAATGTTACTTTGTATCTCTCTATCTCCCGTCTGAACGATGTTTATAAACAATGTTACTTTGTATCTCTCTATCTCTGTCTGATCAATGTTTATAAACAATGTTACCTTGTATCTCTCCATCTCCCGTCTGATCAATGTTTATAAACAATGTTACTTTGTATCTCTCTATCTCCCGTCTGAACGATGTTTATAAACAATGTTACTTTGTATCTCTCTATCTCTGTCTGATCAATGTTTATAAACAATGTTACTTTGTATCTCTCTGTCTCCCGTCTAATCAATGTTTATAAACAATGTTACTTTGTATCTCTCTGTCTCCCGTCTGATCAATGTTTATAAACAATGTTACTTTGTATCTCTCTGTCTCCCGTCTGATCAATGTTTATAAACAATGTTACTTTGTATCTCTCTGTCTCCCGTCTGATCAATGTTTATAAACAATGTTACTTTGTATCTCTCCATCTCCCGTCTGATCAATGTTTATAAACAATGTTACTTTGTATCTCTCCATCTCCCGTCTGATCAATGTTTATAAACAATGTTACTTTGTATCTCTCTATCTCCCGTCTGATCAATGTTTATAAACATGTTACTTTGTATCTCTTATCTCTGTCTTCAATGTTTATAAACAATGTTCTTGTATCTCTATCTCCCGTCTGATCAATGTTTATAAACAATGTTACTTTGTATCTCTCTATCTCCCGTCTGATCAATGTTTATAAACAATGTTACTTTGTATCTCTCTCTCCCATCTGTTCAATGTTTATAAACAATGTTACTTTGTATCTCTCTCTCCCATCTGTTCAATGTTTATAAACAATGTTACTTTGTATCTCTCCATCTCCCGTCTGATCAATGTTTATAAACAATGTTACTTTGTATCTCTCTATCTCCCGTCTGATCAATGTTTATAAACAATGTTACTTTGTATCTCTCTATCTCCCGTCTGATCAATGTTTATAAACAATGTTACCTTGTATCTCTCTATCTCCCGTCTGATCAATGTTTATAAACAATGTTACTTTGTATCTCTCTGTCTCCCGTCTGATCAATGTTTATAAACAATGTTACTTTGTATCTCTCTATCTCCCGTCTGATCAATGTTTATAAACAATGTTACTTTGTATCTCTCTCTCCCGTCTGATCAATGTTTATAAACAATGTTACTTTGTATCTCTCTCTCCCATCTGTTCAATGTTTATAAACAATGTTACTTTGTATCTCTATCTCCCATCTGTTCAATGTTTATAAACAATGTTACTTTGTATCTCTCCATCTCCCGTCTGATCAATGTTTATAAACAATGTTACTTTGTATCTCTCTATCTCTGATCAATGTTTATAAACAATGTCTGTATCTCTCTCTCCCATCTGTTCAATGTTTATAAACATGTTACTTTGTATCTCTCTTCCCACTTCAATGTTTATAAACAATGTTCTTTGTATCTCTATCTCCCGTCTGATCAATGTTTATAAAACAATGTTACTTTGTATCTCTCTATCCCGTTACAATGTTTTAAACAATGTTCTTTGTATCTCTCTCTCCCGTCTGATCAATGTTTATAAACAATGTTACTTTGTATCTCTCTATCTCCCGTCTGATCAATGTTTATAAACAATGTTACTTTGTATCTCTCTCTCTCCCATCTGTTCAATGTTTATAAACAATGTTACTTTGTATCTCTATCTCCCATCTGTTCAATGTTTATAAACAATGTTACTTTGTGTCTCTCTATCTCCCATCTGATCAATGTTTATAAACAATGTTACTTTGTATCTCTCTCTCTCCCATCTGTTCAATGTTTATAAACAATGTTACTTTGTATCTCTCCATCTCTCGTCTGATCAATGTTTATAAACAATGTTACTTTGTATCTCTCTATCTCCCGTCTGATCAATGTTTATAAACAATGTTACTTTGTATCTCTCTATCTCCCGTCTGATCAATGTTTATAAACAATGTTACCTTGTATCTCTCTATCTCCTGTCTGATCAATGTTTATAAACAATGTTACTTTGTATCTCTCTCTCTCCCGTCTGAACGATGTTTATAAACAATGTTACTTTGTATCTCTCTATCTCTGTCTGATCAATGTTTATAAACAATGTTACCTTGTATCTCTCCATCTCCCGTCTGATCAATGTTTATAAACAATGTTACTTTGTATCTCTCTATCTCTGTTCAATGTTTATAAACAATGTCTTTGTGTCTCTCTATCTCCCACGATCAATGTTTATAAACATGTTACTTTGTATCTCTCTCTTCCCACTTCAATGTTTATAAACAATGTTCTTTGTATCTCTATCTCTGTCTGATCAATGTTTATAAACATGTTACTTTGTATCTCTTATCTCCCCTGATCAATGTTTATAAACAATGTTCTTTGTATCTCCATCTCCCGTCTGATCAATGTTTATAAACAATGTTACCTTTATCTCTCTTTGTATCAATGTTTATAAACAATGTTCTTTGTATCTCTCTCTCTCTCTGAACGATGTTTATAAACAATGTCTGATCTCTCTATCTCTGTCGATCAATGTTTATAAACAATGTTACCTTTATCTCTCCATTCCCGTATCAATGTTTATAAACAATGTTCTTTGTATCTCTCTCTCCCGTGAACTGTTTATAAACAATGTTCTTTGTATCTCTCTATCTCTGTTTATGTTTAAAACAATGTTACCTTTATCTCTCCATTCCCGTATCAATGTTTATAAACAATGTTCTGTATCTCTCTATCTCCCGTGAACGATGTTTATAAACAATGTTCTTTGTATCTCTCTATCTCTGTCTGATCAATGTTTATAAACAATGTTACTTTTATCTCTCTTTCCCGTATCAATGTTTATAAACAATGTTACTTTGTATCTCTCTGTCTCCCGTCTGATCAATGTTTATAAACAATGTTACTTTGTATCTCTCTATCTCTGTCTGATCAATGTTTATAAACAATGTTACCTTGTATCTCTCTCTCCCGTCTGATCAATGTTTATAAACAATGTTACTTTGTATCTCTATCTCCCGTCTGATCAATGTTTATAAACAATGTTACTTTGTATCTCTATCTCCCATCTGTTCAATGTTTATAAACAATGTTACTTTGTATCTCTCTATCTCCCGTCTGATCAATGTTTATAAACAATGTTACTTTGTATCTCTCTGTCTCCCGTCTGATCAATGTTTATAAACAATGTTACTTTGTATCTCTCTCTCTCCCGTCTGATCAATGTTTATAAACAATGTTACTTTGTATCTCTCTCTCTCCCGTCTGATCAATGTTTATAAACAATGTTACTTTGTATCTCTCTCTCTCCCGTCTGATCAATGTTTATAAACAATGTTACTTTGTATCTCTCTATCTCCCGTCTGATCAATGTTTATAAACAATGTTACTTTGTATCTCTCTCTCTCCCGTCTGATCAATGTTTATAAACAATGTTACTTTGTATCTCTCTCTCTCCCGTCTGATCAATGTTTATAAACAATGTTACTTTGTATCTCTCTATCTCCCGTCTGATCAATGTTTATAAACAATGTTACTTTGTATCTCTCTATCTCCCGTCTGATCAATGTTTATAAACAATGTTACTTTGTATCTCTCTATCTCCGTCTGATCAATGTTTATAAACAATGTTACTTTGTATCTCTCTCTCTCCCGTCTGATCAATGTTTATAAACAATGTTACTTTGTATCTCTCTATCTCCTGTCTGATCAATGTTTATAAACAATGTTACTTTGTATCTCTCTCTCTCCCGTCTGATCAATGTTTATAAACAATGTTACTTTGTATCTCTCTCTCTCCCGTCTGATCAATGTTTATAAACAATGTTACTTTGTATCTCTCTATCTCCCGTCTGATCAATGTTTATAAACAATGTTACTTTGTATCTCTCTATCTCCCGTCTGATCAATGTTTATAAACAATGTTACTTTGTATCTCTATCTCCCGTCCGATCAATGTTTATAAACAATGTTACTTTGTATCTCTCTATCTCCCGTCTGAACGATGTTTATAAACAATGTTACTTTGTATCTCTCCATCTCCACTCTGATCAATGTTTATAAACAATGTTACTTTGTATCTCTATCTCCCGTCTGATCAATGTTTATAAACAATGTTACTTTGTATCTCTATCTCCCATCTGATCAATGTTTATAAACAATGTTACTTTGTATCTCTATCTCCCGTCTGTCCTGAACGATCGGCGGGTCCCAGCGGACATCGAGTCTGCCGGACCACGCTGATTGGCTCCCGCTGTGTCCAATCCCAGCAGGGAGCGGGGTCGCCGGTGGTGCGCATTTGCGAGCCCCAGACCTGGAAGTGCACGATCATGTACGGGTAGGTGATCATGTACGGGTAGGTGATCATGTACGGGTAGGTGATCATGTACGGGTAGGTGATCATGTACGGGTAGGTGATCATGTACGGGTAGGTGATCATGTACGGGTAGGTGATCCCGCACAGAAGGGGCCGTCCCTTCTCGGTCAGGGACCCCCGAATAACCTGTAAGTAAGGAAAGTACCGGGCGCCCCTACCTTTCTCCCCACCAGGTTGTTGTGCAGGTTCATCAAGGTGCGGGCGTTGCGCTTCACCTCCCGGGCGTCCAGGAACTCGCGGGACAGGCGCGTGCCGTGCTTCACGTCGGCGGAGCACCCGCCCCATCGCCACCCCTTCTCGGGGTCGTGGTGGCCGTGCTTGTCCCGGTCGCAGCCGCAGTTGGTCAGGTTGCCGTGGCTGCAGGCGTTGGTGATGGTGTGGGCGATGCCGGCCGATAGGATGGCGTAATAAAAGGCGGCTTCTCGACTGCCTGGTCAGTGGAGGGAAAAGATGGAAAGTGATTGAGTTTCGTTATCAACATGTATTGTCTCCCTGGCTCCTCCCACCCCCTCCCCCCCCCCTCTAATACAAGCTTTCCATTCTCATTACAGTCCTAACATTCCTCCCAGTGATGTCATCGCTGCGTCCAATGGCGGCTGGTGGTCATTTTTTGGGGTGGGGGCGGCAAACAGGGCACCCGCCCACCAGTGCCACCTACCAGCTTCCATCAGTACTGCTATCCAGTAGTGCCAATCACTGCCTCATCATTAGTGCCACCTACCAGCGCCTATCAGTGCCCACCATTATCACCTCCCAGTGCCCATCAATGCCTCATCATTAGTGCTGCCTTTCAGTGGCACCTACTAGTGCACACTAGTGCCACCTACCAGTTTCCATCAGTACTGCTATCTAGTACTGCCAATCAGTGCCTCATCATTAGTGCCACCCATCAGTGGCACCTTTCAGTGCCCACCATTATCACCTCCCAGTGCCCATCAATGCCTCATCATCGGTGCTGCCTTTCAGTGGCACCTACCAGTGCTCACCAGTGCCACCTACCAGTGTCCATCAGTACTGCTATCCAGTGCTGCCAATCGGTGCCTCATCCTTAGTGCCACCTATCAGTGCCCACCATTGCCACCTCCCAGTGCCCATCAATGCCTCATCATCAGTGCTGCCTTTCAGTGGCACACCAGTGCCACCTATCAGTGTCCATCAGTACTGCTATCCAGTGCTGCCAATCAGTGCCCATTAGTTCCACCTACCAGCGCCTATCGGTGCTCGTCAGTGCCACCCATCAATGCCTCTTCATTAGTGCTGCTTTTCAGTGCCTCATCATCAGTGGCACCTACCAGTGACCATCAGTGCCTCATCATCAGTGCCACCTATCAGTGGAACCTAACAGTGCCCTTTAGTGCCAGCTATCAGTGAAGGAGAAAAATTACCTGTTTGCAAAATTTTATAACAAACTAAACTTTTTTTAAATATTTTTTTTAATTTTCGGTCTTTTTTTTTTCTTTAGCAAAAAAAAAAAATGTAAACCCCTCCCCCCCCCCCAGTGGTGATTAAATACCACCAAAAGACCGCGTAATTGTCATTCAAAGTGTGAGAGCGCTGAAAGCTGAGAATTGGCCTGGGCAGGAAGAGGGGAGGGGGGGGGGGGGGTGAGTTATGAGTTATAAGCGTTTATTGATCGGTTTGCGCAAATGTTATAGTGTCTACAAACTAGGGGATAGTTTTATGGCATTTTTATCAGTTTTTTTTTTTTTTTACTAGTAATGGCGGCAATTTTTATCGTGACTGCGACATTGCGGCGGACACATCGGACACTTTTGAGGCTGTTTTGGGACCGTTGTCATTTATAAAGCGATCAGTGCTATAAAAATGCGCTGATTACTGTGTAAATGACACTGGCAAGGAAGTGGTTAACCACTAGGGGGTGATCAAGGGGTTGAGTGTGTCCTAGGGAGTGATACTAACTGTGTGGGGGCTACCAGTGACACAACACTAATCGCTGCTCCTGGTGACATAGAACAGTAGATCAGTGTCCCTGTCACTAGGCAGAACAGGGAAATGCCTTGTTTACAAAGACCATCCCCCTGTTCTGCAGCTCTGTGACACGATCGCGGGACACCGGTGGACATTGAGTCCGCGGGTCCCACGGGCACACTCCCGGAGCTCGCGGCGGGTGTGCGCCCACCCGCATGGCGGGCTTTTTAAAGCGGCGTACAGGTATGTTGCTTTGCCCACAGGAGCCATTCTGCCAGGCACCTCACACCTACCGGGCACCCCACACCTACCGGCACCACACACCTACCGCCGGCGCCACCCCACACCTAATGGACACCCCACACCTACCGTCACCCCACACCTACTGGGAGCCCCACACCTATCTGCCACCTCACACCTACCGAACACCCCACACCTACTGGGGACCCCACGCCCACCGGGGGCCCCACACCTACCGGCACCACACACCTACCGCCGGCGCCACCCCACACCTACTGGACACCCCACACCTACCGGGCACCCCACACCTACTGGACACCCCACACCTACTGGGGACCCCACACCTACTGGGCACCCCACACCTACTGGCACCCCACACCTATCGGGCACCCCACACCTACCATCACCTCACAACTATCGGGCACCTCACATCTACCGTCACCCCACACCTACTGGGAGCCCCACACCTATCTGCCACCTCACACCTACCGAACACCCCACACCTACTGGGGACCCCACGCCCACCGGGGGCCCCACACCTACCGGCACCACACACCTACCGCCGGCGCCACCCCACACCTAATGGACACCCCACACCTACCGGGCACCCCACACCTACCGGACACCCCACACCTACTGGGGACCCCACACCTACTGGGCACCCCACACCTATCGGGCACCCCACACCTACCATCACCTCACAACTATCGGGCACCTCACATCTACCGTCACCCCACACCTACTGGGAGCCCCACACCTATCTGCCACCTCACACCTACCGAACACCCCACACCTACTGGGGACCCCACGCCCACCGGGGGCCCCACACCTACCGGCACCACACACCTACCGCCGGCGCCACCCCACACCTAATGGACACCCCACACCTACCGTCACCCCACACCTACTGGGAGCCCCACACCTATCTGCCACCTCACACCTACCGAACACCCCACACCTACTGGGGACCCCACGCCCACCGGGGGCCCCACACCTACCGGCACCCCACACCTACCGGGCACCCCACACCTACTGGACACCCCACACCTACTGGGGACCCCACACCTACTGGGCACCCCACACCTACTGGCACCCCACACCTATCGGGCACCCCACACCTACCATCACCTCACAACTATCGGGCACCTCACATCTACCAGGACCCCACACCTCCCTGGGAACCCACACCTACCTGGCACCCTACACCTACAGGGCACTCCACACCTACTGGGCACCCCACACCTACCAGGGACCTTACACCTACCGGGCACCCCACACCTACCCACTTTTAGCTCTGGTCCAAAGAGGCTCGGTTCCCCCAGGGAGGTGCAGTTCCACCGGCTGTGCTGGAACTGGTAGCGGCATTCCTCAGTGCCCAGGCGAGCGCCGGTACCGATGGCGATCATGGCGTCCGGACGGGCCTCACAGATGCTTCTCTGTCTCGGTGATAGGCCCGGCATTTTCCGGCAGATGATACTAGCGCCGAGAGCGAGCACAGACGACACCCCACTGGAGGAAAGATGGGGAAAAAAAAGATGAGGAATGAATAATAACTGCCGGGCCGCCTCCGATCGCCTCTCCCCATCTCACCGGTGATTGGTGGAAGCGGAGCCGACTACAATCTATAGATAAAGAATAAATACTTTATTGTCACTGCAATTCTATACAATGTTTCTCTACCCACTGGCCCCGCCCCTTTTCTGGCACTTTTTTGTTTACAAGTTTAAATCAGTATTTTTTGCTTTGAACCCCCCAAATATATATATATATATATATATATTTTAGCAGTGAGGGGGAACCTTGGCACCCCCAGATGTTTTGGAACTACATTTCCCATGATGCTCCACTACACTGCAGAGTGCCTGAGTATCATGGGAAATGTAGTTCCAAAAATATCTGGGGTGTTAATGTTCACTATCACTGCAAAAAAAAAAAGCATGTTTGGGGGGTTCAACTTGTAAACCGTAGAGAATAAATTGGCGAACGTTACAAATTTTTTATGTCACGCGGTATTTGCGCAGCGGTTTTTCAAACGCAATTTTGTTTTTTGGGGGGTAAAAAATACGCTTCAACAAACTTTAACGCAAAAAACAAAAACACAATATAACCCAATTTTTTTGGTAAACTATAAAAGACGATGTTACACCGAGTATATAGATACCTAACATGTCACGCTCTAAAATTGCGCATGCTCGTGGAATGGCGGCAAACTACGATACTTACAAATCTCCATGGGCGACGTTTTAAAAATGTTTACAGGTTAGACAGAGGAGGTCTAGTGCTAGAATTATTGCTCTCGCTCTAACGTTTGCAGCGATACCTCGCGTGTGTGGCGCGAACACCGTTTACATATGCGTTTGCAACTTACGTATGTGCTTCGTTCTGCGGAGAGATGGGGGCGCTTTACATTTTTTATTTTTTGCACTGTCCCTTTAATATTTTTTTTTTTTTATCACTTTTATTCCAAGGGATGTAAACATCACTTGTAATAGAAATAAGGGATGACAGGTCCTCTTTATGGAGAGATCTGGGGGTCCAAATCTCTCCTCTACCTGATACTTATGTACATGGGAGGAGCCTGACATGGGAGGAGCCTGACATGGGAGGAGCCTGTGATACTTATGTACATGGGAGGAGCCTGTAAAACGTATGTACACGGGAGGAGCCTGTGATAATTATGTACATGGGAGGAGCCTGCGATACTTATGTACATGGGAGGAGCCTGTGATACTTATGTACTCTTATGTGGCAGGTACCCATTCTTCTCCATGAGGAGCCTGTGATATTTCTTATGTACATGGGAGGAGCCATTTGTGATACTTATGTATGTGGGAGGAGCCTGTGATACTTATGTACATGGGAGGAGCCTGTGATGCTTATGTACATGGGAGGAGCCTGTGATGCTTATGTACATGGGAGGAGCCTGTGATGCTTATGTACATGGGAGGAGCCTGCGATACTTATGTACATGGGAGGAGCCTGTGATACTTATGTACATGGAGGAGCCTGTGATATTTATGTACATGGGAGGAGCCTGTGATAATTATGTACATGGGAGGAGCCTGTGATAATTATGTACAACATGGGAGGAGCCTGTGATACTTATGTACGTGGGAGGAGCCTGTGATACTTATGTACGTGGGAGAAGCCTGTGATACTTATGTATGTGGGAGGAGCCTGTGATACTTATGTACATGGGAGGAGCCTGTGATGCTTATGTACATGGAGGAGCCTGTGATGCTTCTTATGTCACAAACATGGGAGGAGCCTGTGATATTTATGTACATTCTTCTGGAGGAGCCTGTGATACTTATGTACTTTATAGCACGGGAGGAGCCTGTGATACTTATGTACGTGGGAGGAGCCTGTGATCCCTTTCTACTTATGTCACCACGTGGGAGGAGCCTGTAAAACGTATGTACACGGGAGGAGCCTGTGATAATTATGTACATGGGAGGAGCCTGCGATACTTATGTACATGGGAGGAGCCTGTGATACTTATGTATGTGGGAGGAGCCTGTGATACTTATGTATGTGGGAGGAGCCTGTGATACTTATGTATGTGGGAGGAGCCTGTGATACTTATGTACATGGGAGGAGCCTGTGATGCTTATGTACATGGGAGGAGCCTGTGATGCTTATGTACATGGGAGGAGCCTGCGATACTTATGTACATGGGAGGAGCCTGTGATACTTATGTACATGGAGGAGCCTGTGATATTTATGTACATGGGAGGAGCCTGTGATAATTATGTACATGGGAGGAGCCTGTGATAATTATGTACATGGGAGGAGCCTGTGATACTTATGTACGTGGGAGGAGCCTGTGATACTTATGTACGTGGGAGAAGCCTGTGATACTTATGTATGTGGGAGGAGCCTGTGATACTTATGTATGTGGGAGGAGCCTGTGATGCTTATGTACATGGGAGGAGCCTGTGATGCTTATGTACATGGGAGGAGCCTGTGATATTTATGTACATGGGAGGAGCCTGTGATACTTATGTACGTGGGAGGAGCCTGTGATACTTATGTACGTGGGAGGAGCCTGTGATACTTATGTACGTGGGAGGAGCCTGTGATACTTATGTACGTGGGAGGAGCCTGTGATACTTATGTACGTGGGAGGAGCCTGCGATACTTATGTACGTGGGAGGAGCCTGTGATACTTATGTACGTGGGAGGAGCCTGTGATACTTATGTACATGGGAGGAGCCTGCGATGCTTATGTACATGGGAGGAGCCTGCGATACTTATGTACATGGGAGGAGCCTGTGATACTTATGTACATGGGAGGAGCCTGTGATGCTTATGTACATGGGAGGAGCCTGCGATACTTATGTACATGGGAGGAGCCTGTGATACTTATGTACATGGGAGGAGCCTGTGATACTTATGTACATGGGAGGAGCCTGTGATACTTATGTACATGGGAGGAGCCTGTAATACTTATGTACATGGGAGGAGCCTGTGATACTTATGTATGTGGGAGGAGCCTGTAATACTTATGTACATGGGAGGAGCCTGTGATGCTTATGTACATGGAGGAGCCTGTGATACTTATGTTCGTGGGAGGAGCCTGTGATACTTATGTTCGTGGGAGGAGCCTGTGATACTTATGTTCGTGGGAGGAGCCTGTGATACTTATGTACATGGGAGGAGCCTGTGATACTTATGTATGTGGGAGGAGCCTGTAATACTTATGTACATGGGAGGAGCCTGTGATGCTTATGTACATGGAGGAGCCTGTGATACTTATGTTCGTGGGAGGAGCCTGTGATACTTATGTTCGTGGGAGGAGCCTGTGATACTTATGTTCGTGGGAGGAGCCTGTGATACTTATGTACATGGGAGGAGCCTGTGATACTTATGTACATAGGAGGAGCCTGTGATACTTATGTACATGGGAGGAGCCTCATGGGAGGAGTCTGTGATGCTTATGTACATGGGAGGAGTCTGTGATATATATGTACATGGGAGGAGCATGTGATACTTATGTACATGGGAGGAGCCTGTAATACTTATATACATGGGAGGAGCCTCATAGGAGGAGTCTGTGATACTTATGTACATGGGAAGAGCCTGTGATACTTATGTACATGGAGAGGAGCCTGTAATACTTATATACATGGGAGGAGCCTCATAGGAGGAGTCTGTGATACTTATGTACATGGGAGGAGCCTGGGATACTTATGTACATGGAGAGGAGTCTGTGATACTTATGTACATGGGAGGAGCCTGTGATACTTATGTACATGGGAGGAGCCTGGGATACTTATGTACATGGAGAGGAGCCTGTGATACTTATGTACATGGGAGGAGCCTCATGGGAGGAGTCTGTGATGCTTATGTACATGGGAGGAGTCTGTGATACATATGTACATGGGAGGAGCATGTGATACTTATGTACATGGGAGGAGCCTGTAATACTTATATACATGGGAGGAGCCTCATAGGAGGAGTCTGTGATACTTATGTACATGGGAAGAGCCTGTGATACTTATGTACATGGGAGGAGCCTGTGATACTTATGTACATGGGAGGAGCCTGTGATACTTATGTACATGGGAGGAGCCTGGGATACTTATGTACATGGAGAGGAGTCTGTGATACTTATGTACATGGGAGGAGCCTGTAATACTTATATACATGGGAGGAGCCTCATAGGAGGAGTCTGTGATACTTATGTACATGGAAAGGAGCCTGTGATACTTATATACATGGGAGGAGCCTCATGGGAGGAGTCTGTGATTCTTATGTACATGGGAGGAGCCTGGGATACTTATGTACATGGGAGGAGCCTGTGATACTTATGTACATGGGAGGAGCCTGGGATACTTATGTACATGGAGAGGAGTCTGTGATACTTATGTACATGGGAGGAGCCTGTAATACTTATATACATGGGAGGAGCCTCATAGGAGGAGTCTGTGATACTTATGTACATGGAAAGGAGCCTGTGATACTTATATACATGGGAGGAGCCTCATGGGAGGAGTCTGTGATTCTTATGTACATACAAGGAGCCTGGGATACTTTATACATGGGTGGAGCCTGGGATACTTATGTACATGGGAGGACCCTTACTACTTATGTACTGGAGAGGAGTGATACTTATGTACATGGAGAGGAGCCTGTGATACTTATATAGGACATGGGAGGAGCCTCATGGGAGGAGTCTGTGATTCTTATGTACATGGGAGGAGCCTGGGATACTTATGTACATGGGAGGAGCCTCTGGGAGGACTGTGATACTTATGTACATGGGAGGAGCCTGGGATACTTATGTACATGGATGGGAGGAGTCTGTGATACTTATGTACATGGGAGGAGCCTGTAATACTTATATACATGGGAGGAGCCTCATTCTTTGGGAGGATTCTTCTTATGTACATCATGATACCCCTTATGTACATGGAAAGGAGCCTGTGATACTTATATACATGGGAGGAGCCTCATGGGAGGAGTCTGTGATTCTTATGTACATGGGAGATTGAGCCTGGGATACTTATGTACATGGGAGGAGCCTGTGATACTTATGTACATGGAGAGGAGCCTGGGATACTTATGTACATGGAGAGGAGTCTGTGATACTTATGTACATGGGAGGAGCCTGTGATACTTATGTACATGGGAGGAGCCTGTAATACTTATTATGGGGAGAACCCTGTACATGTAATCAGGAGGAGCCTGGGATCATATGGGGAGACCCTCTGATACTTAGTCATGAGAGGATTGTGATACTTATGTACATGGAAAGCCTGTAACTTATTTCATCTACATAGAGCCTCATAGGAGGAGTCTGTGATACTTATTATGGAAACATACATGTCTTCATATACATGGGAGGAGCCTCATGGGAGGAGTCTGTGATTCTTATGTACATGGGAGGAGCCTGTGTTTAATAAATTTGCAAAGATTTCAAACAAACTTCTCTCACGTTGTCATTATAGGGGATTGTTTGTAGAATTTTGAGGAAAATAACGAATTGAATCCGTTTTGGAATGCGGCTGTAATATAACAAAATGTGGAAAAAGTGAAGCTCTGTGAATACTTTCCGGATGCTCTGTATTTCTTAGGAGTGTGGGAGAAAGCTGACACAAACAACGGAAGAACATTCAAACTCAATGCAGACTATCGTTTTCTAGTTGGGATTTGAACCAAGCACCCTTGTACTGCAGAAGTGCTAACCACTAAGCCACTGTAAAATTCACAATGCCAGAGGTTTGCAGACCATGCAGAGTTAAAGTGGAGTTCCACCCATTTTTTATGTTTGTCTGTGCTGCATGCACTAATCTCATAGTGTTCAGAATGGACAATTTTTATTTATTTTGTTGCTTGTAAATACCTTTATTTTGTAGTCCTTCATTACTTCCTCCTCATTAGCCTAGGCCAGGGGTGCCCAACCTTTTGAGTAGCGAGGGCCACTTTATCGACATGGTAACCGGTCGCGGGCCACAATGAGCGTCAGTGGCGTAGCGTGGGTTGTCAGCACATGGGGCAAGGCAAAAGTCCCTAACCTGTGGACTTTTAGCACTCCCTGAGTCCCTTCCTACAATAGTACTGACCAGCCTGATTCCCATACTGACCACTACACTAACCTACCTGACCACTACACTAACCTACCTACCTGATTCCTACACTAACCTACCTGACCACTACACTAACCTACCTACCTGATTCCTACACTAACCTACCTGACCACTACACTAACCTACCTACCTGATTCCTACACTGACCTACCTGACCACTACACTAACCTACCTACCTGATTCCTACACTGACCTACCTGACCACTGCACTAACCTACCCTGACCACTGCATTAACCTACCTGACCCCTACACTGACCTACCTGACCCCTACACTGACCTACCTGATACGTACACTTGCCACTACACTGACCTACCTATCCACTATCCTGACCACTACACTGCACTGACCACTGCACTGCACTGACAATTACACTGACAATTACACTGACTACTACACTACACTTACACTGACACCAGATGTTTTTTTTAAATTTATATTGACTAACTCTGGCTGGCTGTTCCCTCTCTCCCCAGACCGTATCCTCCCCCTCACCTGCAGCTTGCAGCTTTTATTAGTTTGGAGGAGAGGGGGAGCCTGAAAGAGGTGAAGGCACTGGCAGCGGTGTTCACAATGCGGTGGAGGTGGAGGCGGGACTTCAGGCTGGCCACAATCACTGATAGGCCAGCCCGCCGTGATCGCTGATAGGCCAGCCCGCCGTGATCGCTGATAGGCCAGCCCCGTCGTGATCGCTGATAGGCCAGCCCCGTCGTGATCGCTGATAGGCCAGCCCCGTCGTGATCGCTGATAGGCCAGCCCCGTCGTGATCACTGATAGGCCAGCCCCGTCGTGATCACTGATAGGCCAGCCCCGTCGTGATCACTGATAGGCCAGCCCAGCCGCGATCACGGATAGGCCAGCCCCGCCGCGGCCGCCGCACGACCCGATTCTTCACACTAATGCTCAGAGATGGCGGGTCGGCATCCGGGCTTGCCGGCCCGCCATTTTAGAGAAAGACATGGCGGGCCACATCAGAGGCCGCCAGCCAGCGGTTGGGCACCCCTAGCCAAGGCTATTTGCAAGGGATTCTGGGATAGGCATCATGTTTCCCAGTAGTCCTTGCAAACCTGACTGAAACCTATTACACTGCTTGTGCAGCACTGAGCACGTGCGAGATATGCAAAGCTGAAATCCAGGAAGTCATACAGTCTGGCTTCATGACGCCCACACTTAAGATGGCCACGGTCTATTTCTAGATTATAAACGATCTAAATGCTGTAACAACCTAACAAAACGGACCTTAGTTTACAGACTAACTTTACTAGAATACATTAAGCTTGTGTATTACAGGGGTATTTATATTTAAAAAGTAAAATTGTGGGTGGAACTCCCCTTTAAGCTCTTATTGTCTCCCGTGCCAAGCTGGGCAGAGACTAGGCGCAGAGTGGTGGCAGATAACAGGTCATCAAATCCGCTATCGATCCATCCGCAGCTTGCAACTGAACCCCCCCCCCACCAACCAACCACCACCGACACAAGGAGCCTTTCTCTGCCAACCCCGCAGAACAAAACGTCTGTGTGTTCCACAGCGGGATCAAGCGCCCCGTCACTTAACACTAAAGCCCCATTCTTATTTATTTATTTATCATGGAATAAATGGGACGCTCAGAGGGGCCGATGAAAGCAAAGGAGCCGAGGGAACAAGGGACAGAACAGTGTGAGCTCGGCTATCACTGCCCTTCTGTTCAACGATCCGCTGATACGTACAGGCCGTGCCGTGTGATGCCCACC
The DNA here is from genome assembly GCA_029574335.1 of Rana kukunoris. Classification (NCBI taxonomy): domain Eukaryota; kingdom Metazoa; phylum Chordata; class Amphibia; order Anura; family Ranidae; genus Rana; species Rana kukunoris. Next base: position 2,850,148 of record CM056057.1, on the reverse strand, counting down.
CCAAAAAAAGAAGCTGATCCCAATCATAACATCACCCATGTACAGGCTACACAATTCTACCCATTCTATGCGAGGGCACTGCACTGCCAACATGACTATACCCAGGGCCGATCCTAGGCAGGGTGCTTTGCACCCAGGTGCCTGCAGAGGTGGGGGCGCCAAAGTGCCAGAGTTCTCCCCTCCCTCCTTCTCTCCTTGTTTGTGTCTGTCCAGAACTAGTGTTCTGAGCATAGGTGTGTGTCCGTCCAGAACTGATGTGTCAGCATAGGGCAGCCCGTCCAGCCTGGCAGTGCTCGGGGGAGGGGCCGCTCCTCTTCCTGACATGAGAGTTCTAGTTTTCAGTGGCTGCTGATGTGCAGGAATGAATTCCTAACACTGGGAGTCTTGGACCCGACACCAACTCCAGTTGGAATGCCTCCCCCTCCCATCTCTATCTCAGGCTGCACAGAGAGAGAATCGAGGTGAGTCACAGTGTTCAGTGTGCTGTGTGCTGGGGGATGGAATCCCCAGCATCCCTTTACACATGCTCTGGGCTGCCCCTGCTCTAGATGTTTTATGGCATGATAGATTGCATAGGATACACAGCCCCTGCCCATTCCTGCGCCTAGTCCATCTACAGATGTGATATATAATGAGATGTAAAGGGGAGGAGTAAGTAAAATGACAACGCCCATGTAGGGGGCGCCAGAAATATTTCTGCACCCAGGCGCCTGTGACCCTAGGATCTGCCCTGACTATAACTCCGTACAGGACCGTAATACATTCTATGCCCCGCCATTAACCACTTGTCCACCGCGCCTATTCTGGCACCTCTCTCCTTCATGTAAAAATCAAAAAAAAATTGCTAGAAAATTTATCAGAACCCCCAAACATCATATATTTTTTTTTTAGCAGACACCCTAGGTAATAAAATGGCGGTCATTGCAACTTTTTTTCTTGCACAGTGTTTACAATACATTACACCCAACCACCTACGATACATCACACCCAACCACTAACGAAAAAATAAAGACAACGACTTACAATACATTACACCCAACCACATACGATACATTACACCCAACCACTTATGATACATTATACCCAACCACCTACGGTACATTACACCCAACCACTTACGATAAAATAAACCCAACCACATACGATACATTACACCCAACCACCTATGATACATTATACCCAACCACCTACGGTACATTACACCCAACCACTTACGATAAAATAAACCCAACCACATACGATACATTACACCCAACCACATTACACCCAACCACCGATAAAATACTTATGATACATTACCCAACCCTACGATACATAAAATAAACCCACACTTATGATACATTACACCCAACCACCTACGGTACATTACACCCAACCACCTACGATAAACGATACATTACACCCAACCACATACGATACATTACACCCAACCACCTACGATACATTACACCCAACCACATACGATACACCCAACCAAAATACATTACACCCAACCACCTTATGATACATTACACCCAACCACCTACGGTACATTACACCCAACCACATACGATACATTACACCCAACCACCTACGATAAAATAAACCCAACCACCTACATTACACCCAACCACCTACGATACATTACACCCAACCACATACGGTACATTACACCCAACCACCTACGATACATTACACCCAACCACCTACGGTACATTACACCCAACCACCTACGGTACATTACACCCAACCACCTACGGTACATTACACCCAACCACCTACGGTACATTACACCCAACCACCTACGGTACATTACACCCAACCACCTACGGTACATTACACCCAACCACCTACGGTACATTACACCCAACCACCTATGGTACATTACACCCAACCACCTACGGTACATTACACCCAACCACCTACGGTACATTACACCCAACCACCTACGGTACATTACACCCAACCACCTACGATACATTACACCCAACCACATACGGTACATTACACCCAACCACCTACAATACATTACACCCAACCACCTACAATACATTACACCCAACCACCTACGATACATTACACCCAACCACATACGATACATTACACCCAACCACATACGGTACATTACACCCAACCACATACGATACATTACACCCAACCACCTACGATACATTACACCCAACCACCTACGGTACATTACACCCAACCACCTACGGTACATTACACCCAACCACCTACGGTACATTACACCCAACCACCTACAATACATTACACCCAACCACATACGATACATTACACCCAACCACCTACGATACATTACACCCAACCACCTACGATACATTACACCCAACCACATACGATACATTACACCCAACCACCTACGGTACATTACACCCAACCACATACGATACATTACACCCAACCACCTACGATAAAATAAACCCAACCACCTACGGTACATTACACCCAACCACCTACGATACATTACACCCAACCACATACGGTACATTACACCCAACCACCTACGGTACATTACACCCAACCACCTACGATACATTACACCCAACCACATACGGTACATTACACCCAACCACCTACGATACATTACACCCAACCACATACGGTACATTACACCCAACCACCTACGGTACATTACACCCAACCACCTACGGTACATTACACCCAACCACCTACGGTACATTACACCCAACCACCTACGGTACATTACACCCAACCACCTACGGTACATTACACCCAACCACCTACGATACATTACACCCAACCACCTATGGTACATTACACCCAACCACCTACAATACATTACACCCAACCACCTACGATACATTACACCCAACCACCTACGATACATTACACCCAACCACCTATGGTACATTACACCCAACCACCTACGATACATTACACCCAACAACCAGTGAGTGTTAAGTGTTTACATTGACACCAAGGAACCATCTAAATGAAATATTTGTGAAGGTGATTAAGCAGGAATGCTAATTTATCATCTATCAGAACATCTCTGAGGCCTCGCCCACATCCCACGCATTGGTTGGCCTTTGTGTCTAGCAGAACTTGTCTGGGACATGCAGTCAGCCATGTCTCTCTCCAACAACCCAAGCCAAGAAGTATGAGTAAGACTCAGTGCTTCTGTATGGTCATGCAAAGAATGGAAAATTGTTTCTTCTTGGTTCTCTACTATTCCCCCCAGAGCGTCGCATTTACATAAATCTTCATGCTGCTTCCAAACTCACCTAACGCTGTGCAATGTAGACCTTTATAACCCCAGTGCTGGGAATTAAAATAGGTTGAGGACCACAAGACCTGCAGGAGGCATATTCTCTTGTGTGACCCCATATTCCTTACAGGTTATATCCTTCCCCTTTGCATCTCTAGATCAGCAGTTCTCAACCACTGGACCATGGCTCACTGCCGGGCCACAGCCAGCTTCCTCCCAGGCCTCCAGCCACTTGTAGATCCCCTAACCTCCTACAATGCCTCCCAGCTCCCATAGTGCCACCCAACCTCCCTTAGTGGTCTACCTTGCCCTTTTGTTGCGCCCCCAAGCCCACAGTGCCCTCCAATCTACCACTGCAGAGCTTCCAGTCCTTACTGTGCCCCCAAGTTCAAACAGTGACCTGTGGACCAATGTCGGAGTTTGAAGGCACTGTGGGACAATGTTAAAGGTTGAGAGCACTGGGGGCAATTTTAGAGGTTAAGGGCGTTGTGGGACAATGTTGGAGGTTGAGGGCACCATGGGACAATGTTAGAGGTTGGGGGCACAGTGGGACAATGTTGGAGGTTGAGGACACTGTAGGACAATTATGGAAATTGGGGGCACAGTGGGACAATGTTGGAGGTTTAGAGCATTGTGGGATAATTTTGGAGGTTGAGGGCCCCTTGGGACAATGTTGGAGGTTGAGGGCAACATGCAAAAATGTTGGCAGTTGAGGGCCCCGTGGAATAATGTTGGAGGTTGAGGGCACCGTGGGACAGTGCTGGAGGTTGAGAGCACTGTGGGACCGTGTTGGAGGTTGGGGACACTGTAAAACAATGTTGGAAGTTAGGGGCACAGTGGGATAATGTTGGAGGTTGAGGGCCAATTGGTATAATGTTGGAGGTTGAGGGCACAAAGGGACAATGTTTGAGTTTGAGGGCACCATGTGACAATGTTTGGAGGTTGAGGGCACTGTGGGACAATGTTGGAGGTTAAGGGACCTGTGGGACAATGTTAGAGGTTGAGGGCACCGTGGGACAATGTTGGAGATTGAGGGCACCGAGCGACAATAGAAATAACAAGGAACGGATGGACGGCCGCACACCGGAAAGTTGTCTTTATTGAAAAAGCATAAGCAGGCACCACAGATACACAGCAAGAATCAAAAAACGGCTGACGCGTTTCACACTTGGTTAGTGCTTATCATGGATAATGTTGGAGGTTGAGGGCACCATTGGTCGATGTTGCAGGTTGAGGGCAGGTGGGGGGATGGAGGCCCTGCAGCTAGCTAGGGGGCACTGTGGAAGGTTAGAGAGGGGGTCACTGTGTGGGCTAAGGGCCCTCAAGGGGCTTGGGGGTACTTTGGGATGTCAAGGGGCCCAGTTTCTACAGTGCACTCAAGTCTACCACAGTACCCCTGGAAATTCCCCACCCCCAAGAGAGACCACCAGCCCCCCTCCAGAGACTCTGTTCCTTACAGTTGCACCCAGTTCCCTCCAGAATGCCCTACAGAGACACCAAATGTGCTGCAGAGTCCCCAAACCCTCTTCCCGAAACCCCCATCAGTGACACCCAGCCCCATTCAGAGACTTCCAACATTTCAATACATAAAGTATTTTATATTCCCTTATTTTTATGGTGGGAGTACAAACTTTTTTTTTTTTTTACTGTTGGGGCATGGAAGGTTTTGGAAGAAATTATTGGGCCCTGGTCTCAAGAATGTTGAGAAGCCACTTGTGTAAAGCTCAGGATTCTAGTGACCACGGGGGAACGACGTGCACTGTGCTCCCTCTGCACTGTGTACATCACATATCCCAGGAGGCATAGCCTTTCATTGAGGAAAGGAGGAGGGTGTGGGCCTATCGGCCCGTCATCAGCCGGAAACCCTATCGATGACATCACAGGAAAACGTGGCGGCGTGGGACACAGCGCCGCCAGAGAAGAGGAAGATCTCAACTGGACAACGCTGGATCCACTGGGTAGGTGAGAATCTCAAATAGCTGATGGGGCGGGGCCAACTCAATATTAACCACTTAAGACCCGGACCATAATGCAGGTTAAGGACCTTGCCCCTTTTTGCGATTTGGCACTGCGTCGCTTTAACTGACAATTGCGCGGTCGTGCGACGTGGCTCCCAAACAAAACTGGCGTCCTTTTTTCCCCCCACAAATAGAGATTTCTTTTGGTGGTATTTGATCACCTCTGCGGTTTTTATTTTTTGCACTTTGAACAAAAATAGAGCGACAATTTTGAAAAAAATGCAATATTTTTTATTTTTTGCTGTAATAAATATCCCCAAAAATATATAAAAAAAACATTTTTTCCCTCCGTTTAGGCCGATACGTATTCTTCTACATATTTTTGGTAAAAAATATCGCAATAAGCGTTTATCGGTCGGTTTGCGCAAAATTTATAGCGTCTACAAAATCGGAGATAGTTTTATTGCATTTTTATTAATATTTTTATTTTTTTACTACTAATGGCGGGCGATCAGCGATTGTTTTAGTAAAAGTGACATTATGGCGGACACATCGGACAATTTTGACACATTTTTGGGGCCATTGTCATTTTCACAGTGAAAAGTGCTATAAAAATGAACTGATTACTGTGAAAATGACAGTGAATGAGTTAACCACTAGGGGGCGCCAAAGGGTTAAGTGTGTCCTAAGGGAGTGATTCCTACTGTAAGGGGGGCGTGGCTGTAGGCGTGACGTCACTGATCGTCGTTCCCTATATCAGGGAACAGATGATCACTGACACTGCCACACAGAGGAACGGGGAAGGTTTGTTTACACTCACCTCTCCCCGTTCTTCAGCTCCTGTGACCGATCACGGGACTCCGGCGGCGATCGGGTCCCATGGGCGCGGTCACGGAGCTTTCGGACCGGGTTGCGTGCCATTCTGCCGACCGTATATTTACGTGGTTAAACCCTACGGACTAAGGGCCAGGTGGCGTTTCCGTCGATTTCTGCGCCGAATATGCAAATGAGCCGATACGCCAATTCCCGAACGTTTTTGCGACACGTCGACGTAGTTTGCGTATGCGTAAAGGTTACCCCTGCTATATGAGGGGTAACCTTGCGTAGTTCCGGTGTACGCCATGTTAAGTATGGACGTCGGGACAGCGGCGTGTTTTTCCGTCGTTTGCGTAACTCGTCGCGAATAGGCCTATACGTTAATTACGTTGCCGTCGTAATCGCTGTATTTGCGGCGTACTATGGAGCATGCGCACTGTGATACTTTTACGGCCGGCGCATGCGCAGTTCGTTCGGCGCGGGGGCGCGCTTAATTTAAATACAAGCCGCCCCCTTTTGAACTACGCGGCCTTACGCCGGGCCATTTACACTACGCCGCCGCGAATTACGGAGCAAGTGCTTGGCGGAATACGGCACTTGCTCCTGTAAGTTGCGGCGGCGTAGTGTAAATAGCTTACGCGACGCCGCCGCAGGATTCTACCAGACTGGGGTGGCAATAAAATTCCTGTGAGTGTAAAGGCAGGTGTCCCAATACTTTTGGTAATCAAGTGTATTATTTGCTGTATTAGGCTACATTCTCACTAGTGCGGCTCCAAAATCGCGTGATTAACCTGCGACTTTTACACTCTATGGCAGGGGGAGGCAACCTGGGGGCCCTCCCACGAGGCATTGCAAGGCTGGCAGTTACATTTACTCCCAGAGGCATGATGGGACTTGTAGTTCTGCAACAGCTGGAGGGCTCCCCAGGTTGCCCACCCCTGCCCTTTGGCACCCAGGTTGCAAGAAAGTCGCATCAAAGTAGTACAGGGATATTTGAGTCGCAGCAGTCAGAACGGCGGCCATTGAGATACATGGTTCGCACTGGTGGGAACGCACATGGGTTAGACTGATGATCCCGTGTCTTCTTCTTATCTATGATGTAACAATGTAACAACTATCTGCTCACATATACATTATCGCAGAGCTCAGCGCCGTTCAGAGCGATAACCCCCCCTTGGGGGACTCCCAGCCCACATCAGAGACGGGGGGGAACCTGCAGACGTAGGCGGGATGGAGGGTGAGGGAGGTGGTGGTGGTGGTGGGGGGGGGGGGGTACCAGCTGTGCCAGGAGGAGAGGACAGCAGCTGCCAGACTTTTTTTTGCATTCTTTGAGAACAATCTGCGCTTCCCCGCACGCTCAGCACACAGAGCCGGGGAGGAGTGAAAACGATGAGCGCAGCACACAGGCAGGCCTGGTTTACCGTTGCCGCAGAAACCGGCGTGTTTGTTATGCCCGCTCGCTTGATGGGAGGTGCCAGGCGGCGTTTTGTCACGGGGCACACCACTGGCAGCCGCCGCCGCCGCTGACTATATGGGCAAACCCCCTCCCGGGGCACGGCGCGCCCTGCTCGCGTTTCTCAGAACTTCGAAAGGTACTAGAGTTCACGGGGGTGGCGGCGGCGCCGCCGCCGGTCTGAAATGCCAACCTGTGACTTTCCCCATATAATAAAAACTTGACGGAGGGTCTAACCCCTTCACATGGTTTATCCACTTGTCTACCGAGGTACGTTTATAAACGACGTGGTGGTGAGGCTCACAAAGTGCACCCCCCCCCCAAGAGGCACCCATGGGAAACTACTTGTATAGTGAGTGCAGGAGGACCTTGGGGAATGTCTACTCCCCGATCCCTCCTGCGATGAATGACCCCGGGAGCGAGGGGTAATACGTAATTTCCTGGGGTCACAGCTGTCATTCCTTGGCTCTACTAGACCCCAGATGTCTCCATAAAGAGAACCTGTCACCTGCCAATGCTATCACATAAGGGGGTTCTTAGCCCAATTGTGATAGCATGGGCAGGGAAGACATTAGGGGTTTAATAGACCCCTGATGTCTCCATAAATAGGACCTGTCATCTGCTCATGCTATTACTTAAGAGGCTTCTTAGACCCTTTGTGATAGCATGAGCAGGTGATGGGTCCTAGTAGACCCCAGAGGACTCCATAGAGTGGACATATCACATAGCCCCCTATGTGATATGTCCACTCTACGGAGTCCTCTGGGGTCTACTAGGCTTGTTGGCCCACTTGTGATAGCATGGGAAGATGACAGGTTCTAATAGACCCCTGATGTCTCCATAAAGAGGACCTGTGACCTGCCCATGCTATCACATAAGGGGCTTCTCAGCCCAATTGTGATAGCATGAGCAGGGAAGACATTAGGAGTCTAATAGACCCCTGATGTCTCCATAAACAGGACCTGTCATTTGCCCATTCTATTACATAGGAGGCTTATTAGCCCCTTTGTGATAGCATGAGCAGGTAACAGGTCCTAATAGACCCCTGATGTCACCATAAACAGGAGCTGTGACCTGCCCATCATCCTCACATTGGGCCCCTCTCAGGTCTAGGCCCCTGGCTCCTCTCATCTGGCCTCTCAAAAAGATCACATACACTTCCTCATCCTCAGGTGGGTCCCATCTCAGGACTAGGCCCCTGACATATCACATAGGGGGGCTTGTTGGCCCACTTGTGATAGCATGGGAAGATGACAGGTTCTAATAGACCCCTGATGTCTCCATAAAGAGGACATGTGACCTGCCCATGCTATCACATGAGGGGTTTATCAGCCCAATTGTGATAGCCTGGGCAGGGAAGACATTAGGGGTTTAATAGACCCCTGATGTTTTCATAAACAGGACTTGTCCTCTGCCCATGCTATTACATAGGAGGCTTGTTAGACTATTTTTGATAGCATGGGCAGGTGACAGGTCCTAATAAACCCCTGATGTCTCTATAAAGAGGACCTGTTATCTTCGGGTTCTCTTTGCAGATGAGTACAGTTGTTGGGTCTGCGGGGGCTTCCCTGTGCTGTGCTACCCTTATAGAGTCAGGGCCTAGTCCTACATGGGCCCCACCTGAGGATGAAGGAGTGTGTGTGATCTCTTTGAGAGGCCAAATGGGAGGAGTCAGGGGCCTAGTCCTACGATGGGCCCCACCTGAGCATAAGGAAGTGTATGTGATTGTCTTGAGAGGCCAGATGTGAGGAGCCAGGGGCCTAGTCCTAAAATGGGCCCCACCTGAGGATGAAGGTATGAGGAAGTGTATGCAATCTCTTTGAGAGGCCAAATGGGAGGAGCCAAGTGCCTAGTCCTGAGGTGGGCCCCACCTGTGGATAAAGGTGTATATGTGATCACTTTGAGAGGCCAAGTGGGAGGAGTCTGGGGCCTAGTCCTGAGATGGGTCATGCTTGAGGATGAAGGAGTGTATGTGATCTCTTTGAGAGGCCAAATGGGAGGAGTCAGGGGCCAAGTCCTACAATGGGCCCCACCTGAGGATGAAGGAGTGAATGTAATTGCTTTGAGAGGCCAAATGGGAGGAGACAGGGGCCTAGTTCTATGATGGGCCCCACCTGAGCATGAAGGTGTATATGTGATCACTTTAAGAGGCCAAATGGGAGGAGCCAGGGGCCTAGTCCTGAGATGGGACCCACCTGAGGATGAGGAAGTGAAGGTGATCTTTTTGAGAGGCCAGATGAGAGGAGCCAGGGGCCTAGACCTGAGAGGGGCCCAATGTGAGGATGAGGAAGTGTATGTGATCTTTTTGAGAGGCCAGATGGAAGGAGTTAGGCGCCTAGTCCTGAGATGGGCCCAACGTGAGGATGAGGAAATGTATTTGTTATTTTTGAGAGGTCAGATGGGAGGAGCCAGGGGCCTAGACCTGAGAGGGGCCCAATGTGAGGATGAGGAAGTGTATGTGACCTTTTTGAGAGGCCAGATGGAAGGAGTTAGGCGCCTAGTCCTGAGATGGGCCCAACGTGAGGATGAGGAAGTGTATTTGTTATTTTTGAGAGGTCAGATGGGAGGAGCCAGGAGCCTAGTCCTGAGAGGGGCCCCACCTGAGGATGAGGAAGTGTATGAGGTCTCTAAGTAGGCCGAATAGTGCTCTTACTCTGCAAGTTTGTAAAACGTAATAATAACAGCCCCAAAGCCCCTTGTGATTGGCAGCTGTGGGTTGAGTACTTCCTGGTATGCCCCACCCCAGAGGATATACCAACACAGTTGCTTTACTCATTAGCAGTGTAAGACTTGAGAATACCCTTATTCTTTTCTCATATTTATATTTGGGTAAAGATTGACTGCTGCTTACACAAAGAAACATTTTAATAATTGATATTTTCTGAAATTAGCTGATGGTTAACCACTTAAGCCCCGGACCATTATGCAGGTAAAGGACCTTGCCCCTTTTTGCGATTCGGCACTGCATCAATTTAACTGACAATTGCGCGGTCGTGCAACGTGGCTCCCAAACAAAATTGGCGTCCTTTTTTTCCCACAAATAGAGCTTTCTTTTGGTGGTATTTGATCACCTCTGCGGTTTTTATTTTTTGCGCTATAAACAAAAATAGAAAATTTTGATTTTTTTTTTAAATATTTTTTACTTTTTGCTATAATAAATGTCCCCCAAAAAAGATATAATAAAATATTTTTTTCCTCAGTTTGGGCCGATACGTATTCTTCTACATATTTTTGGTAAAAAAAAATCAGCGATTTTTTTTCGTGACTGCGACATTATGGCGGACACATCGGACACTTTTGACACATTTTTGGGACCATTGTCATTTTCACAGCAAAAAGTGTTATAAAAATGCACTGATTACTGTGAAAATGACAATTGCAGTTTGGAAGTTAACCACTAGGGGGCGCTGTATGGGTTATGTGTGACCTCATATGTGTTTCTAACTGTAGGGGGGTGGGGCTGGACGTGTGACGTCATTGATCGTCTTTCCCTATATCAGGGAACAGATGATCAGTGACACTGCCACAACGAAGAACAGGGAAGGTTTGTTTACACTCACCTCTCCCCATTCTTTAGCTCCTGAGAGCGGTATAGGTAGAGTTAATTTGAAGGTTAGCGTGAGGGTTAGTATTAGGACTGCACAGTGTGGGAGCAATATGGTGGGAGGTGAGCGAGAACCAGAGAGAGAGAGAGGAGGATCAGAAAACCAGAGGATCAGTAGAGCTGGGGTTTACTACTGAGTGGGGGATCAACAGAGCTTGGGCTTTTTATCCTAAATGGGGTATCAGCAGAGCTAGGGGTTGCTACTGAGCAAGAGATCAGCAGAGCTGGGGGGTTACTACTGAGCGGGGATCAGCAGAGCTGTGTGTTTCTACTGAGGGGGGGAATCAGAAGAGCTTGGGGTTGCTATTGAACAGGGGATTAGCAAAGCTTGGGGGGGTATCAGGGGGGACTGGAGCAAGAGAAACTAGCAATGTCACATGTGGTGCGCAGCATTGGAGCAATGTAGTGGGAGTTGAACAAGGACCAGAGAGAGAGGAGGATTAGCAAACCAGAGGATCGGCAGAGTAGGGGGTTACTACTGAGCGGGGGATCAGCAAAGCTGGGGATACTACTGAGTGGGGCATCAGCAGAGCTGGGGGACTGGAGGAAGAGAAACTAGCAATGTCACGCGTGGTGCGCAGCATGGGTGCAATATAGTGGGAGGTGAGCGAGGACCGGAGAGATTCAGCAGGGATGGCGGCTACTACTGGGTGGGAGATCAGCAGAGCTGGGGGTTACTACTAAGCGGGGGGATCAGCAGAGCTGAAGATTACTGCTGAGCAGGGGATCAGCAGAGCTGGGGGTTACGACCTAGTGGGTAATAAGCAAAGCTGGGGAGAGAGGAGGTTCAGCAGGGATGACGGGTACTACTGGGTGGGAGATCAGCAGAGCTGGGGGTTACTACTAAGCGGGGGGATCAGCAGAGCTGAAGATTACTGCTGAGCAGGGGATCAGCAGAGCTGGGGGTTACGACCTAGTGGGTAATAAGCAAAGCTGGGGAGAGAGGAGGTTCAGCAGGGATGACGGGTACTACTGGGTGGGAGATCAGCAGAGCTGGGGGTTGCTACTGAGCAGGGGATCAGAACAGCTGGAGATACTACTGAGTGGGGCATCAGCAGAGCTGGGGGTTACTACTATGAGGGGGATCACCAGAGCTGAAGATTGCTACTAAGTGGGTAATCAACAGAGCTGGGGGTTGCTATTGAGCGGGTAATAAGCAAAGCTGGGGATACTACTGAGGGGGCATCAGCAGAGTTGGAGAACCGGAGGAGAATAAGCAAACCAGAGTATCAACAGAGCTGGGAGTTACTACTCAGCCAGGGATCAGCAGAGCTGGGGGTTGCTACTGAGCAGGGAATAAACAGAGCTGGGAGTTACTACTGAGCAAGGGATCATCCGAGATGGGGGTTAGTTCTGAGCGGGGGACCAGCAGAGCTGGGTGTTGTTACTTAGTAGAGGATCTGCTGAGCTGGGGGTTCTACTGGACCTCTTTAAAACAAATAGAAAATCAACACACGAAACACATTTGCCAATCTTCAAAAAAGTATCACGAAGCACCAAAAACCCATCAAAGTAAAGTAATTGAGTCTGTCGGTCGACCTTGAAAGGACCTCCCGCCAGCACAACTCTTTATTCCCTTTATATCCCCCCCCCCCGGCAGCTGCGCTGGCTGACTGCCCACCCCACACGGCCGCCGGCTCACCCTTCTCCGCAGAGCATCAATCCAATGCACAGCACGGTGTGACAGAGGTCCAGCACGCTCAGCTTCACTCTCATACTGGTCTGCTCTCTTCCCTCCTCCTCCTCAGTCCGGATGAGACTTCCCCTCCATACAAGAGACTGGGGCCATGCTACCTGCGGGAGAGACAAGGAAAGAGGACAAGGCGTCAGAGGAGGAACCCGTCAGATGAGAGCGAGATCAGCGCAGGGAACAGAGCTGTCACTGTTACAGCCAGAAATACGGAGATCAGACAATACAGCTGGTGTGCGACTCTCCAACCCCCCCGACCCCCCCGGTGCGGCCTTCAACGTCTTTCCCAATTCTCTGAGGAGCTCCGAGCGCACCTCCATGGTGTCACCGCTCCTCCGTCATTTCCATGGTGTCACCGCTCCTCCGTCATTCCATGGTGTCACCGCTCCTCCGTGATTCCATGGTGTCCCCGCTCCTCCGTCATTCCATGGTGTCACCGCTCCTCCGTCATTCCATGGTGTCACCGCTCCTCCGTGATTCCATGGTGTCCCCGCTCCTCCGTCATTTCCATGGTGTCACCGCTCCTCCGTCATTCCATGGTGTCACCGCTCCTCCGTCATTTCCATGATGTCACCGCTCCTCCGTCATTCCATGGTGTCACCGCTCCTCCGTCATTCCATGGTGTCACCGCTCCTCCATCATTCCATGGTGTCACCGCTCCTCCGTCATTCCATGGTGTCACCGCTCCTCCGTCATTCCATGGTGTCACCGCTCCTCCGTCTTTCCATGGTGTCACCGCTCCTCCGTCATTCCATGGTGTCACCGCTCCTTTGTCATTCCATGGTGTCACCGCTCCTCCGTCATTCCATGGTGTCAGGGCTCCTCCGTCATTCCATGGTGTCAGGGCTCCTCCATCATTCCATGATGTCACCGCTCCTCCGTCATTCCATGGTGTCACCGCTCCTCCGTCATTCCATGGTGTCACCGCTCCTCCATCATTCCATGGTGTCACCGCTCCTCCGTCATTCCATGGTGTCACCGCTCCTCCGTCATTCCATGGTGTCACCGCTCCTCCGTCTTTCCATGGTGTCACCGCTCCTCCGTCATTCCATGGTGTCACCGCTCCTTTGTCATTCCATGGTGTCACCGCTCCTCCGTCATTCCATGGTGTCAGGGCTCCTCCGTCATTCCATGGTGTCAGGGCTCCTCCATCATTCCATGGTGTCACCGCTCCTCCGTCATTCCATGGTGTCACCGCTCCTCCGTCATTCCATGGTGTCACCGCTCCTCCGTCATTCCATGGTGTCACCGCTCCTCCGTCATTCCATGGTGTCACCGCTCCTCCGTCATTCCATGGTGTCACCGCTCCTCCGTCATTTCATGGTGTCACCGCTCCTCCGTCATTCCATGGTGTCACCGCTCCTCCGTCCTTCCATGGTGTCACCGCTCCTCTGTCATTCTGTGGTGTCACCGCTCCTCTGTCATTCCGTGGTGTCACCGCTCCTCCGTCATTCCATGGTGTCACAGTTCCTCCGTCATTCCATGGTGTCACCGCTCCTCCGTCATTCCATGGTGTCACCGCTCCTCCGTCATTCCATGGTGTCAGGGCTCCTCCATCATTCTGTGGTGTCACCGCTCCTCCGTCATTCCATGGTGTCACCGCTTCTCCGTCATTCCATGGTGTCACTGCTTCTCCGTCATTCCATGGTGTCACCGCTCCTCCGCCATTCCATGGTGTCACCACTCCTCCATCATTCCATGGTGTCACCGCTCCTCCATCATTCCATGGTGTCACCGCTCCTCCGTCATTCCATGGTGTCAGGGCTCCTCCATCATTCTGTGGTGTCACCGCTCCTCCGTCATTCCATGGTGTCACCGCTCCTCCATCATTCCATGGTGTCACCGCTCCTCCGTCATTCCATGGTGTCAGGGCTCCTCCATCATTCTGTGGTGTCACCGCTCCTCCGTCATTCCATGGTGTCACCGCTCCTCCGTCATTCCATGGTGTCAGGGCTCCTCCGTCATTCCATGGTGTCAGGGCTCCTCCGTCATTCCATGGTGTCTCCGCTCCTTCGTCATTCCATGGTGTCAGGGCTCCTCCGTCATTCTGTGGTGTCACTGCTCCTCTGTCATTCTGTGGTGTCACTGCTCCTCTGTCATTCCATGGTGTCAGGGCTCCTCCGTCATTCCATGGTGTCACCGCTCCTCCATCATTCCATGGTGTCACCGCTCCTCCGTCATTCCATGGTGTCAGGGCTCCTCCATCATTCTGTGGTGTCACCGCTCCTCCGTCATTCCATGGTGTCACCGCTCCTCTGTATTTCCATGGTGTCAGGGCTCCTCCGTCATTCCATGGTGTCAGGGCTCCTCCGTCATTCCATGGTGTCACCGCTTCTCCGTCATTCCATGGTGTCACCGCTCCTCCGCCATTCCATGGTGTCACCACTCCTCCATCATTCCATGGTGTCACCGCTCCTCCATCATTCCATGGTGTCACCGCTCCTCCGTCATTCCATGGTGTCAGGGCTCCTCCATCATTCTGTGGTGTCACCGCTCCTCCGTCATTCCATGGTGTCACCGCTCCTCCATCATTCCATGGTGTCACCGCTCCTCCGTCATTCCATGGTGTCAGGGCTCCTCCATCATTCTGTGGTGTCACCGCTCCTCCGTCATTCCATGGTGTCACCGCTCCTCCGTCATTCCATGGTGTCAGGGCTCCTCCGTCATTCCATGGTGTCACCGCTCCTCCGTCATTCCATGGTGTCAGGGCTCCTCCATCATTCTGTGGTGTCACCGCTCCTCCGTCATTCCATGGTGTCACCGCTCCTCCGTCATTCCATGGTGTCAGGGCTCCTCCGTCATTCCATGGTGTCAGGGCTCCTCCGTCATTCCATGGTGTCACCGCTCCTTCGCCCTACACACCTACTAAGGCCAATTAACCCACCAGCGTGCCTTTGGAGTGTGGGAGGAAACCCAAACAAGCACAGGGGAAGCATGCAAACTCCATGCAGATAGTGTGGTGACCAGTATTGGAACCAAGGACCTCAGTGCTGCAAGGCAAACCTGCTAACTACTGAACCACTGTGCTGCCCATCCATACATACATATACATACACACACACATACTAGAGCCAGTTAACCTACCAGAATGTCTTTGAAGTGTGGAAGGAGAACATGCAAACTCCATGCAGATAGTGTCATGGGCAGTATTTTAACCAAGGACCCCATTGCTGCAGGGCAGAAATACTAACCACTGTGTGGCCCATCCATCCATATACCCCTATTAGGGCCAATTAACCCAACAGAGTGTCTTTGGAGTGTTGGGGGGAAACCCACACAAGCACAGGGAGAACATGCAAACTCCATGCAGATAGTGTGGTGATCAGTATTTGAGCCAAGGACCCCAGTGCTTCAAGGCAGACCTACTTACCACTAAACCACTGGACACCTACTAGGACTAGGACACCTACTAGGACCAATTAACCCACCAGTGTGTCTTTGGTGTGTGGGAGGAGACTATGCAAACTCCATGCAGACAATGTGGTAGCAAGTATTGGAACCAAGGACCCCATTGCTGCAAGGCAGACCTACTAACCAGTGAGCCACTGTGCTGCTGCTGCCCATCTATTCATTAACACCCCTGCAAGGGCCCAATAACCTACCAGCATATCTTTGGAGTGTTGGAGGAATCCCATACAAGCACATGGAGAGCATGCAAACTCCATGCAGATCGTGTCATGTCCGGTATTTGAACCAAGGACCCCCAAGGCAAGGCAGACCTGCTAAACCACCAGACTGCCCGTCCATACATACATATAGTCCTGCTAGGGCCAATTAACCCACCAGAGTGTTGGAGGAAACCCACACAAGCACAGGGAGAACATGCAAACTCCATGCAGACAGTGCGGTGAACAATATTGGAACCAAGGACCCCAGTGCTGCAAGGCAGACCTACTAACCACTGAACTAGCCATCCACACCTATACCCCTACTAGGGCCAATTAACCCACTAGCGTGTCTTTGGAGTGTGGGAGGAGACCCACACAAGCACAGGGAGAACATGCAAACTCCATGCAGACAGTGCGGTGAACAATATTGGAACCAAGGACCCCAGTGCTGCAAGGCAGACTTACTAAACCACTGAACTAGCCATCCACACCTATACCCCTACTAGGGCCAATTAACCCACCAGCGTGTCTTTGGAGTGTGGGAGGAGACCCACACAAGCACAGGGAGAACATGCAAACTCCATGCAGATAGCATACTGTCTAGAATTGAAGCCACTGTGCTGCCTTGGATCCTATCATAGCACCCATGTGCACACAACACACCGACAGCGGTACCCCCCCCCCCCAAATTCAGACCACAGGAAGTAGGACGGTGTACCTTGCTCTGGCCACAGCGGGTGCCATTGCGTTCTCCAGCCCCCGATGGCAGGAGGAGCTCCTTCCAGTGACAGACGGACAGGTGAATCCTGTCTCCATACCTTGCTGCCCAGACAAGCTTTGCTCCGGCGCCTGCACTGTACAAATGTTACCTTAAATGTTTGGAGGCGTAGCTGAGGGGTGGGGGGTGTGAAGGAGACGTAGAAGGTGGGTCAGACAATTCATATCACCCTGCCAAAAAAATATTCTCCTATTCATTCCTCCACCACCTGCCTCCCCCCCCCCCCCGGCTTTGTGAACAGAGGAGGGCTCAGCCTGCTGGGTGGGTCCCTCTGTCAAAGCAGCAACAAATGATATTTGTTGCAATGAGTTTGCTGGTGGGGGTGTGATTGTCTTCAGATCGGGCCCCCCTCACCCCCGGAGCATGGGGCCCGAAAGCCAAATCCGCCTGCTGGGAGTGAGAGGGGAAGCTTTTATCACAAACCTCACCGCTGACACCCCCCCCCCCCCCCCCCCCTGGTTACAGATCTCTCTCCTATCTCTGGATTCGGGTGCAAGGCAGGAGAAGCTTTTCTGTCCATCCAGTCCTGAGATTTACACTGCCCCGCCACACAGTACGTAGCTGTCTGGCATGGCAAGAGACCTGACTTTTATCGGCTGCGATTGGACAGTGAAAGAAGAAGCAGCAGGCTGATGATCTCCTCACCTATGTCACTCTGCCCTGTCCTCTTGTCAACAGTGAAAGGAGAAGCGGCAGGCGGGTGAGCTCCTCGTCTCCATCACTCTGCTCTCTCCTTCTATCAGCAGTGAAGGGAGAAGCGGGAGGCTGGTGAGCTCCTCACCTCAATCACTCTGCACTCTCCTTCTATTAGCAGTGAAAGGAGAAGCGGCAGGCGGGTGAGCTCCTCGTCTCCATCACTCTGCTCTCTCCTTCTATCAGCAGTGAAAGGAGAAGCGGCAGGCGGGTGAGCTCCTCGTCTCCATCACTCTGCTCTCTCCTTCTATCAGCAGTGAAGGGAGAAGCGGGAGGCTGGTGAGCTCCTCACCTCAATCACTCTAGACCAGGGGTCTCTAAACTTTTCAAACAAAGGGCCAGTTTATTGTCTTTTTTAGACTTTAGAAGGGCCAGACTGTGGCCAGCGGGGGCAGAAAATGTCCTGGGCCGAGCATCAGTGAGAATAAATATGGCCTCAGGGTTGGTGGTCAGGAGGAGGAGGAGTAG
This sequence comes from Rana kukunoris, assembly GCA_029574335.1. NCBI lineage: Eukaryota > Metazoa > Chordata > Amphibia > Anura > Ranidae > Rana > Rana kukunoris. Next base: position 2,831,851 of record CM056057.1, on the reverse strand, counting down.
GGCCCCTATCAGTAGGAAGAATAGTATCCCATCATTGGTATCGGTGAAAGAAATAGTGCCTCCTTGTTGGTGTCAGTGGAAGGAATAGTTCCTCATATCAGTTAGAGGGATAGTGCCCGAGGGCCGGATAAAGGCTAGCAAAGGGCCACATCTGGCCCTCGGGCCGCAGTTTGGAGACCCCTGCTCTAGACTCTCCTCCTATAAGCAGTGGAGGGAGAAATAGCAGCTTGGTATTCTAATTGCCTCTGTCACTCTGCCCTCTCCTCCTATCAGCACGTTCCTCGCACTTCATTCTCTCCTCCTTGTACCAGGTTTTGGAATGAGCACTCATTCTCTCCGCCTTGCTTCAGGTTGTGGGTGGGAAGTCTTCTTCTCCTATCCTTGCACCAGATTGTGTGCGGGCACTCTTTTTCTCTCCTCTGTGCACCATATTGTGGGCGGGCACTTTTCTCCTTGCTCCAAATTGTGGGCGGGCACTTTTCTTCTTTCCTCCTTGCTCTGGGTTGTGGGCGGGCACTCTTCTTATTTCCTCCTTGCACCAGATTGTGGGCGGGCACTCTTCTTCCCACCTTGCTCTGGGTTGTGGGTGGGTACTTTTTTTCACTCCTCCTTGCACCAGTTTATGGGCGGGCACTCTTTTTCTCTCCTCCGTGCACCATATTGTGGGTGGGCACTCTTCTTTCCTCCTTGCTCTGGGTTGTGGGTGGGTACTCTTTTTCTCTCCTCCTTGCACCAGTTTTTGGGCGGGCACTCTTTTTCTCCCCTCCTTGCATCAGATTGTGGGCGGGCAATCTTTTTCCCACCTTGCTCTGGGTTGTGGGCAGGCACTCTTCTCTTACCTCCTTGCTCCGGGTTGAGGGTGGGCACTCTTTTTCTCTCCTTGCACCAGATTGTGGGTGGGCACTCTTCTTCTTCCCGCCGTGCGCCGGGTTGTGGACAGGCACTCTTCTTCCCACCTTGCTCTGGGTTGTGGGCGTGCACTCTTCTTCTTTGCTCCTTGCTCTGGGTTGTGGGTGGGAACTCTTTTTCTCTCCTCCTTGTACCAGGTTGTGGGCGTGCACTCTTCTTCTCTCCACCTTGCTCCAGGTTGTGGGTGGGAAGTCTTCTTCTCCCATCCTTGCACCAGATTGTGTGCGGGCACTCTTTTTCTCGCCTCCGTGCACCATATTGTGGGCGGGCACTCTTCTCCTTGCTCCAAATTGTGGGCGGGCACTTTTTCTTCTTTCCTCCTTGCTCTGGGTTGTGGGCGGGCACTCTTCTTCTTTCTGCTTTGCACCAGGTTGTGGGCAGGCACTCTTCTTCCCGCCTTGCTCCAGGTTGTGGCGGGCACTTTTCTTCTCTCCTCCTTGAACCAGCTTGTGGGCGGGCACTCTTCTTTTCTCCTCCTTGAACCAGCTTGTGGGCAGGCACTCTTCTTCTCTCCTCCTTGCTCCGGGTTGTGGGCAGGCTGATGGTCCTGCATTGTATGCGGTGACCTCAAACAGCCAACAACTGATGGTGAGGCAATGAGATAAGGGTGTCAGGGGGACCGATCAAGTAGCTTGGAGGGAATCTGTGAAAGTGAGGAATAGGGTGAGTATATTTTATTTTTTTGTTCCCCCTAGAAAAAAACTCAACCCAACTCACAATGCTCACCTAAGCTTTTCCCTGCAGTACCTCTTTGTGAACACAAGATGTCTTCTGAGTTGAATGTCATTCATTGTCACTCAGTTTGTAAGACTGAGGAGAGACTGTGAGTAAAGAATGGCATGGCCCCTCCATCATGGCACCCAATCACAGTATATCCATGCCCAGATTGGCGCTGTTGGGAGGAACCATCAGGTGTTTAAAACGAAAAGCACCTTAGACTCTTTTTCGTGCACTACCTCGTTTTTGCCACACGATGCCCTCAGTCTCCTGGGTTGGCATTTAGAGTGACACAACCAGGAAGACTGAGGAAAGACTGTGAATCCAGAGTGTTATAGCCCCTCCCCCTTAGCATGGCACCCTACAATCATAGTATATTCATACCCAGATTGGCGCTGTTCTCTTCCTCATCCAGTACTGCCCCCTGCTGGGAGGAACCATCAGGTGTTTAAAATTAAAAGCAGCTCAGACTCTTTTCCGTGCAGTACCTCGTTTTTGCCACATGATGCCCTCAGAGGAAAGACCGTGAGCGCAGAGTGTCATGGCCCCTCCCTTTTATCATGGCACCCAATCACAGTATATTCATGTCCAATTTGGCGCTATTCTCTGCATCATCCAGTACTGCCCCCTGCTGGGTTGGCATTCGGAGTGACCCAACCTGGAAGACTGAGGAAAGACAGTGAGTGCAGAGTGTCATGGACCCTCCCTTTTATCATGGAACCCAATCAAAGTATAAGGGGGAGGGGGAGGGGCCATAACACTCTGCACTCACTGTCTTTCCTCAGTCCAGGTTGGGTCACTCCGAATGCCAACCCAGCAGGGGGCAGTACTGGATGATGCAGAGAATAGCGCCGAATTGGACAAAATTGGGCAAAAAGTATATGTCCAATTCGGTGCTATTCTCTGCATCATCCAGTACTGCCCCCTGCTGGGTTGGCATTTGGAGTGACCCAACCTGGACTGAGGAAAGACAGTGAGTGCAGAGTGTTATGGCCCCTCCCCCCTTAGCATGGCAACCTACAATCATAGGGCCAGATTCAGGTAGATGGGCGCTTCTTTAATTTGGAGTAACGTTTCTCATTTACGTTACTCCGCCGTAACTTTAGGAGCAAGTGCTGTTATTCACAAAGCACTTGCTCCCAAAGTTGCGGCGGCGTAGCGAAAATGAGCCGGCGGAATTCAAATTGGGCGGGTAGGGGGCGTGTATTATGTTAACTATGCGCGATCCCGCGGCGAACGTACTGCGCATGCGTCGACTGTCAGTGCGCATGCTCCAAATTCTTTCAGGGAACGTCAATGACGTCAATCCCCATTCACGGACGTTTTACGCAAACGACTCAAATTTTTTTTTTCGACGCGATGACGACGGCCATACTTAACATAGGATACTCCACTAGGGGGCTGCTTTATCTTTACGCCGCGTATCTCTTATGGAAACGTCGAAAAGTCACTGCGTCGCGCCCGAATACGATCGTGAATTTCCGATTCCCGCTGATTAACATATTCTCGGCGTTAATCAGCGGCAACGCCCTGTGCGCCATTTTTAAAATTGAAGTTCCGATACGACGGCGTAATACAATTACGCCGCTCATATAGGAACTCCAACCCGCCGTTTCTTGTTTTCTGGTTACAGAAAACAAAAACGCCGGCTCAAAGTGACAGTTAGGCTGGAGTATCACTGATACTCCAGCCTAACTCTACCTGAATCTGGCCCATAGTATATTCATACCCAGATTGGCGCTGTTCTCTTCCTCATCCAGTACTGCCCCCTGCTGGAAGGAACTATCAGGTGTTTAAAATTAAAAGCAGCTCAGACTCTTTTTCGTGCAGTACCTCGTTTTTGCCACACGATGCCCTCAGTCTCCCGGGCTGGCATACGGAGTGACCCAACCTGGAAGACTGAGGAAAGACAGTGAGTGCCCCTCCCCCTTAGCATGGCACCCAATCACATTATATACATGCCCATCTTGGTGACATTCTTTGCATACAGCCCCCTGCTGCAAGGACCCAGCATGTCATGTGACTGGCCAGAAGACATAATAAAAAGCATAAAATTACACGGGGGGGGGGGGACTTTCAAATGGGAGGGGGTCTTTGTGGGTAAAGAGTCAGTGGCATAGCGTGGGTTGTTAGCGCCTGGGGGGAGGCAAGTAATTTGCACCTCCCTGACCCATGGGCTTACCTATTTTCAGCTACCTCTAATCTGGTCATATGATCCACTGTGTGAGACAGCAGTGGCTGTAGGGAAGAGGAGAGCGTGCTTGATAATGACTGGTAAAGCCTGGAGTGGTGACATCATGCATATGTTCCTATGTTCCATCTGTTGTTGGCGCTCCCTCCTCTCCACACTTGTGACAGCGCCCCTCTAAATTTTGCGCCCGGGGCGGTGGCCCCCCCGGCACCCCCCACGCTACGCCACTGTATGGGGTAGTCCCTCACTACTACTTCTTGGACCCAGCCTTTAACATACAGGCAGGCTGTGAAGCTCCTACAGCTTCGATCCGGTCTGGAAGGTTTCCTGACAAACATTAAAGCCATATATAAACGTTCGTAGGATATTTTCTGTTTTGGCTGGAGTTTAATCAGGCGGAGACATCAGGACGTCGTAATAAGGCAATTACACCCGTGTCCCCCTGAATACAGGTAGAGATTACCAGACAGAAGAACAGACAAAAAACCACAACTGAAGCCATCAAAGATGTTTGGAAACGCAACGACTAATGATCCCAAGTTCATATAGCAAACAACAAAAGACAAAAATCAACACAAATGACGGAATAGATCGCAGACATCCATCCTTTTTTTTTTTTTGGTGCTGTCACACCGCAGACAGATTGTTAAAGGAAAACTTTATGGGCCAGATTCTCAAAAGAGATACGCCGGCGTTTCGTAGGAAACACCGTCGTATCTCTGTTTTTTCCCCGGGTATCTATGCGTCTGATTCCTAGAATCACTTACGCATAGATACGGTGAAGATCCGACAGGTGTAGAACAATTACACCGTCGGATCGGAGATGTAATGACATCGCCGGCCGCTAGGTGGCCTTTACGATGATTTCTCATTTGCCTATGCAAATGAGCCTAATCCGACGATTCCCGAACGTTTTTACGCCGCCCCGTCGTCGTTTACGTCGTTTCCGTACGCGTAAGGTTACCCCTGCTATATGAGGGGTTACCTTACGAAGTTCCGTCGTTGCCATGTTAAGTATGGCGTCGGGTCAGCGTCGTCTTTTTCCGTCGGTTACGTCGTTTTACTAAGTCGTTCGCGAATAGGGATTTACGTAAACGACGCTCACGTCGGTTTCATTCACTTTTTCCGACGTGAGCTGGAGCATGCGCACTGGGCTATTTTTGAGGCCGGCGCATGCGCAGTTCGATCGACAGGGGGGCGCGCTTAATTTAAATACAAGCCGCCCCCTTTGAATTACGGGGGGATACGCAGAGCCATTTACACTACGCCGACGCAACTTACGGAGCAAGTGCTTTGGGAATACGGCACTTGCTCTGTTAAATTGCGGCGGCGTAGTGTAAATGGCTTACGCTACGCCAGCGGGGATTCTACGGGAATCTGGCCCTAAAACTTTAAAAAATTAAAAATTTCGACGACAAAAGACATTGACAACAACAACAAAATATAACAGAAAGAAACATATTCAATGCATCTCAGCAATCCATGTACAAGTCCCTATACACATATAGGGAAATACAAAAAAAATACTTATTGATTCTTCCAGAAATCCAGGGAGCTCATAAATTCCTGTTCTGGGCAGACAAGGCAACAGCACTGAAATCCGGATCGTAAATAGTGCGCACACTATAAATATCTGTAATAAAGACATTGGGCCAGATTCAGGTAGAGTTACTCTGTAGTATCAGTGATACTCCAGCATAACTCTCACTTTGAGCCGGCGTTTCTGTTTTCAGTAGTCAGAAAACAAGAAACGCCGGGTTGGAGTTCCTATACGAGCGGCGTAATTGTATTTCGCCGTCGTATCGGAACTGCAATTTTAAAAATGGCGCGCGGGGCGTTCCCGCTGATTAACGCCGAGAATATGTTAATCAGCGAGAATCGGCAATTCACGATCGTATTCGGGCCCCACGCAGAGACTTTCCGACGTTTCCGTAAGCGATACGCGGCGTAAAGATAAAGCAGCCCCCTAGTGGAGTATCCTTTGTTAAGTATGGCCATCGTCATCGCGTCGGAAAAAAAAAATTCGAGTCGTTTGCGTAAAACGTCCGTGAATGGGGATTGACGTCATTGACGTTCACTGACAGAATTTGAAGCATGCGCACTGACAGTCGACGCATGCGCAGTACGTTCGCCGCGGGATCGCGCCTATTTTAAATACTACACGCCCCCTACCCGCCCAATTTGAATTCCGCCGGCTCATTTTCGCTACGCCGCCGCAACTTTAGGAGCAAGTGCTGTGTGAATGCAGTACTTGCTCCTAAAGTTTCGGCGGAGTAACGTAAATGAGAAAAGTTTCTCCAAATTAAAGATTCGCCCATCTATCTGAATCTGGCCCGTAGGGCCAGATTCTCATAGAATTCCGGCGGCGTAGCGTAAGCCAGTTACACTACGCCGCCGCATCGTACTAGAGCAAGTGCTTTAATCTCAAAGCAGTTGCTCCGTAGTTTTCGCCTGTGTCGCGTAAACCGCGCAGCGTAAACCCGCGCAATTCAAATGGGGCGGCTTGTATTTAAATTAAGCGCGCCCCCGCGTCGAACAAACTGCGCATGTGCCGGCCGGGGGAAAAAGCCCAGTGCGCATGCTCCAGCTCACGTCGGAAAGCGTCGTTGAAACCGACGTCAAAACGACGTGAGCGTCATTTACGCAACTCCCTATTCGCGAACGAGTTAGTAAAACGACGTAAGCGACGGAAAAAGCCGACGCTGACCCGACGCCATACTTAACATGGCATCCGACGCCACCCGACGGCATCCGACGGTACTTCGTAAGGTTACTCCACATAGAAGCTGGGGTAACCTTACGCGTACGAAAACGACGTACGCGACGACGGGGCGGCGTAAAAGCGATCGGGAATCGGCGTACTACCTCATTTGCATATGCAAATGAGAAAACGTAAAGGCCACCTAGTGGCCGGAGTTGTCATTACAACTACGATCCGCAAGTGTAATGGTTTTACACTTGTCGGATGTAGAAGCGTATCTATGCCAAAGTGATGCTAAGCATCACACGCATAGATACGAGGCAAAAAAAACGGCGATACGACGGGGTATCTGAGATACTCCGTCGTAACTCCGCTGAGAATCTGGCCCAGTAAATCCATAGGGACAGGTGATCAGCTATTATGCGAGTCTATATTGTCCTCCCCCCCGCCCCATTGGTTTACTGAGTGTGGGGGTTGAGTTTGTTATGTTTTTTTTTCCTTCTTTGTCTCCCTGACACCAACGGCTCTAATTTGTGTCTTATATTAATTGATACTGTACCTATGTTTTTTTTTTTTTTTATGGTCTTGGATGTATTATGGTGACACTTATTGGGCCCCAGATCCACATACCTGCCCCGCCGGCGCGGCGTGTCCCATTTACTCTACGCCTCTGTAAGTTACAGCGGCGTATCCTTATCCACAAAGAAATTTCGATGTAACTTACGGCGGCGTAGCGTAAATGGGCCGGCGTACGTGGGGGTGTAATTCAAATTTACTAGTGGGGGGCGTGTTTTATTATAATGATGGATGACCCGACGCAAACTACGCTTTTTTTTTTTTAACTGCACATGCGCCGGCCGTGGACGTATCCCAGTCTCAATCACGTCTCAAAACGTCAATGAAAACGACGTGAGCGTAACCTACGCAAATCCCTATTCGCGAACGGTTTAGGCAAACGACGTGAACGACGGAAAAAACTACGCTGGCCCGACGTCCATACTTAACATTACGTACGCCTCTATACAGCAAGGGTAACTTTACGCCGGACCTACTCTTACGCAAACGACGTAAAAACACTGCGCCGGGCGCACGTACGTTCGTGGATCGGCGTATCTACCTAATTTGCATATTTAACGCGGAAGCGCCCCTAGCGTCCAGCGTAAATAGGACACTTTAGGACGACGGCGTATCTACGCAGAAAACCGGCGTATCTTGTTTTGTGGATACAAAACAATGATACGCCGGCACAGATTTGAAATTACGGCGGCCGATCTAGAGATTCGCCGCAGTAAATGTTTGTGGATCTGGCCCATTATGTTTGACTATATCATATGTTAGTATTATGGTGTGGATCCTGAGGAAGTGAAAATATCACGAAACACGTAGATCAAATAACTGTGTTTGGAATTGAAAATACCTGTTGTCTCCCCAACACCAATGGCTCTAATATATGTCTTTTATAATTATTGATACTAATGTATATACTGTACCTATGACAGGAGGTGAAGGGGAAGGAAAGGACAGGAGGTGAAGGGGAAGGAAATGACAGGGGGTGAAGGGGAAGGAAAGGACAGGAGGTGAAGGGGAAGGAAATGACAGGAGGTGAAGGGGAAGGAAAGGACAGGAGGTGATGAAAAAGGAAAGGACAACAGGTAATGGGAAAGGAAAGGACATGACGTGAAGGGAAAGGACAGAAGGTGAAGGGGAAGGAAAGGACAGGAGGTGAAGGGGAAGGAATGGACAGGAGGTGAAGGAAAGGACAGGAGGTGAAGGAAAGGACAGGAGGTGAAGGGGAAGGAAATGACAGGAGGTGAAGGGGAAGGAAAGGACAGGAGGAGAAGGGGAAGGAAATTACAGGAGGTGAAGGAGAAGGAAAGGACAGAAGGCGAAGGAAAGGACAGGAGGTGATGGAAAAGGAAAGGACAAGAGGTAAGGGGAAAGGAAAGGACATGAAGTGAAGGGAAAGGACAGAAGGTGAGGGGGAAGAAAAGGACAGAAGGGGAAAGAAATGACAGGAGGTGAAGGGAAAGGAAATGCAGGAAGTGAAAGGAAAGGACGGGAAGTGAAGGGGAAGGAAAGGATGGGAAGTGAAGGGGAAGGAAAGGACAGGGAGTGAAGGGGAAGTAAAGAACAGGGGGTGAAGGGGAAGGAAAGGACAGGAAGTGAAGGGAAAGTAAAGAACAGGGGGTGAAGGAAAGGACAGGGAGTGAAGGGGAAGTAAAGAACAGGGGGTGAAGGGGAAGGAAAGGACAGGAAGTGAAGGGAAAGTAAAGAACAGGGGGTAAAGGGGAAGGAAAGGACAGGAAGTGAAGGGGAAGGAAAGGACGGGAAGTGAAGGGGAAGGAAAGAACAAGGAGTGAAGGGGAAGGAAAGGACTGGGGTTGAAGGGGAAGGTAAGGACAGGAAGTGAAGGGGAAGGAAAGGACGGGAAGTGAAGGGGAAGGAAAGAACAAGGAGTGAAGGGGAAGGAAAGGACTGGGGGTGAAGGGGAAGGAAAGGACAGGAAGTAAAGGGGAAGGAAAGGACGGGAAGTGAAGAGGAAGGAAAGGACGGGAAGGAAAGGACGGGAAGTAAAGAACAGGGGGTGAAGGGGAAGGAAAGGACAGGAAGTGAAGGGGAAGGAAAGGACGGGAAGTGAAGGGGAAGGAAAGAAAAAGGAGTGAAGGGGAAGGAAAGGACTGGGGGTGAAGGGGAAGGAAAGGACAGGAAGTAAAGGGGAAGGAAAGGACGGGAAGTGAAGAGGAAGGAAAGGACGGGAAGTAAAGGGGAAGTAAAGAACAGGGGGTGAAGGGGAAGGAAAGGACAGGAAGTGAAGGGGAAGGAAAGGACGGGAAGTGAAGGGGAAGGAAAGAAAAAGGAGTGAAGGGGAAGTAAAGGACTGGGGGTGAAGGGGAAGGAAAGGACAGGAAGTGAAGGGGAAGGAAAGGACGGGAAGTGAAGGGGAAGGAAAGAAAAAGGAGTGAAGGGGAAGGAAAGGACTGGGGGTGAAGGGGAAGGAAAGGACAGGAAGTGAAGGGGAAGTAAAGGACGGGAAGTGAAGGGGAAGTAAAGGACGGGAAGTGAAGGGGAAGGAAAGAAAAAGGAGTGAAGGGGAAGTAAAGGACTGGGGGTGAAGGGGAAGGAAAGGACAGGAAGTGAAGGGGAAGGTAGAAAGTTGTGGAGCTTATGGAGTGAGTGGTTTTCCACGAATCATCTTCAAACGTTGATACCTCCCCCACGTGAAGACTTCCCTGCACCTCGTCGATTTTCCACTCGATCCCCTGCTGAAGTATCTTCCATTCATACCGGCTTTATTGACGCTTTAAGCACAGGTTCATTAGGGTTCAATACATCCGGTAAGCCTCCAATCCGGTGGTGGGCACTCACACTGCACGTTTAAGATATAAGACTATCACCGTGGGTTGGGAATTGTCTTTCTTCTTCAAGCTATCCATCCATCAAGCTTCACCAAGCTATTTGGACTTAAACATACATAAAGACATTGTTCAGTTGATGTCCCACGTAGACCATTAGGGTCTTCTTATTCACCGAGTGCTTCTTTATTATTTTTTACATTTGTTTTCTCTTTCCTTTTCTCACTGGATTGTTTGTAGCTGCTCACTGTTCACGATAGCGCAGATTTGTTTTGTTTTTTTACAAGGGGATGGAAAGAACAGGAAGTGAAGGGGAAGTAAAGGACAGGGGGTGAAGGGGAAGGAAAGGACAGAAAGTGAAGGGAAAGGAAAGGACAGGAAGTGAAGTAAAGGGGAGGGAAAGGACATGAAGTAAAGGGAAAGGACAGAAGGTGAAGGGGAAGAAAAGGACAGAAGGGGAAAGAAATGACAGGAGGTGAAAGGAAAGAAAAGGACATGAAGTGAAAGGAAAGGAGGTTTAGGAAAAGGAAAGGGCAGGAAGTGAAAGGAAAGTACAGGAGGTGAAGGGAAAGGAAAGTACAGGAGGCGAAGGGAAAGAAAAGGACAGGAAGGGAAAGGACAGGAGGTGAAGGGAAAGGAAAGGACCGGAAGTGAAGGGGAAGGAAAGGACAGGAAGTGAAGGGGAAGGAAAGGACAGGAAGTGAAGGGGAAGTAAAGGACAGGAAGTGAAGGGGAAGTAAAGGACAGGAAGTGAAAGGGAAGGAAAGGACAGGAAGTGAAGGGGAAAGAGAGGACAGGAAGTGAAGGGAAAGGACAAGGAGTGAAGGGGAAGTAAAGGACAGGTGGTGAAGGGGAAGGAAAGGACAGGAAGTGAAGAGAAAGGAAAGGACAGGAAGTGAAAGGAAAGAACAGGAGGTGAAGGAAAAGGAAAGGACAGGAGGTGTACAGAAACGGAGAGGGGAAGGAAAAGGGGAAGGAAAGGACAGGAAGTGAAGGGGAAGGAAAGGACAGGAAGTGAAGGGGAAGAAAAGGACAGGAGGTAAAGGGAAAGGAAAAGGCAGGAGGCTAAGGGAAAGGACAGGAAGTGAAGAGGAAGGAAAGGACAGGAAGTGAAGAGGAAGGAAAGGACAGGAAGTAAACGACAGGAAGTGAAGGGGAAGGAAAGGACAGGAAGTGAAGAGGAAGGAAAGGACAGGAAGTAAAGGGGAAGTACAGGACAGGAGGTGAAAGGAAAGGACAGGAAGTAAAGGGAAGAAACGGACAGGAGGTGAGGAGTGGACATGAGATGAAGGGTAAAGGGGAAGACAAGTAAAGGACATACGGTGAAGGGAAAGCAGAAGACATGAAGTAAAAGAGAAGGGAAAATAAAACAAGAAGCAGAAAAGAAGGAAATAAAAAAGGAAGGAGATGGGAGGAAAGGAAAGAAGTGGCGTGGGATTAAGAAAAAAGAGAAGAAAGAATAGAAAGTGGGAGGGAATTAAACAAGAAGGAAAGGGAAGGTGGGAAGGGAATGGAAAGGGAGTAAAAAGAGGTAAAGAGAGAGGAGATGGAAATGTAACAGGAAAGGAAAGTATAAAACCTGTAGAGAGTGAAATAAAAGAGAATAAGAGGAAGAAGGGTCAGGAAAGGGAGGAGAAGGAAGGGAACGAGAAGGAAGTCCCGGCTGATACATTGTTGTTATTTTCTCCTCTCCTCCGGAATTGTAATAAATCGGAGATAATTCTGGACAGATAACTGGATGTATTTGATGAAATCTCGGCTGAGATGTATCTTTAGAATCATCGGACTTTTCTTGGCACGTAATCCTCGCCGCATACATTCTACATATTTTATGGGTTTTCCTTCCCGCCTGTCACACCTGAATTCTTGTGACACGTTCCGCCTGGCATACTGGCACATGGATGGGTCCTGACAGGCTGCCCGGGAATTACTGATAAGAAGAAAATGTAAACAGCTTCACACCTTCCGTACTGACAGGATGACGGATCGGTCCTGGGATCTCTCTCTCGTATTTATCGCTGATTCCTCCCAGCTGATGGAAGGCGGCCATAGATAGGTCTCCACAGACTGACACCGGGGGGGGGGGGGGGGGGGGGGGGGGGGGGGGGGGGGGGAGCCTCTGATAGGGGTGTGCGGTGCCCTTCTACCAAAAGGGACGGTAGTTACTTAAAGGGTATCTATGGTCACAATCAGGGCCGGCGCCAGCGTAAGGCTACTAAGGCAGCTGCCTTAGGGGGCGCCAGGAATTCCAAATTCCCATCCACTTGCTGGGGATTCCAACACAGGGAGTTCGCCAGTGTAGTGCCAATTCCCCCTCCTGGCCAGGCTCCTCCCCCCGGTGTTGTGCCCACCCCTGCAGTGCTCCAGGCTTCCCTCCTCTCCTCCCAACTGCTGCGAGGAAAGTTTCCAAATGGAGCACTAATCTGCATGTTTACCCCTAAGCATAAATCCCCCCTCCTTCCAGTACAAATCTGCCTCCCTACTGGAATCCCCCCCTCTCAGCACTAATCTTTACCCTCACCCCCCACCACAAATGCCCCTCACCCACAAAAGTTACCCCCCCAGCACAAATCCTCTATTCCTCAAATTTCCCCTCTGAGTACACATCCCCCTCCCTAGCACAAGTCCACCCTCTATATTTACCCTCCTAGCACAAATCCACCCCCAACAAAAATTCCCCCTCCTCCCAATACAAATCTGCCTCCCTGATGAAACCCCCCCCCTCCAAGCCAAATCTTTATCCCTATCCCCCAACACAAAGAAGTCACCCTCCTAGGACAATTCCTCTATTCTTTAAATTTCTCCTTCGAGTACACATCCCCCCCAGCACAAATCCAACCCCTATATTTTCCCTCCTACCACAAATCCCCCCCAACATAAATTCCCCCTCTTCCCAGTACAAATCTGCCTCCCTGATGAAATCCCCCCTCCCAGCACAAATCTTTATCCCCCATTCCCCATCCCCCAAGACAAATGCCCCCACCCAAAAAAGTTACCCCTCCTAGGACAAATCCACTATTCCTTAAATTTCTCCACAAAGTTCAAATCCTCTCCCCCCTACTCCCAATTCCCTCCCTAGAAAAAAGCTTCCCTTTATATTTCCCCCCCCTAGCACAAATCCCCCCCAACATAAATCCCCCCTCCTCCCAGTACAAATCTGTCTCCCTGATTAAATCCCCCCTCCCAGCACAAATCTTTATTCCCATCCCCCAACACAAATGCCCCACCCAAAAAAAAAAAAAGTCACCCCTTTAAGGACAGTTGCTCTATTGCTTAAATTCTTCCTCCTAGTACACCCTCCCAGCACAAATCCAACCCCTATATTTTCCCTCCAAGCACAAATCCCCCCCAACATAAATTCCCCCTCCTCCCAGAACAAATCTGTCTCCCTGATGAAATCCCCCCTCCCAGCACAAATCTTTCTCCCCCAAGACAAATGCCCCCACTCAAAAAAAGTCACCCCTCCTAGGACAAATCCACTATTCCTTAAATTTCTCCACCGAGTTCAAATCCTCTCCCCCCTACTCCCAATCCCCTCCCTAGCAAAACGCTTCCCTCTAAATTTCCCCTCCTAGCACAAATCCCTCCCCCCAACATAAATCCCCCCTCCTCCCAGTACAAATCTGCCTCCCTGATGAAATTCCCCCTCCCAGCACAAATCTGTAGCCCCATCCCCCAACACAAATGCCCCTCACCCAAAGAAGTCACCCTCCTAGGACAATTCCTCTATTTCTTAAATTTCTCCTCCGAGTACACATCACCCCCCAGCACAAATCCACCCTCTATATTCCCCCCCTTCTAGCACAAATCCCTCCCCCAACATAAATCCCCTCTCCTCCCAGTACAAATCTGCCTCCCTGATGAAATTCCCCCTCCCAGCACAAATCTTTATCCCCATCCCCCAACACAAATGCCCCTCACCCAAAGAAGTCACCCTCCTAGGACAATTCCTCTATTTCTTAAATTTCTCCTCCGAGTACACAATCGCCCCCCCCCCCCCCAGCACAAATCCACCCTTTATATTCCCCCCTTCTAGCACAAATCCCCCCTCCCCAAAATAAATTCCCCCTCTTCCCAGTACAAATCTGCCTCCCTGATGAAATCCCCGCTCCCAGCTAAAATCTTTATCTCCACCCCCCACCACATATTCCCCAAAAAAGTCACCCTTCCTAGGACAAATGCTCTGTTCCTTAAATTTCTCCTCTGAGTACACCCCCTCCCCCTACTCCAAATGCCTCCTCCTAGCACAAATCTATCCTCTATATTTCACCTCCTAGAACAAATCCCCCCCCCAAAAAAGAATGCCCCCTCCTAGTACAATCCTCCTTGCTCTTTCACCTCTTAGTAGAATCCCCCCCCATGTTCTTCCCCCATCCTCCTTCTCAAAACAAATCCCCCAAATCACCATTTCTAGTGATCCCCATCCCTACAGTCACACGGAGGGGGGAACATGATGCTTTGGGGCTGTTTCTCTGATAAAGGTCCAGGCCGACTTTGCCACATTGAGGGGCCAATGGACGGGGCCACGTATTGTACGATCTTGGATGAGAACCTCCTTCCAGCGGCCAGAACACTGAAGATGGGTCATGGACGGGTCTTCCAGCATGACAATGACCCAAAGCACGCCGCCAAGGCAACAAATGAAGAAGCACATGAAGGTCATGGAGTGGCCTAGCCAGTCTCCAGACCTTAATCCTATAGAAAACGTATGGAGGAGCTGAAACTTCGAGTTGCCAAGAAACCTTCAGGATTTAGAGAAGATCTGTAGAGAAGAGAAAATCCCTCCTGAGATGTGTGGAGACCTGATCACAGACTACAAGAAACGTCTGACCTCTGTGCTAAGGAACCTCCCCCAACTACTAAGGAACCTCCCCCAACTACTAAGGAACCTTCACCGACTACTAAGGAACCGCCCCGACTACTAAGGAACCTCCCCCAACTACTAAGGAAACTCCCCCAACTACTAAGGAAACTCCCCCAACTACTAAGGAACCTCCCCCAACTACTAAGGAACCTTCCTCGACTACTAAGGAACCTCCCCCGACTACTAAGGAACCTCCCCCAACTACTAAGGAACCTCCCCCAACTACTAAGTAACATCCCTCAACTACTAAGGAACCTCTCCTGACTACTAAGCAACCTCCCCCAACTACTAAGGAACCTCCCCCAACTACTAAGGAACATCCCCCGACTACTAAGGAACCTCCCCCAACTACTAAGGAACCTCCCCCAACTACTAAGGAACATCCCCCAACTACTAAGGAACCTCCCCCAACTACTAAGGAACCTCCCTCGACTACTAAGGAACCTCCCCCGACTACTAAGGTACTTCCCCCGACTACTAAGGAACCTCCCCCAACTACTAAGGAACCTCCCCCAACTACTAAGGAACCTCCCCCAACTACTAAGTAACATCCCTCAACTACTAAGGAACCTCTCCCAACTACTAAGCAACCTCCCCCAACTACTAAGGAACCTCCCCCAACTACTAAGGAACATCCCCCGACTACTAAGGAACCTCTCCCAACTACTAAGGAACCTCTCCCAACTACTAAGGAACCTCCCCCAACTACTAAGGAACCTCCCCCAACTACTAAGGAACCTCCCCCGACTACTAAGGAACCTCCCCTGACTACTAGGGAACCTCCCCCAACTACTAAGGAACATCCCCTGACTACTAAGGAACCTCCCCCGACTACTAAGGAACCTCCCCCAACTACTAAGGAACCTCCCCCAACTACTAAGGAACATCCCCCAACTACTAAGGAACCTCCCCCGACTACTAGGGAACCTCCCCCAACTACTAAGGGACCTCCCCCAACTACTAAGGTACATCCCCGGACTACCAAGGAACCTCCCCCAACTACTAAGGAACCTCCCCCGACTACTAAGGAACCTCTCCCAACTACTAAGGAAACTCCCCCAACTACTAAGGAACCTCCCCCAACTACTAAGGAACCTCCCCCGACTACTAGGGAACCTCCCCCAACTACTAAGGAACCTCCCCCAACTACTAAGGAACATCCCCCAACTACTAAGGAACCTCCCCCGACTACTAAGGAACATCCCCGGACTACCAAGGAACCTCCCCCAACTACTAAGGAACCTCTCCCAACTACTAAGGAAACTCCCCCAACTACTAAGGAACCTCCCCCAACTACTAAGGAACCTCCCCCGACTACTAGGGAACCTCCCCCAACTACTAAGGAACCTCCCCCAACTACTAAGGAACATCCCCCAACTACTAAGGAACCTCCCCCGACTACTAGGGAACCTCCCCCAACTACTAAGGGACCTCCCCCAACTACTAAGGAACATCCCCGGACTACCAAGGAACCTCCCCCGACTACTAAGGAACCTCCCCCGACTACTAAGGAACCTCTCCCAACTACTAAGGAAACTCCCCCAACTACTAAGGAACCTCCCCCAACTACTAAGGAACCTCCCCCGACTACTAGGGAACCTCCCCCAACTACTAGGGAACCTCCCCCAACTACTAAGGAACCTCCCCCAACTACTAAGGAACATCCCCCGACTACTAAGGAACCTCCCCCGACTACTAAGGAACATCCCCGGACTACCAAGGAACCTCCCCCAACTACTAAGGAACCTCTCCCAACTACTAAGGAAACTCCCCCAACTACTAAGGAACCTCCCCCAACTACTAAGGAACCTCCCCCAACTACTAAGGAACCTCCCCCGACTACTAAGGAACCTCCCCCAACTACTAAGGAACCTCCCCCGACTACTAAGGAACCTCCCCCAACTACTAAGGGGGTCAAATACTTATTTTACTCCATTTATAACATTTGTATTGTGTGATTTTTCTGGATTTTTGGTTGATATTCTGTCTCTATCATATAAAATACACCGATGATAAAAATTATAGACCCTTCGGGCCAGATTCAGTTACAAAAATGTATCTTTACGGCGGCGTAGCATTTCCTCCTTACACTACGCCGCCGCAAATATTATGGGTAAGTGCCTTATTCAGAAAGCACTTGCTCCATAATATGCGGCGGCGTAGCGTAAAGTGCACGGCGTAAGGCCGCGCAATTCAAATTGCTGAAGTGGGGGCGTGATTCATGTAAATGAATCATGACCCCACGTAATTGAAGTTTTTTTTTGGACGGCGCATGCACGTGGACGTTCCCCGTGCGCATGCGTGAAATCCCGTCGCTTTTTCTCAATGTGAACGACGTGACTTACGTCGAGCCCCATTCCCGAACGATTTACGCAAACGACGTACAATTCGACGCGGTCCCGACGTCCATACTTAACATTGGCTGCGCCTGCTATAGCAGGGGTAACTTTACGCCGGTCTCACGCTTAGGCAAACGACATAAAATACGGCGCGCCGCCGCAAGTACGCTCGTGAATCTGCGTGAATAGCTCATTTGCATAATTTACGCTAAAAAACGCCGGAAGCGCCACCTAGTGGCCAGCGTAAATACTTAAGATACAACGGTGTAAGCGACTTACGTCGCTCGTATCTTAGGAGAAAGCCGGCGTATCTTCTTTTCTGAATAGCAAAAAAAGATACGCCGGCTATTCTAAGAATTTACGCAGCGTGGGGTAGATTCACATAGAGATACGACGGTGTATCTACTGATACACCGTGGTATCTGTGAGATCCGACGCTCGGATCTATGCGGCTGATTCCTCGAATCAGGTTCCGCATAGATCTCCCTTAGAGCCGACTGGTGTAAGTGAGTTACACTGTCGGATCTTAGGCTGCAATCTCCCGCCGTCCGCTAGATGGCGCTTCTATTACTATACGCGAAGAAATATGCAAATGAGGAGAACCGCCGATTCTGAAACGAACGCCCGTCCGTCGTTTTTTTTTTTTTACGTCGTTTGCGTTCGGCTTTTTCCGGCGGATCGTTACCCCTGCTATATGCGGGGTAAGTGCGGCGTATCCTATGTTAAGTATGGCCGTCGTTCCCGCGTCGAATTTTGAATTTTTTACGTAAGTCGTTCGGGAATACGGCCATACGTTAATAGCGTTAACGTCGAAAACAATGACGTCCTTGCGACGTCATTTGAGGCAATGCACGCTGGGAAATTTAGCCGGCGGCGCATTGCGCAGTACGATCGGCGCGGGGACGCGCGTGATTTAAATAGTAAACTCCCCCTAGCCGCGGAATTTGCATTCCGCCGGGGGATTTACGATCCGCCAGGGCAACTTACGAGGCAAGTGCTTTCTGAATACAGCGCTTGCCTCAAAAACTGGCGCAGGCGGATCGTAAAAAAAAGATAGATCACGCGGATCAAAAGATCCGCTGATCTATGTGAATCTACCCCCGTATCTATAGATACGCCGACATAAATGCTTTCTGAACCCGGCCCTTCATTTCTACGTAAGTGTCTTCAGGGGATCCAATCTTTATTTCCACTGTATAGAATTTTTTATTTTTTGCTTTTGAATTTTAATTTCTTTTGTTCAACATTTAACACCCCCCCTCCCCTCCCCCCCAGTCTATGTACTCGTCACGACTTGCTCGTAAGAGCGAGATATTTGGGATATACTGTATATTTCTTTCCCCCATCTCGCCGATGAGATGAGAAATTTTCAGGGTTACACCCTCATGGCTGCGGGGTGTAAATACCGACGCATACATTCCTTCACACCACACGTGGGCCCTGCAATTAATTCTCCTTTTTTCGCCGGGGAGTGTTAGGAGATTATAGAGCGCAATTAAAGTGACAGTTACAAGACAGGCCCCCGTGTTTTATGTGATTATATATATATACACCTGATGTGCGTTGTCTGGATGGCAATCTCGAGGTGGACCGCCTTATTGTCTTGGTATGTGCGCATTAAGAATATTTAAAAAAAAATAAAGGTTACATTGCTACATTTTCTCGGCAGTTACATTGTATGGTAGTGTTCAGAAGAAATTAAAAGATTTAAAAAAAAAAAAAAAAAATGATAAAATAAAGCTTTTGTAGAGCTCACAGATAAGTGTGCAGACACAGCAGAGACATCTAGTGGTTAAATATAAGAATGCGGGCACTATCCGATTTACCAATTGGGATTGATGTATCCCACACTTCTTCATTTATTGATGGGCACAGTGATGACAATTGATGGCACAGTGGTTGCGTTTGATGGCATGGCACAGTGGTGACAATTGATGGGCACAGTGGCTGCGTTTGATGGCATGGCACAGTGGTGACAATTGATGGCACAGTGGCTGCGTTTGATGGCATGGCACAGTGGTGACAATTGATGGGCACAGTGGCTGCGTTTGATGGCATGGCACAGTGGCTGCGTTTGATGGCATGGCACAGTGGTGACAATTGATGGGCACAGTGGTGACAATTGATGGCACAGTGGCTGCGTTTGATGGCATGGCACAGTGGTGACAATTGATGGGCACAGTGGCTGCGTTTGATGGCATGGCACAGTGGTGACAATTGATGGCACAGTGGCTGCGTTTGATGGCATGGCACAGTGGTGACAATTGATGGGCACAGTGGCTGCGTTTGATGGCATGGCACAGTGGCTGCGTTTGATGGCATGGCACAGTGGTGACAATTGATGGCACAGTGGCTGCGTTTGATGGCATGGCACAGTGGTGACAATTGATGGCACAGTGGTGACAATTGATGGTACAGTGGCTGCGTTTGATGGCATGGCACAGTGGTGACAATTGATGGTACAGTGGCTGCGTTTGATGGCACAGTGGCTGCGTTTGATGGCATGGCACAGTGGTGACAATTGATGGCACAGTGGCTGCGTTTGATGGCATGGCACAGTGGTGACAATTGATGGTACAGTGGCTGCGTTTGATGGCATGGCACAGTGGTGACAATTGATGGTACAGTGGCTGCGTTTGATGGCATGGCACAGTGGTGACAATTGATGGCACAGTGGCTGCGTTTGATGGCATGGCACAGTGGTGACAATTGATGGCACAGTGGCTGCGTTTGATGGCATGGCACAGTGGTGACAATTGATGGCACAGTGGCTACGTTTGATGGCATGGCACAGTGGTGACAATTGATGGGCACAGTGGCTGCGTTTGATGGCATGGCACAGTGGCTGCGTTTGATGGCATGGCACAGTGGTGACAATTGATGGTACAGTGGCTGCGTTTGATGGCATGGCACAGTGTTGACAATTGATGGCACAGTGACTGCGTTTTATGGCATGGCACATTGTTGACAAATGATGGCACAGTGGCTGCGTTTGATGGCATGGCACAGTGGTGACAATTGATGGCACAGTGGCTGCGTTTGATGGCATGGCACAGTGGTGACAATTGATGGCACAGTGGCTGCGTTTGATGGCATGGCACAGTGGTGACAATTGATGGCACAGTGGCTGCGTTTGATGGCATGGCACAGTGGTGACAATTGATGGCACAGTGGCTGCGTTTAAATGGCATGGCACAGTGGTGACAATTGATGGCACAGTGGCTGCGTTTGATGGGCATAGTGAGGCTGCAATTGTTTTTTTTTTTTTCTGACAAACTCCAACCGTTGATTATGCAAGAATGGAGGGGCGGCCATCAGTCAGGACGTGGCCCAGAAGTTGATGGACACCATGCAGGGGGAATTACAGAGGTCTGTAGTGGGTGGAGCCTGCTCTGTTCCCTCCCATAGCTCAGCTCTCACTCTCCTTGTCCTTGTTCTTGTCTCCAACCCTCCTGTAGTGGGTGGAGCCTACTGGGCCCCTCCCATAGCTTAGCTCCCTCTCCTTGTGCAGGGCGACTGGTCTTGTTTCCACTGCTCTGCTCTCTCTCTCTTTCCTGGTCTTGTCTCCGCCCCCTCCTGTCATTTTCTGCAGGCATGATGGAGCACCTTATAAGGCAAAAGTCATAAATAAGTGGCTTGGGGAACCAAAACCCGGAAATTTGGGGTCCATGGCCAGAAAAACTCCCCAGACCTTAATCTCATTGAGAACTTGTGGTCAATCCTCAAGAGGCGGGTGAAAATAAAAGAATTTGGACAAACTTCAAGCGTTGATTATGCAAGAATTGAGGGGCGGCCATCAGTCAGGACGTGGCCCAGAAGTTGATGGACACCATGCCAGAGGGAATCACAGAGGTCTTCAAAAAGAAGGGTCATCACTGCAAATATTGACTCTTTCCATAAACGTAATAAAAGCCTATGACGCCTAGGAAATACTTGTAACTATACTTTAGTATCCCATAGCAACATCTGACAACAAGTTCTAAAAACACAGAAGCAGCAAATTTTGAGAAAATGTATATACAGTGCAGAAAATAAGTATTTGAACACCCTGCTATTTTGCAAGTTCTCCCACTTGGAAATTATGGAGGGGTCTGAAATTGTCATCGTAGGTGCATGTCCACTGTGAGAGACATAATCAAAAAAATAATCCAGAAATCACAATGTATGATTTTTTTAACTATTTATTTGTATGATACAGCTGCAAAGAGGTATTTGAACACCTGTCTATCAGCTAGAATTCTGACCCTCAAAGACCTGTTAGTCTGCCTTTAAAATGTCCACCTCCACTCCATTTATTATCCTAAATTAGATGCACCTGTTTGAGGTCATTAGCTGCATAAAGACACCTGTCCACCCCATACAATCAGTAAGAATCCAACTACTAACATGGCCAAGACCAAAGAGCTGTCCAAAGACACTAGAGACAAAATTGTACACCTCCACAAGGCTGGAAAGGGCTACGGGGAAATTGCCAAGCAGCTTGGTGAAAAAAGGTCCACTGTTGGAGCAATCATTAGAAAATGGAAGAAGCTAAACATGACTGTCAATCTCCCTCGGACTGGGGCTCCATGCAAAATCTCACCTCGTGGGGTCTCAATGATCCTAAGAAAGGTGAGAAATCAGCCCAGGACTACACGGGAGGAGCTGGTCAATGACCTGAAAAGAGCTGGGACCACCGTTTCCAAGGTTACTGTTGGTAATACACTAAGACGTCATGGTTTGAAATCATGCATGGCACGGAAGGTTCCCCTGCTTAAACCAGCACATGTCAAGGCCCGTCTTAAGTTTGCCAATGACCATTTGGATGATCCAGAGGAGTCATGGGAGAAAGTCATGTGGTCAGATGAGACCAAAATAGAACTTTTTGGTCATAATTCCACTAACCGTGTTTGGAGGAAGAAGAATGATGAGTACCATCCCAAGAACACCATCCCTACTGTGAAGCATGGGGGTGGTAGCATCATGCTTTGGGGGTGTTTTTCTGGGACAGGGCGACTGCACTGTATTAAGGAGAGGATGACCGGGGCCATGTATTGCGAGATTTTGGGCAACAACCTCCTTCCCTCAGTTAGAGCTTT
The DNA here is from genome assembly GCA_029574335.1 of Rana kukunoris. NCBI lineage: Eukaryota > Metazoa > Chordata > Amphibia > Anura > Ranidae > Rana > Rana kukunoris. The sequence goes on along the minus strand of CM056057.1, from coordinate 2,809,699 downwards.
GAAGATGGGTCGAGGCTGGGTCTTCCAACATGACAATGACCCGAAGCACACAGCCAGGATAACCAAGGAGTGGCTCTGTAAGAAGCATATCAAGGTTCTGGCGTGGCCTAGCCAGTCTCCAGACCTAAACCCAATAGAGAATCTTTGGAGGGAGCTCAAACTCCGTGTTTCTCAGCGACAGCCCAGAAACCTGACTGATCTAGAGAAGATCTGTGTGGAGGAGTGGGCCAAAATCCCTCCTCCAGTGTGTGCAAACCTGGTGAAAAACTACAAGAAACGTTTGACCTCTGTAATTGCAAACAAAGGCGACTGTACCAAATATTAACATTGATTTTCTCAGGTGTTCAAATACTTCTTTGCAGCTGTATCATACAAATAAATAGTTAAAAAAATCATACATTGTGATTTCTGGAATTTTTTTTTTTGATTATGTCTCTCACAGTGGACATGCACCTACAATAACAATTTCAGACCCCTCCATGATTTCCAAGTGGGAGAACTTGCAAAATAGCAGGATGTTCAAATACTTATTTTCTGCACTGTATGTGTCAATCTCAAAACCTTTTCGGCACGGCTGTAGATGCAACCAGAACATGTTGGTTACTGTAACCTGCTTATTTGTTCTGGCTGGATGAACGAGATTTGGAAAAACGGTATCTTCTCTGGGAATGTTTCGGAGAAACAAAGAGACTTTCTCTGAACCAAGAAGGAGCTGAGTGAGAAGCCCGAAGAGCTGGCCGCTCTCCTTCCTTATCTTTGTTCTTCAGAGCTCGCCGCTCTTGTAGAATTGGGGTTTTGGATTTCAGGAGCCTGCAGTGCCGACAATAAATGAATCTATATCTGCCGCTGCCTTCTACACAGAAAAATGGCCACCTTGGACAGATATTTAGGATTGGCGGCAGAAGAAAGAAAGCCAAAACATTGATCTCCTGAAACGTAGAAATACTCCCAAACTGATGGTACTTCGTAGTGCCAGCGGGTTCCTTTATCCAAACCCCCCTCATTAGTCTCTTCACACCAAGAGAAATCAATGATGATTCAGTCAAGGTTTACAGGGCCTGGGCTCTTATCACCACTGAGTCCTCCTCTGGAACGCTGGTGGGGTGAACGCACAGGATCATCTGTTTCATCTCAGAGGAACCCAGAAAGTCCAGCTCCGATCTGCTCAAGGGCCCCACAGCCACGCTCCAGTACTTGGCTTCCACTTTGCCGTTTTCAACGATCCACACCCCCTCCCTTCTCATTGGCTGGGGGACAAGCTGTGAGCCATTTCCTGAATGGAGAGGAGCACAGGGTGAGAACAGCGCAGAGGGGCCAGGTCAACTTTTGCATCGGGGGCCCACAAATGAAGGTCCTGCTAAGTTGTACCGCATAGCAAACATTCATTGTGTATATATTCCCGGTTTTCGCCCCCTCCTGTAGTTTTCTACTGGCAGCCAGTAGTGGGTGGAGCCTGCTGGGTCCCCTCCTATAGCTCAGTTCTCTCTCACCTTGTGCAGGTGAGTGGTCTTGTCTCTGCCCCCTCCTGTAATTTTTTGTAGGCAGCCTGTAGTAGGTGGAGCCTGCTGGGTCCCCTCCCATAGCTCAGTTCTCTCTCACCCTGTGCAGGGTGATTGGTCTTGTCTCCGCCCCTCCTGTAGTTATTTTGTAATCAGCCTGTAGTGGTTGGAGCCTACTGTGCCCCTCCCACAGCTCTGCTCTCTCGCTCCTTGTGCAGGGTGATTGGTCTTGTCTCCGCCCCTCCTTTAGTTATTTTGCAATCAGCCTGTAGTGGGTGGATCCTGCTGGGCCCTCCCACAGCTCTCTCTCTCTCTCACCTTGTGCAGGGTGACTGGTCTTGTTTCCGCCCCCTCCTGTCGTTTTCTGCTGGCAGCCAGTAGTGGGTGGAGCCTGCTGTGTTCCTCCCACAACTCTTCTCTCTCTCCTTGTACAGGGGGGACTGGTCTTGTCTCCGGCCCCTCCTGTAGTGGAAGGGGCCTGCTGTGTTCCTCCCACAGCTCTGCTCTCTCGCTCCTTGTGCAGGGTGATTGGTCTTGTCTCCGCCCCTCCTTTAGTTATTTTGCAATCAGCCTGTAGTGGGTGGATCCTGCTGGGCCCTCCCACAGCTCTCTCTCTCTCTCTCTCACCTTGTGCAGGGTGACTGGTCTTGTTTCCGCCCCCTCCTGTCGTTTTCTGCTGGCAGCCAGTAGTGGGTGGAGCCTGCTGTGTTCCTCCCACAACTCTGCTCTCTCTCCTTGTACAGGGGGGACTGGTCTTGTCTCTGGCCCCTCCTGTAGTGGACGGGGCCTGCTGTGTTCCTCCCACAACTCTGCTCTCTCTACTGGTGCAGGTTGACTGGTCTTGCCTCCCCACTCCTGTAGTTTTTTACAGGCAGCCCATAGTGGGTGGAGCCTGCAGGGTCCCCTTCCATAGCTCAGCTCGCTCTCTCTCTCTCTCTCTCCCTGTGCAGGGCAGCCATCACAAATTTTGGGGCCCCTTACAAAGCTTTAGGCAGGGCCCCCCTGGAGCAGAGAACCTGGGGGGAGGGGTGCTGATGAAAAAAAACAAGTGTAATCTCCTCTCTCCTGATGCAAGTTAATAAGCGAGGGCGGGGGGGGGGGACTGGGGACCATCGGGCCCCTTACAGGTGTAATGCAAACAAAAAAAAACAGGAGTGGGGCTGGCTGGGCCTGTTAAGGGGCCCTGGGGACTGGTCTTGTCTCCGCCCCTCCTGTAGTGGGTGGAGCCTGCTTGGTCCCACCCACAGCTCTGCTCTCTCTCCTGGTCTTGTCTCCACCCCCCTCCTGTATTTTTCTTGCAGGTGGTGGGTGGAGCCTACTGGGCCCCTCCCACAGCTCTGCTCTCACTCCTGGTGGAGGGTGACTGGTAACGGTCTCAGCCCCCACCCCCCTGTAGTTTTCTGCAGGCAGCCTGTAGTGGGTGGAGCCTTCCAGGCCCCTCCCACAGCTCTATTCTCTGCACTTATATTGTATCATTTTGTATCAAAGGCATCTGTTGCACACAAAAGTGGATTTATATACTTTGTGACTAGGAATTGAGGAATTGATTTCAATAAAAAAAAATTCCGCCCAGAGTTTATCTTTAAATGCGAGCAACCGCGCTGTAAAGGTAGATAATGAATTATTATGTATGATGAGAATATGGAACGCCGCTCACATAAATTATCTCTCCAAATGACTTTCCAGGAAATGTTACACTAATACCTTCCATAGAAGACACTCCATTAGATTTTCCATTTGGAACAAATTAATCATTAATCACAGACATGTTTATTGCGCATGCTTTGGGCATGTTCATTGGCCGTGCCGGGGCCTGCCGATTCGTTGACTCATTTCTGGCTCCGTTGCCAGCAAGTATTATACGAAATGTTTTATTGCGCTACAAATTTAATAAACTTCAGGCAGTGGCTAAATTAAAAGATTAAAAATGTATACATGGACTTACCACGGATTAGTACATTTGTCTCAGCCATAGTAGTGTTCTAGGTGCTTCTACCAGACAGCACAACCGGGTCAAAGGACTGAAGCAGTTGAATTGTCTTGTGGACATTTGCTGAGAGTTTTAAGGTAAGGTTTCCAGATTTGAAATCTGGGGACATATTTTTTTATTTTTACTAGTAATGGCGGCAATCAGCGACTCTCTGCCCGTCGCCGCCGCCGCCAGCCTCACAGCCTGTCAAGTCTTACTCTCCGGGCCCCGGCTACTACTGGGTGGAGAGCGAAGGAGCGGGTCTCCTCAGATGACCATCCAGAGCACGATGTGTGCCATTACAGGCCTCCTCCAACCACTGTCCAGAGCACTATGTGCGCCATTACAGGCCTCCCCCAACCACTGTCCAGAGCACTGTGTGCGCCATTACAGGCCTCCTCCAACCACTGTCCAGAGCACTGTGTGTGCCATTACAGGCCTCCTCCAACCACTGTCCAGAGCACTGTGTGCGCCATTACAGGCCTCATCCAACCACTGTCCAGAGCACTGTGTGTGCCATTACAGGCCTCCTCCAACCACTGTCCAGAGCACTGTGTGTGCCATTACAGGCCTCCCCCAACCACTGTCCAGAGCACTGTGTGCGCCATTACAGGCCTCCTCGGTTCATCATCCAGAGCACTGTGTGCGCCATTACAGGCCTCCTCGGTTCATCATCCAGAGCACTGTGTGTACCATTACAAGTCTCCTCAGACAACTGTCCAGAGCACGATGTGCACTATTACAAGACTCCTCAGGTGACCGTCCAGAGCATGATGTGCACCATTACAAGACTCCTCAGACGACCGTCCAGAGCATGATGTGCACCATTACAAGTCTCCTCAGGCGACCGTCTAGAGCATTGTGCATTACAGGCCTCCTCACGCCATTCAGAGAGCACTGTGTGCTATTACAGGCCTCTTTAGATGACCATCCAGAGCACTGTGTGTGCCATTACAGGCCTCCTTAGACGACTGTCCAGAGCACTGTGTGCGCCATTACAGGCCTCCACCAACCACTGTCCAGAGCACTGTGTGCGCCATTACAGGCCTCCTCGGTTCCCCATCCAGAGCACTGTGTGCCCCATTACAGGCCTCCTCGGTTCACCATCCAGAGCACTGTGTGCCCCATTACAGGCCTCCTCAGACAACCGTCCAGAGCACTGTGTGCACCATTACAGGCCTCCTCTGACAACCGTCCAGAGCACTGTGTGCGCCATTACAGGCCTCCTCGGTTCATCATCCAAAGCACTGTGTGCGCCATTACAGGCCTCCTCGGTTCATCATCCAAAGCACTGTGTGCGCCATTACAGGCCTCCTCAGACAACCGTCCAGAGCACTGTGTGCGCCATTACAGGCCTCCTCGGTTCATCATCCAAAGCACTGTGTGCGCCATTACAGGCCTCCTCGGTTCACCATCCAGAGCACTGTGTGCCCCATTACAGGCCTCCTCAGACAACCGTCCAGAGCACTGTGTGCACCATTACAGGCCTCCTCTGACAACCGTCCAGAGCACTGTGTGCGCCATTACAGGCCTCCTCGGTTCATCATCCAAAGCACTGTGTGCGCCATTACAGGCCTCCTCGGTTCATCATCCAAAGCACTGTGTGCGCCATTACAGGCCTCCTCGGTTCAACATCCAGAGCACTGTGTGTGCCATTACAGGCCTCCTCGGTTCAACATCCAGAGCACTGTGTGTGCCATTACAGGCCTCCTCGGTTCAACATCCAGAGGACTGTGTGCGCCATTACAGGCCTCCTCGGTTCATCATCCAGAGCACTGTGTGCACCATTACAAGTCTCCTCAGACAACTGTCCAGAGCACGATGTGCACTATTACAAGACTCCTCAGGTGACTGTCCAGAGCATGATGTGCACCATTACAAGTCTCATCAGGCGACTGTCTAGAGCATTGTGCATTACAGACCTCCTCACGCCATTCAGAGAGCACTGTGTGCTATTACAGGCCTCTTTAGATGACCATCCAGAGCACTGTGTGTGCCATTACAGGCCTCCTTAGACGACTGTCCAGAGCACTGTGTGCGCCATTACAGGCCTCCCCCAACCACTGTCCAGAGCACTGTGTGCCCCATTACAGGCCTCCTCGGTTCACCATCCAGAGCACTGTGTGCCCCATTACAGGCCTCCTCAGACAACCGTCCAGAGCACTGTGTGCACCATTACAGGCCTCCTCTGACAACCGTCCAGAGCACTGTGTGCGCCATTACAGGCCTCCTTGGTTCATCATCCAAAGCACTGTGTGCGCCATTACAGGCCTCCTCGGTTCAACATCCAAAGCACTGTGTGCGCCATTACAGGCCTCCTCGGTTCAACATCCAGAGCACTGTGTGCCATTACAGGCCTCCTCGGTTCATCATCCAGAGCACTGTGTGTGCCATTACAGGCCTCCTCAGTTCATCATCCAGAGCACTGTGTGCGCTATTACAGGCCTCCTCGGTTCATCATCCAGAGTACTGTGTGCGCCATTACAGGCCTCCTCGGTTCATCATCCAGAGCACTGTGTGCGCCATTACAGGCCTCCTCGGTTTATCATCCAGAGCACTGTGTGCGCCATTACAGGCCTCCTCAGTTCATCATCCAGAGCACTGTGTGCACCATTACAAGTCTCCTCAGACAACTGTCCAGAGCACGATGTGCACCATTACAAGACTCCTCAGACGACCGTCCAGAGCATGATGTGCACCATTACAAGACTCCTCAGATGACCGTCCAGAGCACGATGTGCACCATTACAAGTCTCCTCAGGCGACCGTCTAGAGCATTGTGCATTACAGGCCTCCTCACGCCATTCAGAGAGCACTGTGTGCTATTACAGGCCTCTTTAGATGACCATCCAGAGCACTGTGTGTGCCATTACAGGCCTCCTTAGACAACTGTCCAGAGCACTATGCAGCATTACATGCCTCCTCAGATGACTGTCCAGAACATTGTGTGCATTACATGCCTCCTCAGATGACTGTCCAGAACATTGTGTTCATTACAGGCCTCCTCACACCGTCCAGAGAGCATTGTGTGCTATCACAGGCTTCCTCAGGTGACCGTCTAAAGCACTGCGTGTTAAGGTGACCAGATTTTTTAACTGGAATCCGGGGACATTTATTTTAATTTTTTTTACTAGTAATGGCGCCAATCAGCGACTCTCTGCCCGTTGTCGCCACTGTTGCCCACCTCACAGCCTGTCAAATCTTACGCTCTGGGGTCCCAGCTACTACTGGGTGGGGAGCGGAGGAAGATCACTCCGCCAGGGAAGGCAAGGAGATAAGCAGGCTGGCGGCTTTTTGGAACTTGAGCCAAGGCAGAAGGACATACGAGCGGAGCTGAATGGGAATGCTCCCGAAACTGAAGACATATTCCCTCCGCTCCGACCAGCACATGATGAAAGGGGCACAGTTAATGGAAGAAAAAAAAAAGACCCCCTCTAAGGTAGTAGGATCTTCTGCACTGCACTGACCGTCTTTGAAATTGCCCCAGCCCCTGTTCAAAACCAATCCGTGGACAAAACCGGGGACAGACCTGTCCAGTGTCCTCAATCTGGGGGCTGTCCCCGGAAACCGGGGATGTCTGATCACCCTATTTTAAGGGGGGGTTGCATCCTTCAGGGGAAGGTTGTCTACGTAGCCTGTTACATTATTGCCCTGAGTTTCAAGAAGGGCAACCAGGAGTGCTAGGATCTTTGTGAACCCCCCCTGGGAGCAGAGGACAGACCCGAAAGGCAGTGCGACGATCTGAACGTGATTGTGAGTGTAGAAATCGCTGATGTGGTGCGTAAACCAGAACACGTAGATGGGCATCTTGGATAACCACAGATGTCATGTGTTCCCCTTGTCTCAGAGAGGCGATTAGGGACCTTGCTGATTCCATAAATGTTGAAGCCTGGGAAGTGTGTGGAGGTGGTCTGCGATTGGAAGAGCTAGGGGCTCCTGAAGTGTTGGTTTTTGCCCCCTGGTTGAAGCGGCGGCAGCGGAGATAATCCTCAAAAGCTTGCAAGTGTCCAATCACCTGTAGGTAGGTGCCTATAACCCATGGTGTATGATTAAGTTGCCTGTGTCCTGTACTGTACGATTTGGTTATATAGATGAACCTGGAGTCCGATGATCTGAAAGTGATCGTCTGCTACTGCAAAGCATAGATATCACTGATGGCGAGAGTAAATCAGGATAAGTAGATGGGCATCTTGGATGGAGTGTTCCCCTTGTCTCAGAGAGGCGATTAAGGACCTTGCTGATTCCATACAAAATGTTGGCATGTGAAGGAATTTGTTGAAGGATTTTAAGTCCAGGATTGGATGGATACCTCAGTTGGGTGTTGGTACCGCGAACAAGGTTGAGTAGAATCGATAGATCCTGTCTTGTGGGGGTACTGTTGCAACTTCCTGGGACAAGAGGTGGTTTAGCTCTTTTTTGCAAATGTGACCGTCCTTGGACAGTTTCTGATGGATTTGAAAAAAAAAGAAAACGGTGAGACTGTAGAGTTTTGAACTTTATCTTCTAGCCTTTGGAAGCCACCAGTTGAACCAAAAGGTCTAAGACGTCTGTGATTTAGAGAGCTTCAAACTCTCACAGACATCCCCCCACTCTTAAGACTGAGGTGCCCCTTGAAAAGAGCGTTGGAGAGGGCTTGGTGGCCTTTGTTGGCCAAACCTTGCAACGAAAGGATGGGCTGAACTGAAGATCCAAAAGTTGAAGCTTGGGAAGTGTGTGGAGGTGGTGTGCGATTGGAGGAGCTAGGGGCTTCTGAAGTGTTGGTTTTGGATGAAGAAACCATTCCCCCTGATCCAGGTTGACCAGGGGGAATGGAGAGGGCTTGGTGGCCTTTGTGGGTAAAGCCTTGCACCAAAAGGAAGGGCTGAACTGAAGATCTAAAAGTTGAAGCCTGTGAAGTGTGTGGAGGTGGTCGGCAATTAGAAGAGCTAGGGGCTCCTGAAGAGGTGGTTTTGGGTGAATAGACCATTTCCCCTGGTCCAAGTAATGGCAGTGGACCAGGGGGAATAGTGAGGGCTTGGTGACCTTTGTGGGTAAAGCCTTGCACCAAAAGGAAGGGCTGAACTGAAGATCTAAAAGTTGAAGCCTGTGAAGTGTGTGGAGGTGGTCGGCGATTAGAAGAGCTAGGGGCTTCTGAAAAGGTGGTTTTGGGTGAATAGACCATTCCCCCTGGTCCAAGTAGTGGCAGTGGACCAGGGGGAATAGCGAGGGCTTGGTGACCTTTGTGGGTAAAGCCTTGCACCAAAAGGAAGGGCTGAACTGAAGATACTAAAGTTGAAGGTCAGGTGTGTGTTGGAGGTGGTCTGCGATTGCGGGATCTAGGGACTCCTGAAGTTTTGGATGGAGAGACCATTCCCCCTGATCCATGTGATGGCAGTGGACCAGAGGAAAAGGGCGTGGTGGCCTTTGTGGGCCAAGCCTTGCAACAAAAGGAAGGGCTGAACTGAAGATCTAAAATTTGACGCCTGGGAACGTGTGGAGGTGGTCTGCGATTGCAGGATCTAGGGGCTCATGAAGTGCTGGTTTTGGATAAAGAGACCATTCCTCCTGGTCCATGTGGTGGCAGTCAAGATAATCCTCAAAAGCTTACCAGTGTCGAACCACTTGTAGGTAGGCGCCTATAACCCATGGTGTATGATTAATTTGCCCGGTGTCCTGTATGATTCGGCTATAGATGAACCTGGAGACATAAATCCCGATACACTCCTCAGTCACAGATTCCGAGAAACATTCATCACTCATCAGAAAACCGCACATGACTGACACCCAATGAAATAGATGCCCTTAAAACTTTTCCCGACAGATAACCAGCTATGATAATATTTCATAAACTATTCGGGTGGATCACTTCATTTTATTTTTTGCATATACTATCACATACCATTCGTTGTCACCGCTATGGAATTTTTTAGAACTAGTGGCGGTGTCATTCCTTGCCTGTAAATACATGAAAGAAAAAAAGTTCTATGGAAATTTGTCCTTTAAGAGATTCCAAGTGTTCCATGTGATCTGCGGCAGTTGTTGGTTCGATTCATGAAACTATTTTATACCCTAAAACTGCAAAGCTTCACAATTTTGACAAAATATTATTTTATTTTAAAGATGAACTCTGGCCTTCCCTTCAGTCCGGCACAGGTGTACCGGCTCCTCTCCTGGACTGAAACCGCTTCCTCTGATTTCACCGCAAACTGTGAGCTTCTCACCATGTGAAGCTGCAGCAAGTCAGATAGAGCAGTGATATTCAAACGTGGCCCTTGGGGCACTGGTCCTCCCAAAGACGGGGGGGGGGGGGGCACCGGTCCTCCCAAAGACGAGGGGGGGGGGGCACCGGTCCTCCCAAAGACGGGGGGGGGGGGGGGCACCGGTCCTCCCAAAGACGGGGGGGGGGGGGGGGGCACCGGTCCTCCCAAAGACGGGGGGGGGGGGCACCGGTCCTCCCAAAGACGGGGGGGGGGCACCGGTCCTCCCAAAGACGGGGGGGGGGGGATTGCACCGGTCCTCCCAAAGACGGGGGGGGGGGGGGGGGGCACCGGTCCTCCCAAAGACGGGGGGGGCACCGGTCCTCCCAAAGACGGGGGGGGGGGGCACCGGTCCTCCCAAAGACGGGGGGGGGGGGGGGGGGGGGCACCGGTCCTCCCAAAGACGGGGGGGGGGGGGGGGCACCGGTCCTCCCAAAGACGGGGGGGGGGGGGGGGGGGGGGGCACCGGTCCTCCCAAAGACGGGGGGGGGGGGGGGGGGGGGGGGCACCGGTCCTCCCAAAGACGGGGGGGGGGGGGGGGGGGGGGGGCACCGGTCCTCCCAAAGACGGGGGGGGGGGGGCACCGGTCCTCCCAAAGACGGGGGGGGGGGGGCACCGGTCCTCCCAAAGACGGGGGGGGGGCACCGGTCCTCCCAAAGACGGGGGGGGGGGCACCGGTCCTCCCAAAGACGGGGGGGGGGGCCACCGGTCCTCCCAAAGACGGGGGGGGGGGGGCACCGGTCCTCCACCGACCCAAAGACGGGGGGGGGGGGGCACCGGTCCTCCCACCAAAGACGGGGGGGGGGGGGCCACCGGTCCTCCCACCGACCCAAAGACGGGGGGGGGGGGCACCGTCCTCCCACCGACACCAAAGACGGGGGGGGGCCACCGGTCCTCCCACCGACACCAAAGACGGGGGGGGGGGCCACCGGTCCTCCCACCCACACCAAAGACGGGGGGGGGGCCACCGGTCCTCCCACCGACACCAAAGACGGGGGGGGGGGGGCCACCGGTCCTCCCACCGACACCAAAGACGGGGGGGGGGGCCACCGGTCCTCCCACCGACACCAAAGACGGGGGGGGGGGGGCCACCGGTCCTCCCACCGACACCAAAGACGGGGGGGGGGCCACCGGTCCTCCCACCGACACCAAAGACGGGGGGGGGGGCCACCGGTCCTCCCACCGACACCAAAGACGGGGGGGGGGGGGCCACCGGTCCTCCCACCCACCGACACCAAAGACGGGGGGGGGGGGGGGGCCACCGGTCCTCCCACCGACACCAAAGACGGGGGGGGGGGGGCCACCGGTCCTCCCACCGACACCAAAGACGGGGGGGGGGCCACCGGTCCTCCCACCGACACCAAAGACGGGGGGGGGGGGCCACCGGTCCTCCCACCGACACCAAAGACGGGGGGGGGGGGGCCACCGGTCCTCCCACCGACACCAAAGACGGGGGGGGGGGCCACCGGTCCTCCCACCGACACCAAAGACGGGGGGGGGGGGCCACCGGTCCTCCCACCGACACCAAAGACGGGGGGGGGGGGGGCCACCGGTCCTCCCACCGACACCAAAGACGGGGGGGGGGGGGGCCACCGGTCCTCCCACCGACACCAAAGACGGGGGGGGGGGCCACCGGTCCTCCCACCGACACCAAAGACGGGGGGGGGGGGCCACCGGTCCTCCCACCGACACCAAAGACGGGGGGGGGGGGCCACCGGTCCTCCCACCGACACCAAAGACGGGGGGGGGGGGGGCCACCGGTCCTCCCACCGACACCAAAGACGGGGGGGGGGGGGCCACCGGTCCTCCCACCGACACCAAAGACGGGGGGGGGGGGGGGGCCACCGGTCCTCCCACCGACACCAAAGACGGGGGGGGGGCCACCGGTCCTCCCACCGACACCAAAGACGGGGGGGGGGGCCACCGGTCCTCCCACCGACACCAAAGACGGGGGGGGGGGGGCCACCGGTCCTCCCACCGACACCAAAGACGGGGGGGGGGGGGGGCCACCGGTCCTCCCACCGACACCAAAGACGGGGGGGGGGGGGGCCACCGGTCCTCCCACCGACACCAAAGACGGGGGGGGGGGGGCCACCGGTCCTCCCACCGACACCAAAGACGGGGGGGGGGGGGGGGGGCCACCGGTCCTCCCACCGACACCAAAGACGGGGGGGGGGCCACCGGTCCTCCCACCGACACCAAAGACGGGGGGGGGGGCCACCGGTCCTCCCACCGACACCAAAGATGGGGGGAGGGGGCCACCGGTCCTCCCACCGACACCAAAGACGGGGGGGGGGGCCACCGGTCCTCCCACCGACACCAAAGACGGGGGGGGGGGCCACCGGTCCTCCCACCGACACCAAAGACGGGGGGGGGGGGGGGCCACCGGTCCTCCCACCGACACCAAAGACAGGGGGGGGGCCACCGGTCCTCTCACCGACACCAAAGACGGGGGGGGCCACCGGTCCTCCCACCGACACCAAAGACGGGGGGGGGGGCCACCGGTCCTCCCACCGACACCAAAGACGGGGGGGGGGGCACCGGTCCTCCCACCGACACCAAAGACGGGGGGGGGCCACCGGTCCTCCCACCGACACCAAAGACGGGGGGGGGGGGCCACCGGTCCTCCCACCGACACCAAAGACGGGGGGGGGGGCCACCGGTCCTCCCACCGACACCAAAGACGGGGGGGGGGGGGGGGGCCACCGGTCCTCCCACCGACACCAAAGATGGGGGGAGGGGGCCACCGGTCCTCCCACCGACACCAAAGATGGGGGGAGGGGGCCACCGGTCCTCCCACCGACACCAAAGACGGGGGGGGGGGGCCACCGGTCCTCCCACCGACACCAAAGACGGGGGGGGGGGGGGCCACCGGTCCTCCCACCGACACCAAAGACGGGGGGGGGGGCCACCGGTCCCACCGACACCAAAGACGGGGGGGCCACCTCCCACCGACACCAAAGACGGGGGGGGGGGGCCACCGGTCCTCCCACCGACACCAAAGACGGGGGGGGGGGGGGGCCACCGGTCCTCCCACCCACACCAAAGACGGGGGGGGGGGGCCACCGGTCCTCCCACCGACACCAAAGACGACGGGGGGGGGGGGGCCACCGGTCCTCCCACCGACACCAAAGACGGGGGGGGGGGGGGGGGCCACCGGTCCTCCCACCGACACCAAAGACGGGTAACCACTGATGATTAAATACCACCAAAAGAAAACTGTTAGGTGGTATTTAATCATCGCTGTTTTTTTTTATTTTTTGCTAAACAGGTGAAAAAAAAAAAAAGACAGAACATTTTGAAAACAAACAGTGTTTTTGTCCTTTACTGATGGGCACTAATATGCAGCACTGACCGGCATCAATAGGCTGCACCGACAGGCATCGATAGGCTGCACTAAAGGGCACTAATATGCAACACAGACAGGCATCACTAGGCTGCACCGATAGGGAGGCACTAATATGCAGCACTGACCGGCATCAATAGGCTGCACTGATAGGGAGGCACTAATATGCAGCACTGACCGGCATCAATAGGCTGCACTGATAGGGAGGCACTAATATGCTGCACTGAAGGGCACTAAAGAGGCGGCACCAACATGCAGCATCGATAGCTCGCAGGATCGTGCCGACCTGCCGCCGTATGAGGGCGGCTGGTCAGCAAGTGGTTAATAATGCTGTAGTAAAACGTATACGTTAATAATTTTTCCTTTGCATTATGTGTTCACAAAGTCAACCAAATTTTTGAATTTCCCAATCCTTATATATTGATGTTTTATAGCAGAAAAATAAATAAATTCATAAAGATAGAGAATATATATACACACACACATATACATATACACATACACATATATATATATATATATATATACACACACATACATACATATATACAAATCTTTTGTGGTATTTGATCACTTCTATGGTTTTATTTTTTTGCACTATAAAACAAAACCAAAAAAAAAAAAAAAGGCCGACATTTAAAAAAAAATATTATAAATATCGCTCTATTTTTGTTTATAGTGCTTATAGAAACCGTAGAGGTGATTAAAATGTATATATATACATACATATACACACACATATATATATATATACATATATAAATACTATAATATTTATATATAGACTTTTTAAACAAAGCTTTCTTTTGGCGATATTTGATCATCTCTACCGCTTTCATTTCTTGCGCTATAAATAATTTAAAAAAAAAGACCGATATTTTTTTTTAAATGTCGGTCTTTAACCACTTCCCGACGGCCGTACGAATATATGCGGCCGTAGGGTGGTTCTGAATCTGACAGGACGCATATATGCGTCCTGTGTTCTTCCTGGCCACTAGAGGACGCGCGAGCCCAGCCGTCGGCGCGCGCGTGCCCGCTGCATTCCTGAGATACCGATGCGCGTGCCTGGCGGCCGACAGAGATCCATGTCCTGTCAGGGGAGAGAGAGGAGACCGATCTGTGTCTCTTGTACATAGGGACACAGCATCGGTCACCTCCCCCAGTCACCCCCCTCCCCCCACACAGTTAGAACACACCCAGGGAATACATTTAACCCCTTCCATGCCCCCCTAGTGTTAACCCCTTCACTGCCAGTCACATTTATACAGTAATCGGTGCATTTTTATAGCACTGATCGCAGTATAAATGTGAATGGCGCCAAAAATGTGTCAAAAGTGTCCGATGTGTCCGCCATAACGTCGCAGTCCCAATAAAAATCGCAGATCGCCGCCATTACTAGTAAAAAAAATAATTATAAAAATTAATTATAATTCTGTCCGCTATAACTTTTGCGCAAACCAGTCACTTTTTGTAATATGTAGAATAATACGTATCGGCCTAAACTGAGAAAAAAAAAATGTTTTTTTTTTTATTTTTTAAATGGGCTATTTATTATAGTAACAAGTAAAAAATATTGACTTTTCTTCAAAATTGTCGCTCTTTTTTTGTTTATATCGCAAAAAAATAAAAACCGCAGAGATGATCAAATACCACCAAAAGAAATCTGTATTTGTGGGGGGAAAAAGGACGCCAATTTTGTTTGGGAGCCACGTCGCACGACCGCGCAATTGTCAGTTAAAGCGACGCAGTGCCAGAAGCTGAAATGTCACCTGGTCAGGAAGGGGTATAAGTGCCCAGTAAGGAAGTGGTTAACCACTTAACGCCCGCCGAATGTATATGTACGTCCACAGAATGGCACGTACAGGCAGATGGGCGTACTAGTACGCGGACCCCCCCCCCCCCCCGCTACATGCGACGGTCGGTAAATGTCCGCCCCCTCGCGATCGCTCCCAGCGAATCCAGCTTCCCCCCCCCGCTCTGCCTGTGTAATGTAAACACAGGCAGAGGAAGTGATGTCACCTCTCCTCTCGGCGGTATTTTCAATCCGGCGAGAGGAGAGAAGACATCACAAGTAAGTCGCACAAACACTACACTGACACCACACACATAGGCACATTAACCCCTTCCGATCACCACCCCAGGCAGTTAGTGTTAGTGTAGCCCCCGTACCCTCCCTAATAAAGGTTTAACCCCCTGATCACCGCCCTAGTTAACCCTTTCACCCCCTATTGCCAGCGTCACTAAGCGATCGGTTTTCTGATCGCTGTATTAGCGTCACTGTTGCCGCTAGGTAGCTATTTTTTTTTTATATTGCGATTTTTTTTTTACTAAAAACATGTGGCTGAATACATTTTGGCCTAAATATTTGACTAAACTTTAGTTTATTCGATTTTTCTTATAACAAAAAGGTAGAAAATATTTTTTTTTTTTCAAAATTTTCGGTCTTTTTCCGTTTATAATCGCAAAAAATTAAAAATCGCAGAGGCAATTAAATACCACCAAAAGAAAGCACTATTTGTGGGAAGAAAAGGACGCAAATTTTGTTTGGGAGCCACGTCGCACGACCGCGCAATTGTCTGTAAAATCGATGGTGCCAAATTGTAAAAACACCTTTGGGCATTTAGCAGCATATTGGTCCGGGGCTTAAAGGGTCACTAAAGGAAAAACATTTTTTTGCTGAAATGACTGTTTACAGGGTATAGAGACATAATAGTTAACTGATTCCTTTTTAAAATGATTCAAAATAGATAAAAATCAATCATATAATGTACCTGCAGTTTCACTTTTCGTTTTTAAACTGGTTTCATGTTTCTGTGAAGTAGAGAGAGACACACAGAACAAAAAACAAACACATCTAGGGCAGTGTTTTGTTTTTTAAATTGAATCCCAGGGCAGTGTTTTGTTTTTAAAATGAATCTGATTGGTTCTGAGGAGTTTTAGACACACAGCTTAGACCACAGTGAAAAGCTGCCATGAGATTTTTCATAAGGAGCCAGACAAGCAGGAAGTGTGGAGATCACAGAATTTTTTACAGCTACTTCAAAGCAAAAACGAACAATGAGAACATGAAAACAGCACTGCATTAAGGTAAAGGAAGCTATTTAGCTTAAAAAAAAAAAAAAAATTCCTTTAGTGATCCTTTAACCCCTTAAGGACCGCCTATTGCACATATACGGCTGGGCACAACGTATATATACGTTGATTTTAGTACCCAGCCGTGGGTCCGTCCCTGGAGCTGAAGAACGGGGAGAGCCGTGTGTAAACACGGCTTCCCCGTGCTTCTCTGTGGCCGCAGCATCGATCGTGTCATAGGGGGACGCGATCGATGACGTCACACCTACAGCCACACCCCCCTACAGTTGTAAACACACAGGGAACACACAAATCCTACAGCTCCCCCTTGTGGTCAACTCCCAAACTGCAACTGTCATTTTCACAGTAAACAATGCAATTTAAATGCATTTTTTGCTGTGAAAATGACAATTGTCCCAAAAATGTGTCAAAATTGTCCGATGTGTCCGCCATGATGTCGCAGTCATGGGGAAAAAAAAAAAAAAAAAAAAAAATCGCTGATCGCCGCTATTAGTAGTAAAAAAAAAAAAATTAATAAAAATGCAATAAAACTATCCCTTATTTTGTAAACGCTATAAATTTTGCGAAAACCAGCCGATAAACGCTTATCGCAATATTTTTTTAACAAAAATAGGTAGAAGAATGCGTATCGGCCTAAACTGAGGAAAAAAAAAAATTATATATATTTTGGGGGATATTTATTACAGCAAAAAGTAAAAAATATTGCATTTTTTTCAAAATTGTCGCTCTATTTTTGTTTATAGCGCAAAAAATAAAAACCGCCGAGGTGATCAAATACCACCAAAAGAAATCTCTATTTGTGGGGAAAAAAGGACGCCGATTTTGTTTGGGAGCCACGTCGCACGACCGCGCAATTGTCGGTTAAAACGACGCAGTCCCGAATCGCAAAAAGGGGCAAGGTCCTTTACCTGCATTTTGGTCCGGGTCTTAAGTGGTTAAGAATAAAAAATAAATAAATAAAAAACTAAGTGATCGAATACCACCCAAAAGAAAGCTCTATTTGGTTACAGCTTCACACGGCCGCACAATTGCCAGTTAAAGTAACAAAGTGGCGTATCGCCAAAAAAATGCCCTGGTTTTGATCTCCTGGAGCTGAAGAGGTTAAAGTACTAAGAATAAAAAAATAAAAATAAAAACCACCATTTAAAAGTCAGACTCTCTTTATTGCAAAATCATCGGTCATATCCACAGTCGCAAAAAAAACACTAAAGTAATAAAAGAAGCACTTACTTCAGCAGACGCGATAACAGACGCAGCCATTACCTACAAAATAAGCTGATGGGGGGGTGGGTTGAGTGGCACTAAACATAATATTACTGTTCTGGGGGGGGGGGGGGGAATGTGATAATTAACACCATAACAATGATTAAAACTGGGAAGCCATCGAAGGGGGGGGGGGGGGGTAAAGACTTTTGGGCTGCCGCTTTGTGACCTTCATGATTGGCCCTCATGAGCCTGTGTACATAATCCTGGGGGGGGGGGGGGGACAGAAATCAGATCGCTTTTTGTGATAAGTTAAAAGAGGAAAAAGAAAAAAAAAAGAAACATCCTCCAATCAGGAAAGTTGCGGGGGCCACAAAGCAAAGTCTTTATAAAAGTCCCAAAGTGACGTCCTCTGTTAGTCATTGGGGTTGGGGTTGGCATCGGGGTAGCTGGTAAGGTCAAAGGTCAGTACTTTGCTGATCACACAGTCACCTTGCTGCAAAAGACAGAAAAAAAAAAAGCAGCATTATCACCAACGCTTGTACAAATCCCCCAACATCTAAATATTGGGGGGGCACGTTACTTAACATCGTCAGTTTAATCCCATCTTCATTACAAACGTTCACTTACCTCGGGGTAAACGCCAACCAAACTTTCAGCCTTGGTGTAGAACTCCTCCTTCAGGGAGATGACGATGGCCTGGAAGTTGGTCATCGACTGCTCTTTAATATAATTGGCCACCTACAAAAAGAAAAAAATCAACACAAAAATCAGGGAAATGGCACCAATCTATAAAAGCAGCCGTTGGGTTTGCTCCGCTGAGGCCGTGTGTCACATACAGGCAGGGACTCGGCACTATAAGCCCATCTCTGACTTCAGCTGTGCAATCTGCTGATCGGTCGCTTGAGTACATTTTATAAGGCAGATTGCACAGCTAAAGTGGTTATAAAGGCTAAAAGTGTTTTTTACCCCAACATATTCTCTGCAGTAAAGAAAAAAAAAAAACTCATGTTTTGCTCCCCGCCCCTAACCCCCCGAAATACTTACCCAAGCCCGATTTTGATCCAGTGCTGTGCTCAAGAGCAGCAAGCAGAGCCACTGTCTTTCTCTCCTCACCGATTTGAACAGCAAGAGGAGACACTGAAAAATCACAGCAGAAGAGGAAGGGCCAGGAGTGGCGGCAGAGCACCCGAGAAGAGGAAGGGCCAGGAGTGGCGGCAGAGCACCCGAGAAGAGGAAGGGCCAGGAGTGGCGGCAGAGCACCCGAGAAGAGGAAGGGCCAGGAGTGGCGGCAGAGCACCCGGAGAGGAAGGGCCAGGAGTGGCGGCAGAGCACCCGAGAAGAGGAAGGGCCAGGAGTGGCGGCAGAGCACCCGAGAAGAGGAAGGGCCAGGAGTGGCGGCAGAGCACCCGAGAAGAGGAAGGGCCAGGAGTGGCGGCAGAGCACCCGAGAAGAGGAAGGGCCAGGAGTGGCGGCAGAGCACCCGAGAAGAGGAAGGGCCAGGAGTGGCGGCAGAGCACCCGAGAGAAGAGGAAGGGCCAGGAGTGGCGCAGAGCACCCGAGAAGAGGAAGGGCCAGGAGTGGCGGCAGAGCACCCGAGAAGAGGAAGGGCCAGGAGTGGCGGCAGAGCACCCGAGAAGAGGAAGGGCCAGGAGTGGCGGCAGGGGACCCGAGAAGAGGAAGGGCCAGGAGTGGCGGCAGAGCACCCGAGAAGAGGAAGGGCCAGGAGTGGCGGCAGAGCACCCGAGACGAGGAAGGGCCAGGAGTGGCGGCAGAGCACCCGAGACGAGGAAGGGCCAGGAGTAGCGGCAGAGCACCCGAGAAGAGGAAGGGCCAGGAGTGGCGGCAGGGCACCCGAGAAGAGGAAGGGCCAGGAGTGGCGGGCAGGGCACCCGAGAAGAGGAAGGGCCAGGAGTGGCGGCAGAGCACCCGAGAAGGGGAAGGGCCAGGAGTGGCGGCAGAGCACCCGAGAAGGGGAAGGGCCAGGAGTGGCGGCAGGGCACCCGAGAAGAGGAAGGGCCAGGAGTGGCGGCAGGGCACCCGAGAAGAGGAAGGGCCAGGAGTGGCGGGCAGGGCACCCGAGAAGAGGAAGGGCCAGGAGTGGCGGCAGAGCACCCGAGAGAAGGGGAAGGGCCAGGAGTGGCGGCAGAGCACCCGAGAAGGGGAAGGGCCAGGAGGAGTGGCGGCAGGGACCCGAGAAGAGGAAGGGCCAGGAGTGGCGGCAGGGGACCCGAGAGAGGAGGAAGGGCCAGGAGTGGCGGCAGGGGACCCGAGAAGAGGAAGGGCCAGGAGTGGCGGCAGGGGACCCGAGAAGAGGAAGGGCCAGGAGTGGCGGCAGAGCACCCGAGAAGAGGAAGGGCCAGGAGTGGCGGCAGAGCACCCGAGAAGAGGAAGGGCCAGGAGTGGCGGCAGGGGACCCGAGAAGAGGAAGGGCCAGGAGTGGCGGCAGGGGACCCGAGAAGAGGAAGGGCCAGGAGTGGCGGCAGGGGACCCGAGAAGAGGAAGGGCCAGGAGTGGCGGCAGGGGACCCGAGAAGAGGAAGGGCCAGGAGTGGCGGCAGAGCACCCGAGAAGAGGAAGGGCCAGGAGTGGCGGCAGAGCACCCGAGACGAGGAAGGGCCAGGAGTGGCGGCAGAGCACCCGAGACGAGGAAGGGCCAGGAGTGGCGGCAGAGCACCCGAGAAGAGGAAGGGCCAGGAGTGGCGGCAGAGCACCCGAGAAGAGGAAGGGCCAGGAGTGGCGGCAGAGCACCCGAGAAGAGGAAGGGCCAGGAGTGGCGGGCAGGGCACCCGAGAAGAGGAAGGGCCAGGAGTGGCGGCAGAGCACCCGAGAAGGGGAAGGGCCAGGAGTGGCGGCAGAGCACCCGAGAAGGGGAAGGGCCAGGAGTGGCGGCAGGGGACCAGAGAAGAGGAAGGGCCAGGAGTGGCGGCAGGGGACCCGAGAAGAGGAAGGGCCAGGAGTGGCGGGCAGGGCACCCGAGAAGAGGAAGGGCCAGGAGTGGCGGCAGAGCACCCGAGAAGGGGAAGGGCCAGGAGTGGCGGCAGAGCACCCGAGAAGGGGAAGGGCCAGGAGTGGCGGCAGGGGACCCGAGAAGAGGAAGGGCCAGGAGTGGCGGCAGGGGACCCGAGAAGAGGAAGGGCCAGGAGTGGCGGCAGGGGACCCGAGAAGAGGAAGGGCCAGGAGTGGCGGCAGGGGACCCGAGAAGAGGAAGGGCCAGGAGTGGCGGCAGAGCACCGAGAAGAGGAAGGGCCAGGAGTGGCGGCAGAGCACCCGAGAAGAGGAAGGGCCAGGGAGTGGCGGCAGGGGACCCGAGAAGAGGAAGGGCCAGGAGTGGCGGCAGGGGACCCGAGAAGAGGAAGGGCCAGGAGTGGCGGCAGGGGACCCGAGAAGAGGAAGGGCCAGGAGTGGCGGCAGGGGACCCGAGAAGAGGAAGGGCCAGGAGTGGCGGCAGGGGACCCGAGAAGAGGAAGGGCCAGGAGTGGCGGCAGGGGACCCGAGAAGAGGAAGGGCCAGGAGTGGCGGCAGGGGACCAGAGAAGAGGAAGGGCCAGGAGTGGCGGCAGAGCACCCGAGAAGAGGAAGGGCCAGGAGTGGCGGCAGAGGACCCGAGAAGAGGAGGGGCCAGGAGTGGCGGCAGGGGACCCGAGAAGAGGAGGGGCCAGGAGTGGCGGCAGGGGACCCGAGAAGAGGAGGGGCCAGGAGTGGCGGCAGGGGACCCGAGAAGAGGAGGGGCCAGGAGTGGCGGCAGGGGACCCGAGAAGAGGAGGGGCCAGGAGTGGCGGCAGGGGACCCGAGAAGAGGAGGGGCCAGGAGTGGCGGCAGGGGACCCGAGAAGAGGAAGGGCCAGGAGTGGCGGCAGAGCACCCGAGAAGAGGAAGGGCCAGGAGTGGCGGCAGAGCACCCGAGAAGAGGAAGGGCCAGGAGTGGCGGCAGAGCACCCGAGAAGAGGAAGGGCCAGGAGTGGCGGCAGGGGACCCGAGAAGAGGAAGGGCCAGGAGTGGCGGCAGGGGACCCGAGAAGAGGAAGGGCCAGGAGTGGCGGCAGGGGACCCGAGAAGAGGAAGGGCCAGGAGTGGCGGCAGGGGACCCGAGAAGAGGAAGGGCCAGGAGTGGCGGCAGGGGACCCGAGAAGAGGAAGGGCCAGGAGTGGCGGCAGGGGACCAGAGAAGAGGAAGGGCCAGGAGTGGCGGCAGAGCACCCGAGAAGAGGAAGGGCCAGGAGTGGCGGCAGAGGACCCGAGAAGAGGAGGGGCCAGGAGTGGCGGCAGGGGACCCGAGAAGAGGAGGGGCCAGGAGTGGCGGCAGGGGACCCGAGAAGAGGAGGGGCCAGGAGTGGCGGCAGGGGACCCGAGAAGAGGAGGGGCCAGGAGTGGCGGCAGGGGACCCGAGAAGAGGAGGGGCCAGGAGTGGCGGCAGGGGACCCGAGAAGAGGAGGGGCCAGGAGTGGCGGCAGGGGACCCGAGAAGAGGAGGAGCCATGAGTGCCTGAGAAGGAGGATCAGGGCTGCCCTGTTCAAAAGTTAATATTTTTTTTTTTTTTAATAGATTTTAAATCACTTAAAGTGGTATTTAACCACTTAAGGACCCCCGCACGCACATATACGGCCACAGAATGGCACGTACAGGCACAAGGGTGTAAATTTACGTCCCCGCCTGAGTGCGGTTCGGGGGTCCCATCAGGACCCCCTCCGCGGCGTGCGGGGGTCCCCCTACCTCTGGGAGCGATCCGGGATCTGCGGGCGGATGTCCGTGATATCCGCCCCCCCCCCCCCCCCGCGATCGCTCCCAGCCAATGGGAGCGCGCTCCCAGCCTGTCACTTCCTCCTCCTGTGTTTACACAGGAAGGAGGAAATGATGTAATCTCTCATCGCAGCGCTGTTTCCCAGCGCTGCTGATGAGAGAAGACATCACAAGTAAGTGTGCACCAACACAACACTGACACACACTCACATAGGCATATTAACCCCTTGTGATCGCCCCCCCCCCACCCCCCTGTCACAGTGTCACTGAATGCAGTGATCTAATCACTGCATTTAGTGTCAGTGTGACAGGCAGTGTAAAAAACAGTTAGTGTTAGGTTCAGGATAGCCCCCCACCCCCCCTAATAAAGTTTTAAAAACCCCCTGATCACCGCCCTAGTTAACCCTTTCACTCCCTATTGCCAGCGTCACTAAGCGATCATTTTTCTGATCGCTGTATTAGTGCCGCTGTTCCCGCTAGGTAGCTATTATTTTTTATTGCGATTTTTTTTTTTACTAAAGACATGTGGCTAAATAAATTTTGGCCTAAATGTTTGACTAAAATTTAGTTTATTTGATTTTTTTTTTTAACAAAAAGTAAGAAATAGTGTTTTTTTTTCAAAAATGTCGCTCTATTTTTGTATATAGCGCAAAAAATAAAAATCGCAGAGGTGATCAAATACCACCAAAAGAAAGCTCTATTTGTGGGAAGAAAAGGACGCAAATTTTGTTTGGGAGCCACGTCGCACGACCGCGCAATTGTCTGTTAAAGCGACGCAGTGCCGAATCGCAAAAACACCTTGGGTCATTTACCAGCGTATTGGTCCGGGTCTTAAGTGGTTAAAGATTCAGCTTTAAAAAAAAAATAATAATTAGTTATACTTACCTGCTCTGTGTAATGGTTTTGCACAGAGCAGCCCCGATCCTTTTCTCTGGTCCCCGCTGGCTCCTCCCCCTTGACCAGTGCCTTAACTAGTAAGCTGCTTGCTATGGGGGCACTGGTGCATGCTCGCTCCCGAGCCCTGCTCTATGCGTCGATAAGGCACTTAGAGTGGTGGCCCCGCCCCCCTACTCTCTCCTCATTGGCTCGCTGGCAGTAATGCTGTCTCAGCCAATGAGGAGTGGGAGTCCCAGGACAGCCGAGGCTCTTGTGAAGATCTCTGGACCGAGATGGGGCTCAGGTGAGTATTGGGGGAGCCTAGAAACCCATGGAATGCATTACAATAAAAAGCCTTCAGCCTTTACAACCACTTTAAAGTATTCAGCAAGTAGGCCAGAAAGCATGCACATCTAAAGGGATGCTGGGGAGGTGTTATTTCATGAAATGCTCAGGCAGAAAACTATAATGAATAATATCATAAAGATCCCGCCCCCACACCTGACGGAGCACAAAAATGATTGGATGACCGAGAAAACTGGGTTTGTATAGCGGGGCTGTATAAATGGCAGGAATGAATGGACGAAATCACAAATCCTACTTCACTATCTGGCTGGAATTCAAATCATATTTTTGTTGTGCCAACGAATACCATTCATCAGAAAGCAGGACATCAAATCCAGACAAACCCTACAAAGAGCAGACCGAGGTTCCTCGCTCACCTTTCCGATGTTGGTGTTGTCCAGAGCGGCGTCTATTTCATCCAGAACGAAGAATGGGGACGGCTTGTAACTACGGACCAAAAAGGGAAACCGCAGAGAAAATTACATCACAAGTCAATGAAAAAAAAAAATGGCAGACAGCAAAATGGGATTAGGATACATCGGAGTGATTTTTTTTTAACAATCTGTAAGCTCCCTAAGGACCCAAAGGGTAAGCTGGCTCTCTATGGACCCAGTGGGTACGCCAAGCTCAGCGTGGAGCCAACGGGTACGCCAAGCTCAGCGTGGAGCCAACGGGAAAGCTGGCTCCCTATGGGCCCAATAGGAAAGCTGGCTCCCTATGGGCCCAATGGGAAAGCTGGCTCCCTATGGGCCCAATGGGAAAGCTGGCTCCCTATGGGCCCAATGGGAAAGCTGCCTCCCTATGGACTCAATGGGTAAACTAGCGATAAACTCCACCAACATGTACCTGTGGATTGCAAAGAGCAGAGCCAGAGCTGCCACAGTCTTTTCTCCTCCAGACAAGTTGTCCATGGGTCGGAACCTCTTCCGTGGAGCCAATGGGTAAGCTTGGCTCCCTATGGACCCAATGGGTAAGCTTGGCTCCCTATGGACCCAATGGGTAAGCTTGGCTCCCTATGGACCCAATGGGTAAGCTTGGCTCCCTATGGACCCAATGGGTAAGCTTGGCTCCCTATGGACCCAATGGGTAAGCTTGGCTCCCTATGGACCCAATGGGTAAGCTTGGCTCCCTATGGACCCAATGGGTAAGCTTGGCTCCCTATGGACCCAATGGGTAAGCTTGGCTCCCTATGGACCCAATGGGTAAGCTTGGCTCCCTATGGACCCAATGGGTAAGCTTGGCTCCCTATGGACCCAATGGGTAAGCTTGGCTCCCTATGGACCCAATGGGAAAGCCGGCTCCCTATGGACCCAATGGGTAAGCTGGCTCCCTACGGACCCAATGGGTAAGCTGGCTCCCTACGGACCCAATGGGTAAGCCGGCTCCCTACGGACCCAATGGGTAAGCCGGCTCCCTATGGACCCAATGGGAAAGCTGGCTCCTTATGGACCCAATGGGTAAACTAGCGATAAACTCCACCAACATGTACCTGTGGATTGCAAAGAGCAGAGCCAGAGCTGCCACAGTCTTTTCTCCTCCAGACAAGTTGTCCATGGGTCGGAACCTCTTCCCTGGGGCCACACAGTTATAGTTGATTCCATCCAAGTAAGGTTCCTCCGGGTTCTCCGGTCCCAGAAAAGCCTGCCCATAAAAAATAAATAGAGATAGTAAGAGTCAGGTCCCATAGGTGCCCTTAGGAAACCCACTAGGTGGGTCTATGAGATCTTACCTGGGCACTGCTGTTCCTGGACAAGGCTTTGTAGATCTCATCAATGTTGGTGGCCACCGACTCAAAGCAACCATTGAACCTGTCGAACCGCTCCTTCTTCGTCTGCTCAAAGGCCTGCTTGGCTTTCTTCGCTCGTTTACGGGCCGCTTCAAACTCTGCAACAGTGAGAAGGCGGCATGAAAAAAAGACGGCACGCAACTTGGGTCACTATGGGGCTAGATTTACTAAAACTGCAAAATCTGGTGCAGCCCTGCCAAGAAACCAATCAGCTTCCAGGGTTATTATTTTGGTTCTCTTTAACTACTTCAATACCGGGCACTTTCATATGCCCGTATCTCCCGCGGTTAAAGGACGGGCAATGCATGGTGTGCCCGTATCTCCCGCTGTCGGTCTCACTCACCGTCTGACGTCTCCTGGAATTTGTCTCTGACGCTCTCCAGTTTCTCCATGGCCTTCATGTTGGGGGCGGAGATACGTTGCAGAACGCTTTGCTGTTCGTTCAGCTTCTGTTGTAAAGAGCTCATCTCCTGCTTGATATCGTCGTCCGCCACCGCGTCCTGCCGCCAAAATTATAAAAGGACGGTCAAATCCTGTGTACCGAGAGAGCCAACACATACTGCCAACCCTGCCACCCCGACCACCACCTACCTTCAGGTCCTCGGACAGCTCGCTGTAGTCTATTTCAATCAATGCTTCCCGTGCGTACACCGTAGAGGATTTCTGAGAGCTGCTGACCGATTCCTCTCCCTGAGAGACACAAAATGATCTAGTTACTCCAAAACTAATAATATTATACGCAATTCAACTCAAGGAAACATTTCTTCAACCTGGAAACAAAAAATGAAGTCAGCAGCTACAAATCCCGTATAAATCCTGTAGCTGCTGACTTTT
The DNA here is from genome assembly GCA_029574335.1 of Rana kukunoris. NCBI lineage: Eukaryota > Metazoa > Chordata > Amphibia > Anura > Ranidae > Rana > Rana kukunoris. The sequence continues at coordinate 2,783,777 of CM056057.1, read as the reverse complement.
ATTATTCGAACACTTACCTGTCTAGGGATCCCGCGCCGTCCTCACCCGGTCCTCTTCCAATCCAGGCACCGGCATACTTACTTTTGGAAGCCGGCTGGTGACATGACAGCAGGGTGCCCGCTGCTCGTACGCGAGTTGTGGTGGGGCTCTTTTGAATGGTCCTGCAGCTTTCTGAGGCCTGTGATGTGTCCCAGGAGAAAGGCAAGTGCTGGACTATTTTGTGCCCTAGGCAGAACTAGCTACTTACACCCTGCCATGATGAGGTAGTATGGAAATGGCAGCTTGGGTTAGGCGGTGTGAAGGTTGGGCGAAGAGGCGGCACGAGGGGCGGGTGAGGAGGCGGCACGAGGGGCGGGTGAGGAGGCGGCACGAGGGGCGGGTGAGGAGGCGGCACGAGGGGCGGGTGAGGAGGCGGCACGAGGGGCGGGTGAGGAGGCGGCACGAGGGGCGGGTGAGGAGGCGGCACGAGGGGCGGGTGAGGAGGCGGCACGAGGGGCGGGTGAGGAGGCGGCACGAGGGGCGGGTGAGGAGGCGGCACGAGGGGCGGGCGAGGAGGCGGCGCGAGACCCATTGGGCGAGGAGGCGGCACGAGGGGCGGGCGAGGAGACGGCGCGAGACCCATTGGGCGAGGAGGCGGCGCGAGACCCATTGGGCGAGGAGGCGGCGCGAGACCCATTGGGCGAGGAGGCGGGCGGGTGAGGAGGCGGCACAAGGCTGGCGGGCGAGGAGGCGGCACGAGGGGCGGGCGAGGAGGCGGCGCGAGACCCATTGGGCGAGGAGGCGGCGCGAGACCCATTGGGCGAGGAGGCGGCGCGAGACCCATTGGGCGAGGAGGCGGCGCGAGACCCATTGGGCGAGGAGACGGGCGGGTGAGGAGGCGGCACAAGGCGGGCGGGCGAGGAGGCGGGCACGAGGGGCGGGTGAGGAGGCGGGCACGAGGGGCGGGTGAGGAGGCAAGACATTTGTAGAGGTACCAGCAGCAGGATATTCAGCTGGCCTGAGTGCCATTGGTCAGTGTGCAACATCTGTGCAGAGAGCCCACCCTGTTTCCCCATTTTCCTGTAGTGATGTCACTCTGGACAAGTAGGTAGGATGGAGAAGTTCTGTCCTTTCCCCTCCTTCTCCTCCTCTGAATGTCTGGGCCTAGGGATGGGGCAAGCACATGATTGGTTGCTAGGACCACCGATGTCCTAGCAACCAATCCTATGCTTGCCCCGACTTCCAGAGAAGGAGGAGGGCAAGAATGAAGGAGGGGGGAAGTCTGTGGACCACACCACTGATGCATGGCTCCATGTGTCAGCGGGGACTAACTGGGCATTTGGGTGGGGTGCTATGGGGTGATCCAGCTGAAAGTGGGAGTGGTTAACACCGCTCCAACCCCCAAGAAATTAACTGACGAAACTTGAGGGGTAAGGGGGGGGGAGGGGGGGGGGAAGCAGAGAAGCTGAACTTCGGGTAAATTTCCACTTTAAAGGCCAAGTCCACCCAGACCGCGCCATGTAATACCCGTATTTAGGGGGTAATACGTAACATGGCCGCAGGCGGGTCTACAATGGCGAATCCCATCTGTAAGAATTGGGTACCTCACCTCCTCCTGGCTGATGTCATCCATGGTGCCCTTAGACAGAGGCAGTTTTATATCTTGCATTTTGCAGGCTTGCAGCAAGTTGTGCCGATCGCTCCTCTTCTGCTCCGATTTGGTCTCGATCGCAGTGACTTCTTTCTGTAGATGTGTCATTTCTCTGCAGGAAACAAAATAAAATGTTTTCCCAGTTCAACACCCAAAACGACTAGGAAAAAACGGTTACAAAATAACGTTTTAACCACTTGTTGAATGAAGCAAAAAACTTCCATGTCGGCAGAATGGCACGGAAAGGCAAATGGGTGTATACAAGGCATCTCCCTGTTCTGCCTAGTGGCAGGACACTGATCGCGTTCCCTGTAATCAGGAGCAGCGACCAATGTCGTGTCACAGTAAGCCCCACCCCCTCAGTGTTAGAATCACTCCCTAGGACACACTTAACCCCCCCCCCCTAGTGTTTAAGCCCTTCCCCGCCAGTGTCATTTTTTATAACACTGATCGCTGTATAAATGTGAATGGTCCAAAAAATGTGTCAAAAGTGTCCTGATGTGTCCGCCATAATGTCGCAGTCACCGCCATTACCAGTAAAAAAAAAAAAAAAAGCCATAAAACTATCCCCTATTTTGTAGACGCTATAACTTTTGCGCAAATCAATATACGCTTACTGCGATTTTTTTTTTTTTTTTTTATCCAAAATATGAAGAATACGTATCGGCCTAAACTGGGGGGGGGGGGGGGGTTATATATTTTTTGGGGATATTTATAGCAAAAAAAAAATAAAGAAATTCAAAAATTGTCGCTCTATTTTTGTTTATAGCGCAAAAAATAAAGACCGCAGAGGTGATCAAATACCACCAAAAGAAATCTCTATTTGTGGGGAAAAAGGACGCCAATTTTGTTTGGGAGTCGCGTCGCACGACAGCGCAATTTTCAGTTAAAGCGACGCAGTGCCGAATCGCAAAAAGTGCTCTGGTCTTGGGCAACCAAATGGTCCGGGGCTGAAGTGGTTAAGGTGCGTATAGCCCAAATTTTTATTTTTTTTATGCTCTTTAAAAATGTTAACTTAGAACTATACTGACTTGTTGGCACCCCCCAGCTTCTTCCGGATCTCCTCCATCTGATGGTTCTTGTCGTTGACCTCGGACTTCTTGGACAGGTGCTGGTTCTTCAGATCTTGAAGCTGAGCCATAGTCTCATCTATGATCTTCATGTGCCTTTGTTCCTCCTAGATGGAAAAAAATTTATATATATATGTTAAACAGCCCTCAAAATTTCCACTCGCCTACTAGCATTTGGCGAGTGGATTTAAGCTGGGGGCGAGTGATGAGAGGGCTACATGAGCAATCTCCCTCCAATCTGTACCTACACTTAGAGTCCTGATGCGATTGGCAGCCGATGAGGAAAGGTGCATGCTCGGGAAAAGTAGTCTGGTGAGCCGCTTACAGGCAGAGCAGTACACAGGAGCTCTCCTTACAATTCTCATTAAGCCATGCGACCTAACAGTATGACCTCTCTGAGCCTGCCCCCCTCCCCCAGGCCCCGACCAATGTAGCTGGAGAGCAGAAAGTAATGAGTGGTGGAGGATTGCGAAAATTACCACTCCGGTGCAGTGCTCACTGAAAGTTGCCCTGACATGAGAGCGGCAGCCTTCCAGTTTTC